>JAWWEE010000074.1:61072299-61120980 GCA_035221455.1 Xenops minutus
TGTCAGAAATAGCTTTACAGATGAGTCTTCTTATTGTCTAACAAGCTTTTCATTGTTTTTAATTTTCATTTCTCTCCATGGTTCAGGGCACTTGGAAAAAAAAAAAAAAATCTATTCAGCAGTTTCCCACTCATAATTCAAGGAAGAGAGTCATGTATTATAATAGAGATAATTAGCTTTGACTGAAAATAATAAGCTTGGCACCAAATATCCCCCACTACTGCACAGAATAACCATTTATCGTCTTATATACTCTCCATCAAGCCTAATTACCTCAACAGTAATTACTAACCTGTTGAAAGAACAAAAGAAAATGCAACTAGCTCTGCACTGAAATAAGGAGAACATTGCTGATTCTAATAAGAAGCTCTTGGTTGCCCTCTCTTAGAACACATTTACTTGCCATTTAGACCCTTTATCAGCACATGTGCTTGTAAGCTTCAGAAAAGAAAATACATCCACAAAGAGTCTGATTACAATTGTTAAGTCCCACCCATTTAGGCCAAATGTCCCTTTGGACTGAAGGAACATTAAAATTCTTAAAATTCCCAGATTTTAAGATTTCTGGGAAGTTAAGAGAGCAGTGCCTGTCCCAGGCTGTGTGCTGCAACATTCAGACTTCCATATGCTGGACAGATTTGCTTGCCTACTCTTCTGACCCACCGAAGCTCTCCCTGGCTGTTATTCTGCCTTGTCTCAACAGATATGCTGCCAATCATGCCTGAAGAAAAAAATTAACAAATGCAGCCCTCTATGTTCAGAGAATAATACATGCTTAAAGGTTTGAAGAATAACCATTATCTGCAGAAATGTGCTGTGTTCATGACAGCATTTCTCCCCAGTTCCACTGCATCCCACTGTTGCTTCTGCTTCAGTTCAGTCCTGGGGCTTCACCTCTGACAGCTGAGTAAGGTCTGGAAAAAGGCAGTGAGTGGCAGCACCAACTCTTTTTGCAGCTCAAAATACTTCCCAGGTCATGAGAGACCAAGGAGAGCTTGTACAGCTACCTGAGAAAGTAGAGGGAAGTGTCATTGGTGTGCTTATGTCCCTGAACGGGACCTGTCCCTCTCCCTGTCTTTGCCAATGGGACTTGAAGAAAACTGGTGCCTTCCAGACACCATAAGTAGTTTTCAAAATCTGGCCTGCCAAAGTTGTTATGCTCATTGAATCCAGGAACTGGAACAAAGCCACACAGCATATGCAAGCATTCACAGCTAATCAACCCAGCTGAAATTTCAGATATTGAATATTCTCTGGGAAACTGTTCACAATCAATCCACAGCATGTAAACACCGAAACCCTCCCACCTCCAAACCCCCCAACAAGCTATAAAGTGATTCATAGTACAAACATAACCAAAACAGACAACCTAGAAAACCTTAAAACCAGTAACCTGAAGCACTCAACAAGCACAGGTTACACTCTGCCTCAAATAACAACACTAGTATAAATCAGAAGAGGTTGGGGGCTTTTTTTGAGTTCTAAAATTTTTGCCCCTGCATTTTGAAGCATTAGGGTCATGATGTTTCAGGGACTTTTCACCAGAATCATGAGGCCTAAAAATTACCTTTTTTCCACCCGATTTTTAAATCATTGCTTTTCTGTCTCGGTCACATAATCCCAGATGGTACAAGCTTTAAGGAAAACACAACAAAGACTCCAAGAATTGCTGCTAACCAGTTTGTTCTCTTGGCCCCCAGTGAACATGCACTGCTAGAAAGCATTCAAGTAACTGGGAGGACACTCCCAAAATGATAGGAATACCAACAAGGCAGAAGCCATGACACCTAATTATCCCACACAGAGAGAGGGGCAGGATGTATTTTCAAAATAAAGGGGAAATTTCATAGTCTAATGGCCGTGTCATTGGTGGGTTGGATAAAAACACCAACGTTTTTTACAGCCTTTACTTGGATACAAACACTTTTTAATAAAAATGTACATATTTTTCCTCCCCCAAATCCCATTACCTAAATGTAATTTGATACCATGTTTTACAATATCATTAGTGAATTCAATAGATGCTTATATCAGGATTAGAGCCTTGCAGCTACTGAAGTTGCAAATGGAAATTTAAAGCATTACAAATATTTTCTTGACAAAACAACCGAGAGGTGTATCTGACCATTACCTAACAAATAAAAGAGCAAAAACCAGTTTTTATATGACAGTCACCATTTAGAATAACACAAAATCAAGACAAGGCATCAGAAGCTAAAGGAATGACTTAATCCTTCATTTTGTCCAGCATTAAAATGTTCACTTATAGGCTCATTTTGCACGCCACCCTAAATTTCCCCTAGTAGCTGAAAAAAAACCCAATAAAATAGCTTCAATGGGGTCATTAAAAAAAATCCAGTTTTCCCACCTTCACAATCCATTTATTGTGCAAACACTGAACAGTATTTCTCTCAGTTCTTTACCAAGCAGCTCTTCTCTGCAATGCACACAACACATTTTCTAAGGGGACCCCAAAAGAAAGAAGAGAAAAAAAATCAGTTTTAAGTTGCAGGCATTGTTCCATGCAGAGAACATCTATATGGGCTTTCAAAGACAACAGGCTTTTCATATGTCTAGGGTTTCTGTAGTTTGACCTGGTACTCTTCTGGAAGCTCCCTTTCACACACTCTAAACTTGTTTGCTTTATCCTGCATTAGTCACAGTGAAAAAGCCCACTTGGGAAAAATATCCAAAAAAACCCAAACATGAGCAAACTAGTTAGTTGGAATTCGGACAGCCCTATGCCAAAACCAGAGACTCAAACATATCCGAACTCTGGGAATATAGACTTTAACTTCATATATATTCCCCATGACTACAATAGGTCTCAGAAGACTAATTTGTGTAATTAGTTCTACTTGTAATTATGCTGTTTGGTCACTAGTGCCTCTTGGCTGTTTTGATGCTTTCAGGAAAGGAAGTGGTTTCTGGAGACAAAGGAAAATGGAGCATAATTCATTCCGTTTGGATCTGCTGCTTTCCTTACTAACAAGTACTTCTTTAAGCACTTTGGAGAATCTCATCACCCTGATTCCCAGACATGCCCCAAAGAAGTCAGAAAAATGATTCTGACCTACATATGTGTAAATCTGACTTTCTGTTGAACAGAAGCTGCAAGACTCAAGATGACAAATTTATAGAAAATCTTCAGTTTTGCCTGCATCCAAACTTTTGGTCAGATCTAAAATAGAAAGATACAAAATACCAGTTTTGTTTTCAACACGAGATCTCAGCATCCGACGACCTTTTGCCTGAATTTTCTCTTCAAAACTCATACCAATATCTCTGTTAAAAATCTCACAGTAGCTCATATCAGAATCAGTGGATTATCAGATTATCTGATTCAAACAGTTTTTACCACAGTTCTATTTTACATAATGAGCCACACGCACAGAGGATGTTATATATCTGTTCTTATACAGAAAGGGCAGTTATATATTTTCAGTCTGAGTAGCTTTTTGACTTAATCACAAATTCTCCTTTCCCCTTTAGATGCCTTCATTCAGGATATAAGATTGGCTGCAAAGAGAACCTCATTACAAAGAACTTCTCCAAGTTATAACTGCCTGCACAGCAGATTCAACAGCACATACAGAATTGGATATCAAGAATAATGCACACCTCCTTATAGATGGAACTGAAATTTCTCACCTTCTCAGATTAATATGGATCCTTTTTCAGAATATTATCTAGGCTCTTTATTTATTTTGGAATGTCTTAAAATTTCACCCACTTCTGGCTTTACAACATAGCCCTTGTGAATAATGTAATGACTGGACATGTCTCTGGGATTTTATGTGCATTCTTTTCCAAAAACTTTAAATGTGGTCAGAGGTATTGTAAAACTCTCTCTGCGAACAAAGCTGCCAGCTGGTCTGGAACTTCTTAGTCATAATTAAAAAAAAAAAAAAAGCCAAACTTAAGTGAATTAATATTTGCCTTTGAGAGATTCTCTGCCGTGTACAAATAGTGCTGTACAGTCTTTCTCTATCAGGTGGATCCCCACTGTGTGTAATTTGGTTGTGACAAAGCTCGGGGGCTGCTTGGCCACCTGATCTATATTGACTCTTCTCTGGTAGGAAAAGTCAAACATTACTGCCCTTGTTCAGGTATTCAGACTGAAGTATCTTCCTTGACTTAATGCTGCAGCCTTTTGCTTGAAGTGCTGGCTTTTGAAGACAAAACCTGACCAGAACTGCCCAGTACAGAAGGAAACATCCCCCCCGTTTCTCCAAAGAGCAGCAGACAGGTTTCTTCCATTCTGTTTTCCTGATTTAACCACAAAGTATTATAATTTTTGCTGGAAGCACCAAAGAAGAAACAATTGCTGCTGGAAATACTCAGCCCACATATTTGCTGGATTATGAAAGCCCTATCCCTGCTGCAATCCACACAAGACTCTCAGGCTCCCTCTTCCTAGTTCTGCCATCATCTCATCCTATGTCCTTTTTCAGTCTCTTGGCCCAGATAGGTCTATTCAGCCAGAATCTTGAAATCACTGCCTGCTTCTTGGCACTAAAAGCACCTCCCACACAAAATGCCCCAGAGATTAGTGTCAAGAGTATATAGCTATAACAAGGTCTTTACATTTCCCAGCTCTAAAAAATAACACAGTGGTCTGACACAGGTACAAGGGGTTCCATTGTCCTCTGTGAAAAACATTTAACGTTATCCCTTCCTCCTCCAAATGAGAGATCATGTGTTGCTTGATGTTTGACTGGTCATGCCCTAAAGCAAACACATCTTCCTCAATTAATGCACCTGTATCAGCCAAGAAAGCCTGGCTGCTTTCACTGGCACTCCAAGTGAATCATCTTTCTTATTTCACATCTTATGGATTTGCAGCTCCTTCACCTTCAGCTGTCAGTTCAGACACGTGGTCAGCTCTGCACAAAATGACTGAAACTCCTGTGTCCATCAAGTTCACTGATACACTTCAAAAACTCACATATCTGAGTCCTTTTCTCAGTCACCAATTAACTGTTGCCTTTACAAGTTTGTCTGACCTAAACCAGATAATAAAAAACCCCTGTAAAATCACTGCCAATAGTGTAACATATAATTACAAGCCTGTAAATTTCCACAGTTCAGTGTACACAGTATCTTTGTTCAAAGCCTGGGCTGCTGTGGCACAGAAAGGGAATTAACACCTCTTCTCCCATGACAGAGTGGTTGCTTCAGGCTACAGTAAACACAGGCGAGTAGTGTAGCTTGTAATGCCTAAATAACTTCAATGCTGCCAGTCCTTTAACTTTCCTATATAGGACCATTCAGGAAAACTCTTATTTACCTTCACATGGTATTTGTATCATGGTTGTGCCAGGATATATATCTCAGTCATACAGCAGCAAGTCCTGTTGCTCCATAGACTTTTTCACAGCTACATAAAGGGCAGTTGAATTTAGAGTCTTAGTAGATACTGAGAACTGACTGCATGAAGGAAACATGAAGCACAGAGAAGGATTCTGGTACCCAGAGGTGAGGGAGCCATAGCTGGTGGTTTGCTGGACATGGCACGTGTGTGACTTTCCATAGGGATTCCTACAGCAAAAGTTATTGGAGCTATGTATTGCGTGCAGCATTCTTGAAAAATCAGACCTGTTATAACAACAGGGATAAGAATTTAGTCTACGTCTCTGTCAGTGGGTCTTGAGCTGCAGCATGCCTAAGTCTTCTCTGAAAAGAAAACCTGGAGTCCAATACATATGACTACATCAGAAAACTTTTCCATGAGATCACCAGCGTTAGATGCAAAGATCTAAGACTTCCACACCCATCTTCAGGCCAAAATGATGCCCATCTTGCTCAGGCTATATTTGATTTCCTGACTTAGCTGAAAGGGAGCAAAACACGTGCTGTGGCCTCCTTTCCTGCCACCTCACCACCTTTTCCAATTTTCCTGCAGTCGGAAGGAATACCACTGTACCCAGCAGACACAGGACCACGTGCCAGGTGACAGAGCAACCCAAAGCACAGCCCACCTCCTGGTGCACCCACGCCTGGGGAGTGCTAACCCAGAGCCCACCCAGAAGTGTCTTGATGAAACCACGTTAACCCCAAATGCTGCCTGTCCCTCTATGCGCCAAGCACAAATACAGGTTCCAAACAGGGCTTGGTCCACCCGTGAAACTGAAATGAGCAGCAGTAGGAAACAGGTCCATCTGGAACCGAGAATACTGCAATGTTGTTTTTGTCCTGTCTTGATCCCCACAGTATCTGCGACTTCTGATGCATCAAGTAACATACTGGGTATTTTAAGTAGCCTTTTAAGCCACTGGCTAGAAGGGGCAGGGGTCAAAATAGAAGCTGCCTAACAACGAGCTCTGTGAGCTCTGACCTTCTGTCTGAAGATGAAAGCTGAGTTAGACGATTTTTCTAGAGATGTCATTAAGGCAGCTTTTAAGGCTACTCTGCCTGAACTCTCAGTTGCACTTCAGTATTGTAAACAACTGCCGGAGGGAGAGTTAAGTGAGTGGAAGTCCAAAAAAGTAAGAAGCGTTTTCAGCAGCGGAGAATATTGATCGTAGTGAGAAACCATTTATGCCCCAAAGGGCCATCAGCTGTCACTACTTCCCTGGCTCCCAAGCAACATTTAGGTGCCTCACAGGAGTTAATTAACATATTCATTAATAGGTGGGTGGAGCTGTGTCTGCCTCAACAGATAGGGAACACTGACCTTAAAACAGACTAAACATAATTTGAAACGGTCTAAACTCAAAATTGATAGCAAACAAAAATCTGCAGCAACATAGCAGACAACTGGCATAAAATCTATCCCCTTTGGTGTACTTCCAGTGAGTGGCCAGAAAGAAGTATCTAATATTACCTGACATGGTCAATTAATGAATAATTAGTGCATAAGAACAGCAGCGCATCAATGAAAGGCTTACTCCATTTTGAACTCACAGTTCCCTGAACAATTAAATCTTATCTAAGGCAGTTCTGGATGATCTTTATCTCCTCAGAAGCATCTGTAGATAGCTCATGGCAATGCCTTCCACAGGCTTAATACATATTATATAACACTGCGTCATTTGAATCAACTTCAGGTTTCCTGCATTCAGTCTTTTCCTCGTGTGATTAGAAAAAAAAAAGACTAGTTCAATTCACAATTTTACACCATTCATCAAATCATCATCAAAAAGCTGAAATGTAATTGTAGACATGGCCTAAATTCAGAGAGATTCCACATACTCAGCCCAGAGATAGATCCACCTCTTCACTGCTGCTGAGCTCCCAATTGACCAATACTGCCCTGAGGAAGGGCAGGTTTTACTAGATCATTTTGTTACAGCAGATACCGCATAATTTCATCTTTTAAGTCCACTGGTAGGTTGAGCACTTAAAAAACCAGTTCTGTCCAAAACCAGCAATTAAAACAGAAAAGCTGCTAGCATCAGATACTGTGAGGCAGCAGTGCAAAGGAAAGGAGAGAGAAAATGGGTCTGAAGTGAGATCCTAGCAAGTGGGAATGAAATCTCACTTGCTGGCATGCACTTCAGTAAACAGGTTGCTTACTATACTCTGCTTCCCCACCACACTCCAATTCAAACGCAGCTCACATACGGAGTGTGAATGTTCTTGTTCAAATCCCATAAGGTTTTTATTTCCTTTGCTTATTG
The DNA here is from genome assembly GCA_035221455.1 of Xenops minutus. Lineage (NCBI taxonomy): Eukaryota > Metazoa > Chordata > Aves > Passeriformes > Furnariidae > Xenops > Xenops minutus. The sequence continues at coordinate 61,079,922 of JAWWEE010000074.1, forward strand.
ACAAAACAGTAAAAACACTATGTTGAACAATTTTGCTACAAGAAAACAGCAGTTTGTCAGAACCACCGAATAAGGCATCCCTCAATGGAAAAAACCACAATGTTATTAGGCAGTGGAATGTAACAGGGAGAGTTCATTGTATGGATGCTGAGAAATTGCATTATTTTCTCTTAAAAGGTAGCATTTATACAAGTTATACAGTACTACAGGCATACAAAAATTACTTGAAAAGGGAGCAGAGAATGATGTTGAGAGGTTAAGTGGGGTGTTCCCCTTTATCTCCTCAGACAATACAAAGCAAGCTGATACTCAAGGCAACTGAAAGGCAGTGAATTTACCAACAGCAAAAGGAATTTTTTTATTCAGTGCATGATAAATAAGCTAGGAAACCTGCAGTTCTGAGACATTATTAAAGCCAAGAGCTTATCAAGATTCAAAATGAGATTTTTGTATATGCACACAATGGGAAAACTGGCAGCAGCTCAGAGATGTAGGTTCTTTTGAAAACTTCTGAGGAGACCTAGAAGCTAAAGTCCCACCTTGGAAACTGATTTAAGCACACAGCGATTACACCCGCATGAATAAACCCCGCTCCTGTAATTGACTTCAGCATTCAAGACTGTGCTGGTGCTAAGAGCCTCTTAATTCAAACTCACCCTACTTTTGTCTGGCCTCTCCAAGTGGCAAACCCAGCCAGCATCCATCCTTCTGCTCCTGGTTTTCTGTGAAGACCTCATTTATGGTGCCAATACTTGTTGCAACCACAGGGGGCATGACTGAGGTGGTTATTCACTGGTAAACTCTCCAAGATACGAGTCCTAGACCCCTTCAGAGGTCAGAAAAAACCCCTGTGGCTGAAGGCAGAACTTGGCCTCCAAGATGCACTGGCAACAGGCTCTGCATATATGAAAGGCTTTAAAGGCCACTCTGGATTCTTGCTTTCGTTATTAAACTGCTTTGACAGAGAAGGGTAAAATACTACCATGCACAAAATTAGCATAAAGTGAGATGGGACCTGAATTAGGCAGGGAGTTCAGCAAGAGGTAAATTCACCAATGAATGCAGCTTGGATTACTCCAAAGTATATGCAAACGTATGGTGAGCTCACCAGCTAGTTTCATCTAGCAATGGCTATCCTATTTCAGTAAACTAGTCACAAGACTACTATTTATAATTTCCCCCTTTGTAAAATACCCAAGCAATCAGAATAATTAATTTCTCTGCCTAAAGAAAACAGACTATTTGGGAGCATCCCTTTGCCACCATCCTACCAGCTGTTGCCCCTGTGTTGGGGTACCCTCAAAATCTCCTCTTTACTTTGCACAAGTATGAATTCACTAGCAGGGGAACACAGGAGCCTCTCCTTGCAGAGAAGAGCCCTAACCATCAGGTTGCTTTAGTCTCTCACTAATTCAATTTTCTGCCTCTGCTCTAAATAGCAGAATCTGGAGCTCTAGTAAAACCTCTTGGTTTAGCTGCTTGTAAACATTTAAGAGCTTCTTGGGCTAGAGGACACACAGAGACTGACAGCTTAGCCAGTGGCCAGAGGTTGTGCATTTGAGTTCCTGTTCTTGCTCCACTAAAGATTGTTCAGGCAAATTTGAAAAACATAATGAATGTACCACTTCAGCTAGCGATGCCTAATAGCATGGTAGAATAGGTAGAAAGGTAACCTTTAAAAACCTGTAAAAAACCTTTTATAGAATGGAGGCAAATCAGAAATTCAGTCTGCGATGAGATGCTGATTTGGACAAAGCTTTGAGGTGGATGTGCCTAAGTCTTCTCCTACAGCAAGATCCCAAACAAAGCCAAAAAGAATTTCAACTAAAAATCTGAGATTACAAACTACAGAAGTTTTTTAAACAGAGAAAACTCAAAGCAACTTATGTATGTCCCCACAGCCAGCCCACTGTGCACATAGAGGCAGGTCCTTGGTTGCAATTAATGCTGGGACTTGCACTTTTCCAGGCCTAGGATTTCATAACTGGAGCTCAGCATGAGGCATCCCCAGACAATACCGTCAAGTTCACTACTTGCCTGAATCTGTATCATGTAGTTAGGGTCAAACAAAACATGTCCATCTGCTGTTGCTGCTGGAATGGATATGTTTTCCTTTGCAATTGGCCATAAAAGAACTTATTTTCCTATTACAAAGCATTTCATCGAGAAATAGGAAGTGGTTTCTTGCTGTAACCGCTGATTCCCTCTGAAACATCAACTGGGTCAAATGGGAAGTTTTTAAGGATAGTAACAAGCAAACTTCTCCCCTCACCTTTTTCTTGAATAACTGTACCATAGTTTTCACCTAAGGAGAGGAAATTCCCTTTGTTCCTCCCTACTCACTGCAGTGTGTTCATGGCTGTACAGAAATGGCCGTATGTCATTGCTTCTTCCACCACAGAGTTTACAGAGAGAAAAAGAAAATTCAACTTCACAAAAAGACAGAAGTAGCTGTAAGATGACAGAGACGCTTCTCCAAGAGCATCAGTTAGGAATTGCCTCCTTACCACTAAAAAGGGAGTTGTCAGCACTCTTACACAAAGAGCCCACACAGCTAACGTGCTATCAGTTTCCACCTGAGCACCATGCACACTGGCTTTTTTTATGGAGACAATACCAATGCACAGACAATTCTCTGATCATCTCTTGAACAACTAGAAAAATGAAGTTTATTTACCCAACTACGAAGCCACTGGTTCTGCTAAAGTCAAAGCTGAGAGGTATGTCTTTGTGATGAGACTAAGCTGGGGGCCTTCTCTGTGTGACTGTAGAAAACAAATGATACTTTATGCACATCCCAGAGCTGCTAATGGGTTTGATCAATTAATGTTCATGCATTGTTTTGAGGATATTAGTATTCTTCTGAAAGTTTGCATCCATCTTTGTTGGCAGACTATTTTCAGCACTGAGATCACTTCCAAATAGCTATGCAACATTCAGTGCAACCAGGCTAGAGAAAAATGAATGTCATTATCTGCTGAGTATACACATAAGAACAGTAAGTGGTTTAGAGATAGGTATTTATGAGATAGATCCTGTTTGCTGCAGAGAATTACAACATTTTGGCAAAATATGGAGAGATGTGCCAGAAAGGGTGGCAGCAATACTGTATTGTTGGGCAATTTTATAATTTGTCTTGCCCCTCCCGTCTTCCCCATCCTCAAAACATGCTTGCCTTGACTGAATAACCTCTAATCTGCATTTATATTCTTGTATCTTTATCTATTATGCATTACATGCACATGAAGCCAAGTCTCTGATCATACAGAGATGCTATTTAGAGTACACAAAACTTCCCTGGAGTGTTTCCATTTAAAGAAAGAAGCAGATTATCCTAAGTCTCATGCAATGGTAAAAATACAAAAGGCTCAGCTATTTCCACTGCAGAGGATCAATGTCATTCATGTGTCCCTATTTTAATATATTCGAGTATAGCAGCAGTCCTCCACAAAGAACTGGGAACAGGTTTCCAAGAACATCAGCTAGGAAACAGCTTTTGTTCTCTCTCCTGCTGTTGTTCAATTTATACAGCAAAGAACTTCAGACCAACATTTACAATAGTCTGTTATTCAACTCACCTGCCGTACTACAATTAGTGACTTCAGAGGGCTACATGCTGCCTTTCATTTTCAGCATGCTTGGTCTGCACCAAGGGATAAAAAAGGGCAATATAATCAAGCAATACAGTAAAAATTGTACAGACCAAAACAAAGGGGAGAAACACAACTAAAGGAATAAAAGTAAAAAACCTTTTTTCCATGTAAACTCATGCTGCTTACCAATTTCCCTCAGAAGAGAACAGCAAATCATAACGAAACACAGGTAACAGAGTCATGCCAAAGCACTTGTGACTGGGCTTTGGCAAGGGATGAGCAGCAGAAGGGAAGTGTGTTTGCGGGAGAGTTTCTAATGCTGCTGAGTCCTATCCTTTGACAATTAATGCCAGATCATTTGTGGGAATGCACTTGCATGTTGGGTTCTCCCTGTGGAGCAGACGGGAATCACTCCAAGAGGAGTCTGTCCCAATAAGAACAACACTTAAACCAAGTACCTCTTGTACACAGCCAGCTGGAAGCCCAGCTCTTGAGACTGCAGAGTTGAAATTCACTCCTCTAGGATTCCATTAAGTACTCCTGGAGTGACACCAAAGATATCTCTTATTAAAAAAAAAAAGTTAACTGGTTTGCCTTAATATCCTTAAAAGATACACCACATTACTTTTCTCTTCTGCATTTTCATGGGGCGGTGCTTTCTTTTCTTCAAGGAGGTTGCATCCAGTTGGACACAACGTGTCAAACTGATCCACTCCTATCACTGATTCATAAGATGATGTGTCAATAAGCATTCTTCATTGATCTCTCTTGGCCTGTCTCTTATCAAAAGACCTTACCAGACATGCCTCATTCAAGTGCTGACATTAAAGAAAGCTTGATAATCCAACTGGCAGGGATAGTCTTTGCTTCACAACAACTTCCAAGTCTGTGACCATCTTTCCTAGTTGTTCCCCTGGAGGTCAAAGGCTAATGACCACAGACTAGGACTGTTCAGACAGCACAAAGCTGGCCCAGTATATTTTTGCAGAAGGGATGAACTAAAGTAAACAAAAGACTGAACTGTCTTCTGACCCATCTGGCTGATTCCTTCCCAGTTAAAGCAAAGCACTTAGGTCCACACAAAGAGTTAGGAGAACTGAAGTGTTCAGTTAAAGGTCCTGTGTTCGGCTAAAGGTCCTTTATGAAAGAGCAAATGGTTTGTGTCTTTTCTCAACAAAGGGAGAGAGCAACTAGAAGCCTTTTTTCTCCCAGCCCTGTTGAAATGTCTTGGACTGTACTGAGTGTGAGTATAAGCAAGGAAGAGGAGAGAGGTCTGTGAAAGGCAGTTATTCACTTCTGCTGCATGACCAGCCTTGTCCAAACAAGGTGCAAGTCCCCTAAGTCAGGAGAGTACAGTTTGTCATCCCAGCTTGCACAGACAGTCTGTAATATAACTGGTCTCTATACGTACATGTGCCAAGGGATGGGGCTAAGTATGTTCTTACATACAGACAAATAGGAAAGTAAAAAAAACGTTGAGAGGTTATGGGGCAGCACAGAGTCCTGCACTCACATATGCTATAATTTGCCATCAGCAACACAAATTAGATTTGTTGTAATGGGAAGTGACACTGGCTCCTAGTGCTTTGCAAACAAAAAGGCCTTGTGACTCTCTTCATACTGGCCAAGGTTCACCTTCTGCGAGGAGATAGGGAGCTTCCATGTCTACTTCTTTCCCTTAGGGCCCAAAATTTAATTGAGGCTTATCTTCTTGCTGCCAGGTACTCCCTACAATATCATCCACATCAAAGTCCACTTGCCTTTGCTTATCTCCCGTCACCCTACTTTCCATCAGGAGATGACACCTTAGGTCACCCACAAAGGCTGCCCTCCTGGCATATGCTGGAAAGACAGTCTTTGTTGCTCACTCATTTCATGGCTTCTCCATGGCCTGAAAGGAAAGGCAGGGCAGGATGCCCTGACCTATGAAGAGTATCCCCTCCATGGGGTCCTTGTCTGCCTCTGTCACTGAAATGACAGAGAAGGACATCTTGGTTTTGGATCCTCCTCCCTGAGTGCAGAGTCACAGGTGATGAGAAGCTTGCTGTTTGCAACCCTGCTGCAGGAAACACTGAAGTGCCTTCTGAGATGGCCCAGCAGGTCAGATTCTGTCTCTTTCTTTAATGTACACAGCTTTTGATATTTTTAGCAGTTTAAACTAGCATCATACAGCACCTGGCACAAACCCAGCCTCTTGTAGTTCTGCTGACATCTGCTCGTATTTCTACTAGGAGGTTCTCCCAGCAGTAGAGCCACAAAGTAGGACACAGTCATCACAAATACATGAGGACCTTTGTCCCCACTAAGCCTTGGCTGCGTTTCTCTGTGCTGGTAACTTGCACATTAAGAATGTGTGTGTCTAGAGCATCACCTTGGTGGTGTGGCTTGGAGATGTCTGGCCTGATAAGATACTTTTGAAGGTATTTTTTAATGGTTGGGAAGAAGTAGAACCTTGGTGTGATGTGGAGGGTGTGTTGGTACAACAGCACCAGAAAACTCTCCTTTGGAAGGGTTCCTTTCCATCTCCAGAGACTATCTAGGCTATCATAGGCACCTGTAAGAAGAGCTGGCCAAAATGAGAGGCTGCAAATAACCCCAGGGTCTCTGTGCTAAAGACCATGTGGCAGGACAGTTTATCATAATGCTTCAAAACAATTTCTCCATTTTCCTTCATTCTCCTTCTTGTCATACCCCTGTGAAATGGAGGGTTTCCCAACATTTCAGACATAGAAATCACAAAAGATTACTCATGAACCATATGATTTCCCTTAATCCCTAGAAACTATGGTATAGTTAGAGAATCCTGACATTTGAACTTCAGATCTCATACCTTACACATACCAAAAAACATTAGAGATGTAACTCTCGGCTGCACAGCTGTACAAGAGAGGGCTAACATGTAACTGGTCTAGGATAGTCAACGTGAAATGGTGAAAAAGGAAACACCTGGTACCTAATGAGATGCTACAAGCTTCTATTTGCAATGAAAGTACACAGATTGAAGAGGAAAATGGACTCATGCAGCCTGAAGCCAGGAAAATCCAGTGAGCAATGGATTGATCTTTAGGCCTTTAGCATCAATAGCACTATTCATGCACTTGAATGTTACATGTGTATTTTAGCACCTGGCTGAATTAAAGCCTCAGATAGCAAATCAGGAGATGGCTGCTTGTTTTCAGCCTGCAGAAAAGCCAACCCTTTTTGAGAACTGCACTGATTACCCTAGTTTATAATCTCCTTAATATCAAAAGTTCCACAAAGATACATTTTGTTCCCTAGAGCTCCTCAGAAATCAGCTAAACATATGGACTGCTTGCTTACACCTACTACAGAAGGCTGAGTATTGAGGATTTATATATTTTAGTCTATGTGGTGTAAATATGTATAAATTTATATTGTGTTAATTTATGGCATACACTACAGAAGGTTTTGCGTGAGCTACATTGCATTCCTTCCCACGTTTCTGCTGAAATATTCATCTTCGGGTCTTTTTCTCCATGTTTTCCTTAGTCTCGCCACAGATGTTTGGGCAGCTTGCGTTAGAAGGGAGTGTGCCTTAGAAGTACATTTAGGAATTTAGGTGATGAGAATACCAAACTCAACTGTGTGGCTACAGCCTGCCAGCATTACCAGGCTTGGAGAACACTCACCGGTGTCTCAGACCTGCCTTCTGAATCCCAGGCAAGCATGGCAGCAGAGATTGGGAATTAGCAGCCCCAAGAGAGACCCCCAGCACACAGAGAACTCGTGTCTCCAGGACTGCCAAACAAGTGCCTGACAAACATTGAGTTCACACACAAAACAGGGATAACATAAAGCTGCCGTGCCAAAAGCAGGCCCGATTCGCGCGGGAACAGGCACCTGTGTACCAACAGACTGCACTCAGCATCAGCACCAGCAGTCCCTCCCATCTGCCTGCACGCAGCTCTCCAGAATGAAAACGCATTAATGTGTCCCAATCACTTTGAAATTGATAGGACTCCTGCTGTTGAATCAACAAGAGCAAGGTCAAGCCATTGGGCCAAAACACAGCCCTTATCTCCCCCTGAGCTCTTATCACAATTCTATCAACACAGTCTTTGTGTACAAGGACTGGCAGTAACCCAGGAGTCACACTGCCAAACTGTGGCAGCACTGAGAGAGCCTGCTGCCTGCCCTAATGTCCAGCAAGAGATAAGAAGACATATAGAAAACTTAATTAAAGCATGACCTAATCAACTTGGGGCCCAATACACTGTTCAATTGCTTAACATTCCAGTGGTGCATCAACACGTTGCATTTCTCTGACTTACTGGAATATGAAAATGCACAACTACATAAATAGTACCAGAGGGAGTTACCTGAATAAATAAATCATATCCAGCTAAATAAATCTTTCAGCTCTCACAGAGTCCCAAACGCAACACTTAGCACTAACTAACAGAGAGGAATGAGTAAGAGGATGCATCTGCAAATATTTTCTCAGACATAGCTGTGAACTACTTTGCATTTTTGACCCTTTCTCCCATTCACTTTCCAAAAGCATTTCTATGTTCTGTGTTTATGGCAACATACTGCAAGATCTGGGTTCAAAGTCCAGTGATGCTTCAGATTCTCTAGCTAATTCTGGGAAAGTCACTTTCTCTTTTGAGGCCCTCTGGGAAGGACACAGTTACAGGCACTTTTTCTTCAGTCCTCTTTGTTTTTCTTGTATATCTAGGATCAGGGACAGGTTTTAAAAGGTATTCTGATTGCTAAAGCTGCAACCAGTGCCTTGCAAATCCCATCAGTCAATTCATTTTGCCCTTGAGAACAGCAAATATCTCCTACGCCAAGTGCCTGCAGATCCTCACCAGATCTGGCCCTGTGCTCTGGGATGGTGAGTGCCCATCACGGTGTCTGTGACCCAATACAGGGATGCTGGGATTTCACAGGGCAATGTTAGAAAAATAAAACATACAGTGGTACAGACACTGATACCGGTAGCATTTAAATTAGTTTTTCTGGATAACTTTTCTGTACCTACTACTACAGCTACACCACACAATAGCAGATGCATCAAAAATGCTGAAAATGCATTTTTGCACAGAGAGGGTGAATAATTCTAATTTAGCAAGCAAAATTCACAGTAATTCAATGAGGGCACAGATTACATTACCCTGCTATGTTTTTGTATGAAGGTTTAAATAGACCATACATTTTGCTGGTTTTATTTTATAAACAGGCCAACTAAAATCTCACACGTAAAATAATCCACAACCAAAACTACAACTTTCAAAGTACTGCCACTCTTATACCTCACCCTTGTTTGCCCAACTCTTTCCCAACCTATTGCCCTGGCCCTTCTTGTCTCTCCTGCTGAAAGGATCCCACAGTGGAGTCTCAGGTTGCTCAATCCAGGGAAAAGTCACCAGGGCTGAGCATGGAAATGAGTGTTCCCTGGTCCCCACGTGCTGCTGCCTAACTGACCCTACCCCTGTCCAGCAGCAAAGAGCTCCACAGCATTGGGAAGATGTTGTTTAGCTCTCTTCTCCTCGAGCAACAGAGCCACATTCTTAGCTAGGGTCCTGGAGCAGTTCTCAAGGGTGAAATAAACCATAATACAGTTTGGAGTTCTCATGTGGCTGATTTTCTCATTCTCCTACTTTCCTCCCCCTTTATTCCTTCTCCTAGGATTTAAATAATGACTGAAAGACTGAAAACAACAGAAGTTAGTAATCATTCTATCATGCCTTAGAAACAACAGAACACACTCAATGAGTGTTGACGGTTTGAATACTTCAGTAGGCTGAAATATATTCAGAGAGCATTTCAGTGACTTCAGGAAAATAGGAAAAATTGTTAAAAAAAAAGCGCCCAAAACAATAAAATTCCAAAAAGCAAAATCTGATCTTGGATAATTAACAGCAGAAACGGGGCTAAATTGAAATAAATTATTCAGTGCAAGTACTTCAGACAGCTCTTACGAATAACACATGGATCCATGGCACTCTTTAGGGGACTTTGTGCCTATAAACTAATTAATAGATCTGACTTCTCCATATGTAGTTTTTCCATCTGTAACAGATAAAGTATGGATAGGTTTCTTCATGTAACAGGAAAAATTAAAACTTAAGTTATTTTTGTAAGTTGTAGAATATTCTCTAACTTATTCAGAACGCGAATGTGTGAAATACCATGACAGAATGGAAATTGATTTTGTAAAATGTGAGAGTGAACGACCGTGCTCTGAAACATGTGGTGCCAAGTCAGAGTCGGGGTGCTCGGCTTCCTTCCCCTCCAACCACCGCCCCGCGATGTCGCAACCCCAACGGCATGGCACGGCTGGGGGCAGCTCCTCACCCCTCCCTGCCATGGCCAGCCAGCAACATGGTGGAGTCACAAGCATTTTCCTCTAAAGCTGAAGGGCTCAGAGGTTTTGCCATCCCCATACATTATACAGCAAGGCTTTGCTTAAGCCTTTGGGCCCTTTGGTTTGATCAGCACAGGAGCTTCCAGTCACCCCTTGGGACAGCTACTATGTGTACCACATGTACCACGTGTAGGAAAACGCTGTACAGGCTCCCAGGGCAAGCAGAGCTACATGCATGAGCTTGTCCAGCCTTTGCAACTGGTTACAAACCTGTCTGCAGCTATTCCATCCAGCCCAGAATGTAAACCCTGCTACAACTCAGGTGAGAAATAGCTCACTCCTGTTTTTGGAGAGACCTCGCATTTCACAAGGATTAGCCTTGACACCTGGATTTCTGAGGCAGCTTCTAGAGTTTTAGCCAAGCTAATGTACCTCTGTTAGAGGCACCCATACCCAGTGACCAAATCCCACGTATGAGGGCCTACAGTTTCAACCCTGCTTCCCTCTCCCTCATTAGAGAACTGGTCAATGCTCTGACCACACACATTAGTATATTTATTTGTAAAGGTTACTTAACAGAATGTATTAACAGAAAGTGAGACAGTCCTACATTCCAATGTTCCAAAAGCAAGAATTGTCGTACAGACAAGTCACCATCAACACTCACGAAGCCCTGAAACCTATTCAGAGGCTCAGAAACACGTGGGCATCTTTTTACCTGTCATCTTTTCTCCCAACATGCTTCATGACTCCCATCAACAAGTTGTCCAACAGCAGTGCCATGCCCAGTCTCTATCTGTGCCTCTTATCCCACCTCCATCTCCAGCCCACACCTCATCACCCAGCCCAAACATCTTGCCACCTGCACTGAAAACTGTCTCTTATCCAGCCTAATTGCCACAGCCTGATGCCCAGTAATGTTCCTGCCCTAGTCTCTAAATGCAACATCTGCCTGAGTGTGTTGACATCCAATCTCATTACTGCCTTTAAGGAGAACATCAAGAAGAGTTTCCTTCACTTCAGCTTCTGTTGATTAATACAGACAACAAGTCCTGACACCTACCTTTAATTAGCATGAATAATGGCAAACTTTGGGAGACAACTTGGAGTTTCATCCAATCTGAAGTCAGGCCTAAACCCAAACTAAATACTCCTCAACATTTTTGGAAGCTGTACTCGGATGCGGGGGTTTGGTTTCACTTCCCCTGTAAACTGATTCTGCACACTGGAGTGCTAAGATATGTTTTTCTTCTTATTCTAGCAATTTTTCTCCTAGATTTCACTCCTTTCAGAGCACTCTCTGCAGAATTGCCTTGTTGTCATATTTGGGCCAGTCAGAAATACAAAAAAACCCAACCATACACATCTAAATTATTCTTTGGTTTGTGTTAGGGTCTGGCTGTGGTTTCTTGGTTAGGTTTTTGTTGTGTTTTTTTTAGAACCTACACATCTTTTTAACATGGCTGGGATTCATCTGTTCCTGCCCTCTTTGTAGTTACGTGCATCTTCCTTTTGTCATTCCCAACACGCTTTTCACTTCAGCAAGCTAAGAAAAGAGCCTTGCATACAAGAGATCCAAATATGTGCTAGAAAAAGACTATGAGAACATTTCAAAAGGAAAAGCAGACACGATAGCAAAGGAGCCTATTGCCCTCTACCATCAGTCCCCAACCATCCGACAGGATGCAACATATGCAGAATTGACATGGTCTTGCACACTGGCTGTATATCAAAAGAATAAATTTGTTTGGCAATTAATAAATCTTCCCATTGTTTCATCTACCCTTCTGCTTAAGGAAACAGAAGTTCCCTTGCAGTCTCTCCAACCCGCATTTAGTGAACCAGTTAAAGCACAAAGTACAAGACTGAACAGAGCTGGTGGTGTGACTGCTCCTCCAGGTGCCAGCGCTCCCGTGGCTGAGCTGAGGGCCAGCAGAGCCAAGCAGCAGTCCTGTTTTGTCTGCAGGCATCCTGTGCAGGCTGCTCCTACCACAGAGTCACCGTGCATCAAGGCAAATGCTGCTCAACAAAACAGCCAGCACCATGGGGATAGCTCATCTCCACTTACAGCTGTGCAGTGAATAAGCACCTGGTTTGATACTGCATACTTTGTTGTTTGTAAACGTGCCGTGGAGTCAGCTGGAATGCACATGAACACAGCCCAGAGCCTGTTTCCAGCCTCAGCCTCTACTCACTGGCCACACTAGGGACAAAAAAAAGAAAAAGGGGGGAAAAGACCCCAAACCTGCTCTCTCTGGGGACTGAGCTTGTTTCCTATATACAGTAGTTTCACAGAGGTGAATCTCACACTAACCTGGTTGGCTGACACAAATTGTACAGGGAACAACAGGAGGCTTGTCAGCACTGCTCCAGCATACAAATGAACATAACAGACGGGTAGCAATAAACTCACCTAAAGATAAAATTATGATCTTCAGTCATTGAGAAAGATGATAACTTAACCACAGGATGTATCGCAATTAGCTTCCTCAGCAGCCTACAGAGGCAATATATACAAATTACAAGATAATCTTCCGCAATTTGAAACCATTTACGATCTTTAGCATCATATACTTGGATCAATTTAAATCTTAAAGTTGCTATCATCTTTCCTTTTTACTCAGAGATAAATATCTCCTCATTTTCTAGTGAAACACAGGAGACGTTGTTTTTATCTGGCCTTACTGGATTCATTTCTCTTTCACCGTAGCTAGTTGAACTGTCAGAGCTCCCCAGGACTGTGGTTGCAAAGCACAAGCAGCGCGGGCCACCACAATACCTGTGTTGGATTGCCCCCAGTGGCAAGGAACTGCAAAAGGCTTTGGCAAAGAGAGAGAGAAATGAAAATTTTCGGATTCAGAACAAGGTCTGCTGCTGGGGGGGAAATAAATAAATAAATAAGCATCTGCATGTATAAATCTTCAAGCTTTCATCCATTTCTAGGAAACTGGAATGGGAGGAGCATGTCTCCTACTCCTGAAGACATCTGCACCGTGGGGAAACAAGGAAACTACTGCAGCACAAGCAAGGTTTTGGCAAATTAAAGCTTGTCAGAATCGCATTGAGCTTCCCGTTGGTCTGGGTCTACTTATACTTTCATTACAATTCTGTGCTTCTTTCTGCTATTCCCCTCTGGACATATAATACTTAAAAAGTAGCACAAGAACTTGATTCTCTGCAGAGTCTAGAAGTAGCCAAAATATTTCTTTCTATGGCCTTCTCCTTCCTCCTCCCGCCTTGTTTTTGACTTAGCATCTGGCAAAAATGGAAAAACCCTGGGACATAAAAATTCCCTTAACTGTGAGTAAGCCCTCATTATTATGTCTTTCTTTATAAAATGGCCTGTTTGATTAATGCCTGTTTGCATGGAAAATTCTCTCCTCTCCTTTGCTCTCTCCTGCAATTGCTTTGCATTTTAGTGTCTGCTTTGGCAAGGGGAAAAAGCTAGATGCTGGGTTAAATCATGGCCCCTTTCTGAGATCTGTGGGACTTTTGTTGTTCATTTCCATGGCACCGGGATTTCACCCTTATTCTTAACAACCCCAGCCTCCAACAGTGGCCTACCGCACCACTTTAAGTCTCTGGAGCAAATGACCTCGTCCAAAGTTGCTATTTAAAATACCAGTGATTTTTCAAAAGGCTGTTTAGTTCATTAGGCTTTATCCAGTCCACTCAGCCTCGTTCAGATGGATCCAGTAAGCTGTGTTCCCTCATGCTCTCTCGCCTTTTAAGTGGCAGCACTTTTAACTTTGCACAGAGTAAGAACTCACCCCAAACAAGTTTGGAAATAAAAAATCCTTCCCTATTGAAATCTGAGGCTGGTACTTTTTTTGTGTGATGATTTTAGATGGACTGAATCGTTGCCATAGAAAGATGAGTGTATAAAATCTAACCAGGAGACTAACACGTTTTTACAAATCAGTCTTACTTAAGTTTATGAAAACCAGTAACAGACCTGCAAACATTTATGCACTTGGCAATTACGGGCAGATGTCTGGACTCACAGCCAACTGAATTAAACATTTGAGAGATTGTGATTCTATGATATAATCTGGTTATGAAGCTAATTACACCTCTTGTCATTGTTGACAATGTATGATTACAGAGACAAAAATCTTGGTTCTGTTAGTCAAATGCAATGGAGGGGTATAGCCAGGGAGAAAAAAAGAAAACAAAAGAAATCAAAACAACTTTCTTCTCATTTAAGAAATGACTACCCGAGTCCCAAAAAAGAACAAAAAAGAAAAAAAAAAAAATCACACCCAACAAGAACACTGAAGTTCCCTTACAGTGCTAAAGGAGATGATACATAGGTAAAAAGGCACACAAGGCTATTTTCAATTCATCTGTAGATAACCATGTAAAGGCAAAGTTGAAACTTCCAGAAAACTAGCATGGAAAAAAAATTATGAAATAAAATCTTGAACATAACACACAGTTCAAGCTTTGCAAGTAAGGCGATACATTCCAGCACATCATGCAGATGCCAAGGATTCTCTCAGACAAAAGCACACTCTTCTGAGAATCAGAAAGCTTCTTTCGAAGCAACAACTGGATTCACCACCCCTTGTGACCTGCAGTCCCCTAGTTCCACATGTGCAGCAGCTAACACAGAACTGAAAATGCAAGCCTTCCATATTTTCCATAGTGTTGCTTTGATTTTATGCTCATCCCTTAGTTCCTAATTTTAAACATAATTGGAATAAAGATTAAGTCAATTTCTCAAGTTATTACAACATAAAATCATGCATGACCAGAAAGCTATGGCATGTTTTAATAATGAAATTTTAAAAACCCAATTAGTATCACACATTTCCAACACGCTAATTGAAGTTTAAGGAGCCTGTTTCTTGCAAAACTGAAATTCTAAACAAGTCTAAATTTTTTCAAGATCATAAGTTTCAGTGACCGTAATGAAAAGGAAATTTTGATTATTTCTGTTTGCAGAGAAAATTGAGAGCCAGAAGTAATGAACAACAAAACAAGTAACTTTATAACATATACACACACAAATACACAAATAAAATCCTGAGAAATTTAGCAGACCAAGGAAAAGCTCGTGATTTTTGAGCTTTTGTTTGGCAAACTGCTGCAAAGTGAAGGACAGGGAAGTGTGTGCAGAAAGATTCTTTCATGGCTTTAGAATTAACATTCTATGCTGGCCCCAAAGACCCTGCAGGTCATGCTACAACATTTACCTATTTGCCCTGACTCATCCATATTTATGGTTTCTGGCAAGAAGTAAGGATAGTGACACGGCTTGTTTCTCTCCTTGGTTAAGTACTGCACATTTTTTACATTCTTTATTTATCTCAAAGAGACCTGGACCTTCAGCTTCACTCCTTCATGCCCCATTAATGAAACTTCAGTTTCTCTTGGTATAGTTTTCCTTATCATGAATATTTTCTTCTAGCCCACTGCAGATGGACAGCAGAGGTGGGAAGAAGAAAGGAAACCACAATTACTCTGTTCCCAATAAAGGTATTTTGTCATTTTTTAATATTGATACTGCTGCTAACATTTTGTTTCCAAAGCCACAGGTACTTTTGGAAGCAATACAGGTAGACTGAACTTGAACTAAATTGTGTATGATTCATATTCTGCTCACTCAGAAATTCAAAGTAAATGTTAGAAACTCCAGGGAAAAGAGCAGAGATGTGCTGGGGGATGCTTATGATGATCAGGTTTTGGAAAAGAGAAGTCTATTACATGCAAACACAAGCCACTTACTTTCATACCCAGAAGACCACAGAGCCTGACTGGTTAGTACTGGGAGCAAGCTTTTGATGAGCATTTAGAGTGTGATAGGAAATAAATCAGTACTTTTTTCTATAAATAATCTTACTCTCTAACCATAGAAATGTGAGCTGCCAACAGCCAGGCACACATATAGCCCAGAAAATGCCATTCTCTTTAATGGTTGTAAACCCAAACAATAAATCACTTCAGTAAGATCATTTTCTGTCTTCTGCTTGTTCCTACAAATAAAGAAAGGCATGGGCCTATCCCATTTTCAAACAACAAAAAAAATCATTTGGGAATTTAACAATAATTTAACGCCTATTAACCATGGCACAACATAAACATTTTCCTCAAAGCTGAAGCACAAACAGCTTACGCACATTTTCCATGTGTGGTGTTTTTTTGTGTCTGTGAGTTGCTGAGACTGCTTTCATTAAAACAAAGAAAAAACCCACTTCCCATATGAATCAGAGTTTCATATTTAAGCTGCAAGATTCCTCATTTAATGGTTTACTTGTTGAGTGAATTAATATGGAAGTCTAGCAAAGCTAGACCAACCAGGAAAACTGAGTAAGAAGACAGGGAACACCATTCTATAACAGAAACTATAACAGAAACAGGGAAAAGTGAGATTAAATTAGCATAGTGCCAGAGCAAAGAGATAGGACGTGAGAACTTACACTTTTCTGTCCCCTTCTTTGCATCAAAATGAATTTGTTGAAGCAAACACAAGCTTTGAGTCAGGACAACCACACCGCTTAGAACCAATAACAGAAACTGATAAAAGACAAAGTACACGAGTTTCAGCTGTGGTGGTTAATCTTGGTCTTGTCAGTACACCTGGTTCCAAAATCAGTGTTAATGAAGCCAGGTGTTTATTTTAAATACCCTCACACCTGATACTGCAGCTTTTTTGTCTGCCAGCTACTTGGTGGGCACCTCTTGGGAAGATGGCAGGATGGGTGGGAAACAGGGTGCTGCAAAACAAGCCACTTGCTGTATCTGGGTCACCAGGACCAGGAGAGCTCCTCCTTAAGTGACACTGGCAAACCTGTGGGACTCTCAAAGAACACTGCAGCAGGGCACAGACAACAGATCTGCCACCCAGACCAAGAATTGAGCATCCCTACATGTAGAGCTGAAGGGCTGAATGGCAGCTCTAGCCTCCATCCCACCCCAAATCTATAATGAGCTCCACATATCAGGACCTTGCTTGTAGGTGTCCAAGATTTGCTGGACACCCAGGAGGTCAAGGCACTGCTGAAAATGAGATAGGGGTCTCTCAGTCAGGATCTTTTAGTAGACAATCTTTGCCTTAGGTGTGAGCTTGGTATCATTGTTACCTCTGAATGCTTCTCTCATTGCATTAGAAATCACCCTACTGACTCAAGTTAATAGGATTTGAACTCACTGCTGTTTTCTGCCAAGAAAGCAGAATCTTTTAGCTTTCTGTGCACAGGAACAGAGATGTTAAAATTAGCCACAAGCGTTATAGTGCTCCCTGAATACAAGAGAAAGGTACTGCAATTTGCTGCACAAAGGAAATTAGTTAAAAAATGAAACCAAAAGTAACAGAATTAAAATGTTCAGTGGTTTGCCAAGACAATGACCATGCACACAAACATCACACAAATAGCAAAATGTGTACTTTTGGGTTTTGTTTGACCAAATGAGAACCCCTGTGAGGTCACTGCAGATAGTGCTATCACTTATTACAGCATCTTACAAGCAGTGCAGTGAGGCTTTTGAAGCCTTGATGCACAGAGCATGTGGAAACCCCAGTCACTTTCTGTGTCTCTTACTGCTGCCACTGGTAGAGCAGCCATTTCTGCAGTTAGTACTTCAGAAATCCTGTAACACTTCTGAGGCCAGTGGAGGAACTGAGGAATTTCCACCACCTCAGATTTTACCTTGTTCCCTAGTACAGCACATCGTAAAAGGATGAGCAGGTAGGGAAGAAAACACCCTCAGAAGGACCTGAGCTAGCATCCAGGTGTCTTACTGTGCTGAGAATTGGAGACAGACTGCAGGAAACTGGAAGTGTGCAGTGGACACACTGATTCCTACCTCTGGAAGCTGGTTCAACTCCATAACCTGCAGAAAAAATGAGCCCAGCTAGAAAGAAGAGGTTGGAAAGGTGTTGAGGGCTAGAGCTCACAGGGAAAACAGCTTGGGGCAGCCAGGATAGGGGTGGTGGAAAGTAGCAGAGGGAAGGCTGGGAGTGGGGTGTTCCCATTGTGGATAGCATACTGTTAAGGTCAGCTCTGATATTTACAAAACTATGGCACTGTGTGTGTGTGAAGTCCTAGGTGTTCTCTCTCTCTCACACACACACACACAGAAAGCAGTAAATATTTTTAAAACACAGACGTAATTAGAACGCTGAGCAGAAGCAGAATTTATCTGAACTGGTAAGCACTTTCTGTCTTCCTTACAGACAAACAGCTCTGTGAGCAGCAGCCCCATGAGCACCTGCATCTCAGGGCTGCCTTCCCCCACAGGCACTCTGATTCTCATAGGCCTGGAAGCCTTCTTGCTGTCTTCTCACTTCTACCACACCACCTGCTTTCAAGAACTTCAGACACTTAGTATACCTTAGGCTGCTGTCAAATTTGGTTGAAACAGACCGTGAGCTCAGAAAAGATTGGTTTCATCATGTGGAAAGGAGATTAATAATTAATACAGTCTGTCCTAGTGCATAATGACTTTTTTCATTAGGAAGCATGTCTAACAAAAAGATAT
This sequence comes from Xenops minutus, assembly GCA_035221455.1. Lineage (NCBI taxonomy): Eukaryota > Metazoa > Chordata > Aves > Passeriformes > Furnariidae > Xenops > Xenops minutus. The sequence continues at coordinate 61,098,330 of JAWWEE010000074.1, forward strand.
AAACACATTCCTGTTCTATTAAGAACCACTTACAGGTCAACTTTTACCTCTGGTTATACAGGTGTAAGCCTCGAATCACTGATTCACCAGCTAACTTCAGTGACAGTGAAACATCACCCAAAGCACCTCACCAGACTGACACATACACACCACCTAATGACTGCAGTGCTCTATCAGGTAATAGTGTGTATTTATCAGAAACAATGGGGACAACGTGTATTAGATCTTTGAACAACTCCTCGCTTGTGTTTGACAACATGAAATAGCAGGTTCGAATTAGGAGTACTGTACTGCATGTTTTAATTTTCCCTTTTTTAGTAGCACACAAGCACTAAGAATATTTAAACACATCTTGGGAAAAGCTGTACTGTGCTGTCTGAGGTACAGTATTTTCACAGGACATTGCTAATCCAGCAAACATCACAAAGTAAACAAAGCAAAATTAATTTCCTTTGTTACTGACTACTGCTACATTATGAAAGAATTATAAATCTGAGGTCATTTTGTTCTGCCATTGTTTTATGCCTACTTTTGTATTCTATTGGATTAGAACAGATTAATGTGTTTGAGTTTTCTTTCTAGACACTTTTTATGTCCTGGCTCCCTAACAAGGCTCCATTTTTAAAAAAGAACAAAGTCTCAACATCATCTATAATTTTTTCCTTCATACTACAGTTGCTTTTAAAAAAAAAGTCTTAACAACTTTAATATTTGGACTTAGACTAGCTGGCAAAGTAAATTTCTCAGTAAGTGACAACACTTCTTCAGATAGTTGTCTTCAGCCCATTTTTTAACAGTTTATACCAATACATTGCTTCAGGCCCCAGATCATTTATTCTAGCTAGTCAGCTGAATTCTTGCTTTTACCTCAGCATTGACTCCTTTGGCAGGAAAACCTCTGTTATTGCCAATGGAAAAACAGGATGTGGCTTAATATTTTTTAAAAAAACCTTATGGGCTCTCCCCTCACAGACCAGATCACACCTCCACTCGCCCTCAAAGCCACCATTGGCACAGTGGGGCCATGCTATTGTTTGGAGTCTCCCTGTCCTACCCTCATCCAGACAGCAGTAACAACACCTGGGAACAAAGGCACTCGTGTCCTGGGTCACTTTAAAACCTGTGCCTGGAACTTAGCAGCTTCTGCCTCTCGTAAATGGCACTTGCACTAGCCTGATTTCCATGAAGATCAATCTGACTCCTTCCTAATAACGACACAGAGACATCTTGGAGGACAGATATTAGCCGATAATTTAATTGGTGATACTGATAGAAATTTTGGGAAGACTATTCTAGGATAGCAACACAAATCAAACTGGACAAGCAGATCCAGAGAAAAGTGAGTGTCTTTCCCAGAAATGTGTTTTTACAATATGTAAGGGTAGTGAATGTTGTTTTGATACAGAGCAAGGAAAGGAAATTGTAAGAATTATACACTAAGTTTAGAAAACACAACCACCATGTCCTGTTACCATTTCTTAAACTCATTAGCTCCTTTCCCTGTGAAAAGTAACACTGAAAACTCTTCCTGCTCTAGGGCAGCAATTCCTTGGCATCTTGTTCATGGATCACTGTCAACTTTCTGAATGCACTCTGGGCTACCCACACTGCCTTGTAACACCAGCCTTTTAAGGCAGCCTGGTTTTGCAGGCCGCTAGCAATCTGTGAAGCATAACTGAGAGTCACTGTTCATGATAATGTGACCTCAACAAATCTCAAGTGGACTAATGACAGCACTGCCTACACCCAAGGTCAAGTTGTTCTGCTGGCAACGATTTTGGTATTTGATTTCTAAAGCTGAGGCAAGCGGAATGGTGACGAATCCAGTACCTCTTCACTTACAGGTCATACACTTAAACACCAAGCCACTGACTTCTGCTGTAACTCTTGGGATTTGATTTGGTGGTTCAATCTGGAGTGCCCTGCTGTAGCAGTGGCAACCTCAAGGAAAGTAATGAGCCTTCTCCTAAGCCTTCCCCTGGAATCAGATTGCACAGTAACAAGGAATCCCTGGCACTGTGGTACAGTAAACAGTTCTCCCATGTCCAGGATATCACACCAGAACAGATGATAATAAATAAGCCACTTCAACAGGGCTGTGAAAAACGATCCGTGACATATCTGTAGCGCAGCAAATGTCATCTGGGAATGGGCTTGTCTGGATGCCTAGAGGAGAGCACCAAGTGTGTGGCTCCGGCTCGCAGCCCACCACCAGCAGGGCGCTGTGAGCAGACTGGTGCCTGACTCATCCCGCACAGCGGTTCCCTCCCCGCCGAGCGCTCTGCCCAGCTATTAGCGTATCCAGCGGGCTGTCACAAACCTGTTTATCACCCGCTCCCAAACGCAGGCAGGTATCCAGCAGCAGCCATTCCGTATGGGTATATGCACACGCTAAGTGTTAGGCTCTGGCAGGCTGGACCGGTGCATCTAATTCAGGGCAGAATTACAGCCCTTGTGTATTCTGAGATCACTTCAGACGCATGGGATTAGAAGTGCAGCTCCTTACATTAAAAGCCTCTCTTCATGTTCACTTGAAGAGCTATTCATAAAGCTAACTTCAGCCTGACAAGACCATGTTTCTTTCTATAGCCAGTGGAGAAGTGACCCAAGGGAGAACAAGGTCACCCAGAAAAGAACCCTCACCTAACTGTTCCACTGGCCTTCTCTCTATTCACTGCAGTCTAAGGAGCCCTTGCAAATACTCTCCCAGTTTATGCTGTCAACTCCTAAGACTTTGTTATGAATCTCATAGTATTTGATGTTACTCTTGAATGCCTTTTTTCTGAAATAACTTAGCTTTACAGTATCCTACCTTTTACCAAATACATACATAGATATATAATTATTATAAAATAGATATGCCTTGCTGTGGAGGAGAAAACCTGAACCTATGAAGTCCAGAGATTTAAAAAAAAGGTGGAGAAATCAAAGGGCAAAATTAAAATTAATCAAAAATTACCATACCTTTTTTAAAGTCAAAGGCATGACAGGTCATGGCCTTGACAATAGCAATACTCTTACTGCAATAGTCTAAGAAGGCATTTAAAATTTGCAAAAAGGAATACCTATATTTGCCTTGTGTCTTTTTACAAGTTTTTCTTTGGTTTTTTTTTGTTTGTTCTTTTTTTTCATAATATGTGCAATGTTTCATTTTCTAAAATTCCCACATATTAGAATTCCATTCTATTTGCCATCCTCAAATAGAATTAGCTTTTTACAGCAGATTAGGGAAAACGTTGCCTCTTTTTAATATCTGCACACATAAGAATTGCAATCAGATTTCCTAAAACATCATGAGCATTGCTAATGACTGACAGTCACAGTTCTTTAAGCAAAAGGGACTTCCAAAAGGTGTAAAAACACATTCATTTTCACCAAGCACCCACTAAAATGACCGTTTCAGAGGCCATTTCAATATCTTTAAGGTCATGTCCACAAGTCTGGATGCTGTTCAGACAAAGAAGCAGTCTTAAGTACATGCTGCCCTGATAGCTGATGATTTATCCAGCATTACATAAATATTTTAGGTCAGTTCCTATTCTCCTTCACCTGGATAATATTCATGGAATTCCTTGTGTTCTGGTTATGATCATTAGATGAGAATATCGGAGCTGCTCCAATGATTTAGAATACTTCACTTTTCCAAAGGAACTGATGATTCAATACCTTAAGTTTAACCTAAGCCCACTAAATTTGAAGTGAAGAAGACTTTATTTTCTTCCAATGCTAGAGCTCTTTGAACTGTCTCAGGCTGGATTTTTAAAAGTTGAGGCCTATAACTCATGAATCCCCACGTTCTCTGGTAAGAGTCAATGGAATTTATACTTAGTTCATGGAAGAAACTTCACCAGGAGATCCCCCACACCACACACTGGCTTTCAGCCAGTAGCAGTACCTTGCACAGCATGTGGACAGGTCTCCAGCTCATCTCCGGACACAGAATCAGCACTTCAGGGAATGCCATATCTTGCCCAGGCAGGTAAGCCCTAGACTCTCCCAGCTACAGTCTCCTCTTGGTTTAGCAGAGCTTCAGGTTACAATATCGAGAGTTTTCTAACTTTCTTTATCATCAGAGGAGGGGAACAAAGGTATAATAAGGTCATATAGGTGTTCATGACTTCTTTTCCTGATCCCATGTGCTATGCATCTTAACTGCCTTACAGTAAAGGGCATGGAGGAGAAGAGGATATGACACAAGCTCTCTCTTCTGCTCTGTATTCTTCACATATAACTTCCATAAAATTTTGAAAAATAAGAAATATCCATTTTATTGGACATCCTCTGTGGACCACAGAAGTTTGTTCTGCATAGCAGTGGATATTTCTATTAGGAAATTACTCAACATACATTTAGTCTACATTTTCTTACATTGAGCTATTGATCTTTCTCTTAGTCCCAACCTCTGGTCCATACTAATCACAGCCTTATGTTTTTTCGGCATTAAATCTGAGGATGATTACCAGAGCATTGATGTAATCAACTTTCAGCTATTCAAAATGTATACAGGGACATTTTGTTTTCTGTTGCTTTTTCTAGACTTATTGTTATGGTGAACAGCATTCTTTATTTACCCTTGAAAGGAGGATGAAGAGTCTCCCTAAGGGAAGAAAGAACTTCCTAATGCTCAAAAAAAAAGCACTAGAGAATGCAGGCCTGGCCCATGTATAGTCAGATAGACATGACATGTAAGAAACAATGGAACAATGCTCTTTCACTTGTTAAGTAAAAGTCACTAACAGTGGAGCCTACTTCTCCATTTCCTCCCCATTTCCAAGGGGAAAACAGTGGAAGCTTATACCTCCAGTCAAGTCCCCAAACATATCCTTTGATCTTACTGTAGTACCTGAACCCTACTGCAATCTGCTTATGACACATAATACGGTTTTCATGCACCTATACACACTCAGCAGCAAGAACTTCTTGAGTGTCACGTAATTAATTTATCCATATTCCATAACCTAAATTGGTATTCTTCATACCACTGGCTAATACATAAACCTAACATACAAATACACAGAGAAAGCTCTGAAATAATTGGTAAGCACTCGGTCTGCTTATCCACAGTGAGCTCTGGGCTGCCACAGCTGTAGGACTGCCTGTATCCAAGTTAAAGGTGCCTGAAAGGTTAAAGTATGTATATGCCACGTCAGACAGCCCCACTGTGAAAGAAAACATGGTAGCTCCGTGTATGTGAGAACAGGAGTTCCAAGACAAGGCTATAATCCCAGTGGGCAAGTCCTCCAAACAGGCAGAGTCACTTAGGCAGCTGGCTGCAAGGGTGGGATTTGGTTCAAGGTTAAGGCACTTAATATGCAGTTAGTGTCTGAATTCCTATTACAGTCAAAGGAAACCCACTCAGTACAATCAATGAAGCTTATAGAACTGTTCTGCTGACAGCTGGGAGGTGTCTACTCCAAGGTAAACTAAATCACTCAGTTTCATAAACTGCATTCATTCAACTTCCATTGACTACAAGGGACTACAACTACAACTGAATGGAAACAGGACTTTGCTTCTATGAATTCACATCTAAGTATCTACAGCAACACTAGTTCTCTTAAAAACCTCATTTGGAGTTTTGACCTGGAGCCAAATTCTGCTCCAAATGGCATGGAAGATGACTTGCAGAACCAAAGGCTGTGTTTGGACTGTGAGACTTAACGTTTGTATGGACACAGCGAACACAGAGTCTGGGATCACTGGTGAACAACTCACTGCAGATGTTGGCTGCACCGCTCCAAGGGACACAGACGCTGGAAGCTGCTCACTGTTGAATCGGACCTTCCAGAAGACTGCACTGAAGAGGAGCTCACATGAGTGGCTTTATTTAAAGCAGAGTTCTGCAACAGTTCTGTATTTGCTGTGTTTGGTTGGCCATGCTGACTTAGACTGACAGTCTGGTTAGAAAAATGAATCCCTTTGGATGCACACAGCTGTTGGTCCTGACCAGAGGTTCCAGCTGCAGGCCCCCTGAAGCACCAGGACCAGTATCTAAACCATCGATTCTCAGGGCAATCCAGGGATAATGAGACACAGAAACATACAGAAAAAGATCAGAAGATGGATTCGAATTAACTGGGTCCTCCTATTCCTTTCCTTGCCAATCCCCTTCTCACAGGAGAACATGTCATCAGCCTGATAATTACAACACCCACATCCCTATTACCATAAGAAAAAAACCAAGGTAGATGTCCTTTATGTGCCCTTCTGCACATTTCTTGCTGCTCGCCTAGACACAAGGGGCCAGAGTAAACCTGTTTTGTCACCTGACGACTCCGTGACAGCTTTCTGAAGACACTGTCTGCAAAAGCCTTTTCCCTGCAACACGGCAGAGCCAGCCTGCAACAGTTCTATTCATAGAGCAAGACAGAAAAACCTTCTCGGGATTGGAGGCTCCTAGGTGAGCAGCTACAGTAACTGATCCAAATGTTTCCCTTGTATTATATGATCAGTGAGAATGTGTGTTTTCATTTGCATTTCCACCCTTTGGTTTTCTGCATCTGGTAAATACTGGCAAAGTAAATGTTAAGATGTCAGCTCTCTCTCCTAGGAAGTGATTGACAGTCCCCGAGTGCTCTGGGCTTTTTATAACCAATGTGACTGACAGCTTTTAAGTGGAAGCAGTTCGTGCAAGTTTCAAATGTTAGTTGTCTGAACGAATAACGCAGAATACTGGCTTTTCTTGTATCTATCTAATGGTATTTCCTCCTGCACCGGCAGCACTCTAAATCCTCAGTTGTTAAAAGGGGGAGGGGAAAAGAGTCTATGTTCTCTGCTCTGCACATTTCTAAAGCTCTCAGTATAACAAAAGGCAGAATGAACCAATGCCTGTATTTCAAGTTCATGCATTTCAAGGCAGCGCAGCAAATAACTAATTTCATTTTGTATCAGGCTTAGCTAAAAGATAATGGTGTCTTGGACAGTAGTATTTCTATTTAATCATTTTCAAGCATTCTTCACCAAAAACACTTTCAAGAAATCCAGCAGTATTATTACCCCATCAATGCACCCAATCAAAGCATTAGCAACCATGCTACTGAGTCCAGGATACCTCTTGTTCTCCTCCTCTAATAATTAAGGCAAACAGATACATTAGATATTACACATAAAACTTTAAATGTAAATATCAGAAATGTACATGCTACTTCACAAATAAATATGACAAAGGTAGCCTCTTGCACAGTTCTTCATTTCAAATGCAGAACAGACCTTCCCAAACCTGTAAATAACACAGTCCTCCTAGTGGAGAGCCTTTGGCTTCCTACAAAAGAGAAACCACTTGTATACTAAGTGATATTCACCTCACTTTCTTGGATACAGTGCAAGATTTTTATAGTTGCCTATCTTGTTCAGCACTTTTTTTTTTAAGGAATGTAAGTGACCCTCATTTGTTAACTGTACAACATAATCTACCTCAGAGAGTAATGCAATTTCCTCTTCACCTTCTCATTTTTCTCAACTTTAATGCAGTTGTGTAAGATTTTCCCCTCTCCAGAGGGCAAGCAATAATCATGTTAGGTTGATATCTTTATGACACTGACCTTAAAGTTCACTTAATTTTCTCTCCCATCCTCCTCCTCCCCAGCCTTTCTTAAGTCCTTTCCAATTCATTCTTTACTGTTGAATATACCTAAAAAGAGACAATGGGCACAGATTAATAATTTTATCTCAAAACTGATCAGTGTGAAAAAGAAACAAATTGCTGCCCAGCAAATGTAGAAAGTTACCTTGATCTTTGGTATCAACTGTGTTCATTCATTGTCTTTTTATGAAGAAAAAATTTCATCTTGAAAAATATTAGAAAAGGGACAGAATACTAGATTTGTTTCCTTGAAAGAAAACAAGGGAATTCAATCCTGCTAAGATAAAAACTCCTCCAAGCTTTGGAGAGCAGTGCTTTATTTATACTGTATTTATGTACTATAAACAGTTAAAGATTTTTGTGTTTCCTCTGAGTAATTGATTTGAACATGTGCAGCAACATTGATTAATCTAAGCCACATCATTTCCTGTGTTTTCTTTCTATCTTTCAGCCTGCAAATTACAGCCCAAACAGAGCTAGTAAAAGTTCCACAGAACTACAAGTTACTTTCTCAAATTTCCAAAACCTCATGCTCCCCACAAACAAATGGCAGTAAAAGAGGAATAAATATATTTGCATTTGAGTGGATTAAAAAAAAAAAAGGTAAAAGGAAAATTTTCCCATGGACAGCAGCATTTCAAGTCTCTACATCAAGTAATCAAACTTAGGATACTCTAAGTTCCTTCCTCCTCCAACTGTTCACTTAATCACTAATCTGCACCACCTGCATTTTTAGAGGCTGGAAACCCAGATTTAGGCTCTGACAGTATGCATTTTCTAAAATAACACATTCATACATTTTACTTGCTATATTAGCAAAGATTTAGCTAGAGATGATTTATTCCAGAACATTGCATTTGGCATCTGCTAGACATGCTGGATACTGCCAAGGTTAGCTACACAGGAGTTTTCCCTGACTCCAGCCTCCAATCCAGGAGAATACTATTAAGATGAAGAACATATACTTTGTAAGAGGCATATGATGATTACAATGCAACCAGCAAATCAGATGCTCTTCTGAGATTACTTCATTATCCTGTCAGTACAATTCTCAAAGAAGCCCCAGAAAATACATAATGTGAAAAAGAAAATATAATTCTAGATTTTTCACAGCATTCTTCAACTTACTGTAACAGAACTTCAGTTATCGGAAAGTCAGTGAGCTGGTCAGAAGCAGAGTATGAATTCCTGAGCCAGAAGACGGGAGACAATGATGCTTTTCAAGTTCAGCGATGCTGGTTTCTAAAGCTGAGACTTTCACCTTCACATAATGAAGCTGGAACAAAAGGTTCCAGCTACTGCACTCAGTAGGGAAGAGCATCCAAAGAGGTGTGGTATATATAAACATGGAGTAAAGAAATTTGTCCTTGATTTGTGGTGTGGCCATGCACTGCTGTGCAGGATGCTACCCCGTACCACAAAGTCTGAAACTTCAGAGGAATGTAGGTTTATGTACCTGGTTAACTGTCAGGAGTTCTGGATAGAGCATGTTACCATTCAGTTTTGTTTTCCTTTGGATTTATGAAATTCCCTCCATTCTTCAAACTGGGCTTTATCTGGTCTAATCAGGTATTGTTCATAGACAGTGACATTTCTGCAGGATAGTGGGTTTATGTAAAGGTTCTGTGTCCTTCCTGACTCAGCTGGGAATATGTTGGGAGGACTGGAATGAGTCTGCCTATTTGGAACCACTCAGGGACCACGGGATTACACAAAGAATGTCTGTAGTGACTCAGAGATGTGCTTGCAGAGGGAGTTGTGACTAACCTTTCTTTGGTGAATGCCTGGTGATGTGTTTAAGGTGCAGCAGGGATTAAGGAAAGTAATCTTAGGTTGACAAGGGATGATCTGGAAAGTTCAGTAACAAACACTGGCAGTTTACAACCTTAACAGGAAGGATTTATTTTTTTTTTCAACCAGCTATGTTATGTAAAAGAGAACATATATATAATTCAAGAAGGTATAAGAAAGCTAGGATTTCAAACCACTGTTTTGTTTTTATTTTAAATATTCCTGCTTCCCTGTTCTCTTCTGTTTTACATATCCCAGATCTGTCATATTGGTAAAAATGGAAGTAAGCGTAAAAAATTCTTATCCTTTGGGAAAATTCAAGTTAGAGTAACGCAATATTCTCTAGCTAGCCGTCAACAGCCATAACAACTGCTCAGCTGTAACAGCTTCCTGATCTACTTTTCAAGGAACTCATTCTTGAGCTGACATATTCTAATGACAATACCTGTGCTCAGGGCCTCTAGGACCTAGTTTTATAGTGGTAGATACCTTAAGCTCTGACAGGACTATTACATACAATTAAACCCCAGTAACTGGATGCAGCAACTATTACAAGGCCAAGCTGTCCCTGTAGAGTTACATTTTCTTTACTATGCATCTCTATTGAAGATCAAGGTTTGTTTTTTTTAAAGGGATATTCCTGCGGAGCTCTCAGTTCCCTGCTGATATGAACAAGACTAGGTACACACCTCCAAGTTATAACTCAGAGAGGCTGGTAAGTTACAGAAGTTATCACTGCACTTAGCTCACATCTTCAAATTTGCATTCAAAACCATAAATGCTAGGAACAACCTTTCATTCATTTATTTTTCTTGTTGCTCAAGCTATGGCAGTTGATCTAAGACATGGAAAACTGCCTGTTTTGTTAGTAGGACCTATGTTGCCAGAAGCTAACTTACACTTCCCAGGTAGCCAAGCTGGTCTAGTACAAGACATTGTAAGCAAAAATCCCCTACCAGAAAACTAGTAATAGGTGCAAAGTGGCCTATTTAAGTAAGATACCAAAGCAGAGGGGTAAGAACTGAGGCAGCAGGTTAGGACAGAGTTAACAAAATCCATCCTAGGACTGCCATAAGAGAATCGTGTGCTATTCACAATTAGGAGAAAGACCCACAGTCTCACTGGGTAAAAGGCTAAGGAAAGTTTGGGACAGAACAAATGTGCTCAATTAGGTAACAGAAAATGGTTCCTTGGCCCGAGCGTGGAAAGGAAGTAACATTAACTAAAACCGCCTTCTTTGGTTAGACAGACTAACTGATGTTTAGAAACCAAGCTAAGGAAGCATTTTAGTCTCAGCCTAACACTGTCCCTGTGGGTAGCCCCATTTGTTTATTTTGCCTTGAACCTTCCAACATCCCCTTTGCACAAATCATCTGGCCTTCAAACTCTTGGGCACTGTCCTCTCTTCAACCACAGCTTTCCGGCTCCTTCACAAAGCTCCAGGCCTATTATATTTCAACCTGCTTGTCATAAAGCCTAACAAGCTCTTTCAATAGCTTCCTAACACTCGAGAGTTACTGAGCTTTTAAAGCTTCCTCAACCTTACTTAAAAGAGACTGTTATTGGAAAACCTAATATATTCAATGTGACAGGGCTGGGTTTACAAATCTGCTTGTCTGGTTTCTATTGACATTTAAAAACAATGTTAGTGACAAAAATGTAATTATTCTTAAATGATGGAAACAAGGAGCCAGGCGTACTGAATGAACTTTTTCTGAACCTCTATTCATTTCACTTCAGATTTTGGCAGAGGGTTTTGCTGGTTTCTATTTTATCCTAACCAGTTTATCCATGTTCCAGACTTTGTATGTTCTGCGGCTGTAAAGCTTTCCTGTGGAATTTGCCCATTGCCACAGAATTGTGCTGGAGAAACCCAGCTCGCCTCTGAAAAATGAGGGAATTTTCTTGCACTCACATGTACAGATAAAGCTGAGAACATGCACTGAGCATATGCTGACATAGCTTGCTCTCCACCGTGTTTCAGGCTGCCTTAAACTGCACTTCTGAAAGGTGTGAACTACCTCATCTATTTCAGCTGGGGCTGGAAGGATTCCCCTCTTCCAGTCTGTAGAATCTGCTGATTTGTACTGTGCCACAGACACTGGGATTTTTCCTACCAAATTCCTTCTTTTACAGCAGTCTGATGCTTTGTTTCCTTTCTCCCAGCCTTTCTCAAATCCACCTAACACAACAGCCTCTTCCTTGCTAATTGCAGCAGGCAAATAGAAATTCAGGGAACTCCATTTAAATGCCCTTTTAATATAAAACTTTTACTGCAAGAATGATTGGACACTGGCACAGGTTGCCCAGAGAGAGTGTGGAGTCTCCATCCTTGCAGATACACAGACAAGGTACCTGGGCAGAGCTGTCCCTGCTCTGAGCAATAGGTGTAAACTATTTCCAGTAGTCTCTTCTCCCCTCAGCAGTTTTGCAACTGAGTGAATTTACCCACAGAGGAAGATGGTTGCTGTATTTTAGCATTTGTTCTACCTGCACTGTTCCACAGTCCTCTCCAGCAACCACCCAGCGACCTAATGAGCATATACAGGTTCAGTCCACAGGTGTCAGCTTACCAATCAATACACTGCCCTCCTGCAGTAGGAAATGATACAGCTGCAAAGCCCTGGCAAACCATAAAAGAAATTCTCCTGTCTATCTGGAAGGGTGCTAAGGGTTCATCAGAACTGTCTGGGTAGGAGGCAAAGAGGTGCCTTCATGAATACCAGCTATCTCTTCAGCTGAAAGAATTCACAGAGAGAAAAAAAAGCTAAAGGAACAAAGATGAGTTTTGGTGCAGAAAGATGAGAGGAGATTCACAGATGTAGGAACAGCGATGTTTTGACAAGGCTTTATGAGTCAACGAGTTGTGTTCATAGCATACCATGACCTCCACAAACAGCTGTGTTCACTGGATTACTTTCTAGTTCTTCCTACCTTTCAGTATAGCAAACATTTCATTGCCCTTTCAACTGAACAATGCCCACTCTCAATGCCTTTATTCTACCACTGTTACATTTTGCCTTAAGTGAGGTGAGATTTTGGTTGGACACACTCAGCCATCTCAAATTTAGGTGCTTAGTATCAGCTACTTATCCAGGCACCCCTTAGAACAAATCCAAAGTAGCAGACATCTCAGAAACCCAAAATTTCACTTCTCAGAATAAGCATTTGAGACAGGTGAAATAAACAGAGAAGCTTGCTGTGCACCGAGGTTTCCTTTAACATCAGTGGAGAACAACTTTAAGGTACCAAAAATAGGTTCATGAGCTTCCTATGAAGGGGACTCACCTTGTCAGTGTCATCACAGCACAAACAAACAAGGCACTCCAAGTTTAGTTAAGAACAACAATAAACGTTGTTAAGCTACCCCACAACACTGGTCATCTGGGCTGGAACAAAGCAAACTGAAAAGCCAATTGCAAATAAATATTTCAGTCCATCTAAGAAGAGTCCAAACAAATGTTCTGCTATCTCCTGCTGGCTGTATCTGGAAAATGAGACTAGAAGCACATTTTCTGTCATTCCCCAAGAACAAACAGGTAGGGATCAGAAAGTACTTTAGAGTCACCATCACAAGCTTCACAGTGGACCAAAGAAAATTCAAGATATACTTCATTAACAACTGGAAACAAACTGGGGGTGCGAGTGGTGAAAATCACTCTTCAAAACCATTAAGGAATGAAAGCTACCTGCAAGATACAGTGACAGCAAAAGTTCCAAAATTGAATGAAGCGTGAAAATTGCTGGAAGAGTAGGACACACGTAGGAGTCAGAAATCTTTTTGCTTAATTTTGTCTCTGATGCACTGAAGTGACTCGAGCAAATCTTTTATACCCTTTGTGCCTTTGTTTCCACATCTGTAATTCAGATCACGGCTATCCTGTAACATTTACTCGACAAGGATATAGAAAGGCTTGAAGGCTTTTTGAGATCCAAGATGTGGCTTAGGAAACACAATTATTAAAAACATGAGTGCTTGGGAGATGATCAGTAACACCTCTGACTGGTATTTCAAAATCAGGAAGGGCAGTCTGCAGGCAGGGGCTCAAAGAGCTGGGACTGAAGCAGTGTGTCTGCAGGTTAATCGCTTCACAGAGCCTGGAACCTGTTCACTTCCAGGAGCACACACAGCACTGCCTGCAGTGTTGTGCTACTCATCAGTGCCTAAGCACAAACCAAACAAAAACAAAGCCAAACTGTGCCTGGACTTCACACAGCTGTGACTGCTTGTCTCTAAACCACAAAGGTCCAATAATATCTTTCTGGTGGGATCGAGCGCTCTGGGAGTAACTAATGTATAGGTAATAAATTCAAGAGTACCAAACTGCCCACAAACACTCAGACCACAGCTCAGGTAGGAATTCACTCTCAGGACACAGCCTCACTAAGGGATGATGCACCATGAGCAAGCCAACCCCAGAGAGCGCTGAAGGTGATGCAAGGAAATGCATATTACTGCAAGATGAATTGACACTCCCAGCGCTTCAACCCTCATCTGTATACAAAAAATTAACGTGAAAAATAAGGTAATTCAGTTACCATCATAAAACACTACAATGTGAAATGATAGGTAATGGAGCCTGTAAACTAGACTGCAAGACTCATTTCCTTAAAGGCTGTTCAAGTGCAAAGCTGTCAGTTGCATTAGTATTAACTAATGACAGGAAGAATTTTGTCCCATTTATAACAGACTGTTATGTTTTCACTATCTGTGAAAAGCTGATGTAGTTAAGCCACGGGAAATAGAAGAAAGTTACTGGAATTAGCAAGGGTGCATATGTTTCTGGGTTTCTAGGAAGGCTGAAGTATGAGAATTTCACAAATGTGTGGAAACTTTTGATAGCATTCCAGTTGTAACAAACCCTGTGGAGAGGTTCATTCAACAGGATGAGCTAACCAAGAAAACAGTCAGTTCTGGCTAGTTGCACGGATATTAGCAGCAGCTGTGAACTCAGTAAACAGCCCTGTTTTCTGGTTGTCAAAGAGCTGCTAAAGCAGATGCAAAACGCATCAAAAATAGGTCACAAACAGCAAACATGCAAAGGAATGCATCAATATCAGAGTGATCTGCAAATAAGTAACGCTGGAACGTCTCAGTAGTGTTTATAACCCACAAGTGTACCCAGCTCAGAGCTGCAGCCAACAATAGGCTGCTTCACACAATTCTTATGACAGGACCTTCTGCAGACTGCACTGTCTCTGTGAATAAGGGTGCAGCGCTCTCAGCAGCTGAAACCTCAGACAGAAGAAAAGGTATGAATTGCACTCTGCTTTCCTTTGAATTAGGTTTTCTGAGAGAGGCTTTCATTCCTGTCTTTTCTCCCCCCATTCCCCCAAACTCTATAATTAACTCAGACTGAGATATCACAATGAGCCAAGCATGGTATTTGCCACTACAAACAGATTACAAACCCACTCTGTCTGATAGGCAGCCCTCCCACAATAGTCATTCCTCCATGGACAGGAATCATGGCCAACAAGGCAATTACATCCCCCTTTTTTTTCCTTCCCTTTTTAAAAGCCCACAGGACCCAGTTCCTCGTAATTCTCCAATATGGAGATTCACTTGGATCTACTTCTAGGACTCTTGCAGTACTTAAAGCACTTTAGCTCCTTTATCACCAGGTATATAAAGGAACAAGATTTAACTCTAAAGAGTCCAGGTTATGGAAAGTAACATACTTAGACTATAACAGGACTAAACAAGGAACCTGCATGTCCTGTCATTCCCCTGGTGTGCCTTTGTGGACAGCATTCACACTACAGGTGTGAGATTGTCTTTGGCCAAATGCCTTCAACAAGCTGAGTCCAAGCATCATAGCCTGAAGCAAGCTCAAATACTTCCCATGTCAGTCAGCCACAGGTGAGGACAGACACTCTCCCTTGTCTGCTTGCTTTTACTTCCATTACCATGGCAGGTTTTACCACTCCAAAGCCTAAAGACATTGTATAATTAAACATTAGTAAGAAGAGATTAATCAGACAAAGGAAAAAAAATGCTGTTGATAAAGTCCATTCATGGTAACGTCAACTCTTATGTTTAATTGTAAAAACAGGTCTTAGCTAAGTATTCAGCCACTAAATCCATTTAAGTAGCAGTGGCTCTAAAACAGTGTTTAGCACAGAAACATTGATTTCATATTACTAGTGTTTTAAACCAGCAACCAGGTCTCCAGAACTTTTTGTCTGTCCTTCAGAGGAAGGGAGGAGGCAAAAAACCCCAAACCAACAAACCACGCCCATACCCAACTTAAAAGAAACCCTTTGTGTTTACATGCAACTGGAAGCCTTTGCTGAAGCAAATGTTCATTTTAGCATGGATTCCCTTAGAGCCCAGAATCCAGGTGGAAACATGGTAGTTGATTACCAGGTCAAAACTGGCAAGGTAAACCTATCATTGCCATTAGTAGTTACCTGACAACGCTCAAAGGTGGGTTTGGTTTTTCTAAGTTAATGGGCTTTCATTATTATTGTTCCTCTAAGCAATAACTCAGGAACAGTCACATTTCCTAAAGCTACTGCTGCACCATGCTCTTTTGAAGAACAGTTTTCTAGAAAAGGAGGCTGCAGAGCAAGAACAGAAAGCTGTTCCTTTCCTACGAGGACACGAAATGACTGTTTCATTCTTTCAGAAGAAACTGGGATTCGTACTTGTACTCAGTTCTTGGCCAGCTCGTTCCCTCCCCTCCTCATGGGACAGCCCATTAAAGCACACTTGGCCGCTGTTCTGCGACTGCCGGGAGTGCTCTCATTCCAGTGGCGATGCGAGTTTGGGAAGTAGCATGGGTGGATAGGGACAGGAGCTCATTTAAACTTTTGCTGACAAGCCATTTAAGAACATACTATCTGTTCCTACAGGTTGCAGTTCGCGGGTAAGCTCTCACTTCCAAAAACAGAGCAATATGCGTTTTTACCAAGTAAATATCATGCAGACAAATCAGATGGTAACTACTTTAGAAAACTTGGCAAAAGTTCCGTTTACGCAATGCTTTCCAAATGTTCCATATTTGCAGAATAAAGATGAAAACTCTGATCTTTGTAGTCTGAACTTGTCTACTTGGTTTACTGTTCCTTTCTGGCCTGAACAGAACTTTTATGTATATGAATCCTGATTTAATGCAGTGAACCTAAATAAATCCCCATGCAAACATGGGACTGTCAGCTATCGAGGTTTGGCTCAGAGATGGGGCTTCTGACACTTGAACTCTGTTTTCTTAATTTGCTTTGAAATGTACTTGGGCTGGACTGAAAATCAGTTCCATAAACTTCTCTGGATTTTTATTGACTTAATGACAGAAAAATCCTTCCTTAAAGACAACTCATAAACTGTTTGTCATCAAATCCTGTTACAGTCAGACACCGAGTTACCTTTTGAGCTGTAAACTGTGGGTAGAATGTTTAAACTGGTGCTTACCCCAAATTTCCACTAGCTGCAGCATGTTATGAAAATGTGAAATGGCTTACTTCAACCTGCCTGCAAAGATCTGTGTCTGTCTAGTAGAAAGCATAAGGAAGTGAATGATTAATTACATTCTTTCCAGTAATTTAGAAGTGTTGATGAACGCCAGGAAATGTTGTAATAAGTACTGAACAAAATGAAGGCAATACCTTGGAAGCCTTATTGTTACTTTCAATAGAAAAAAATAATTAAGTCTGCTAATTAGACATTACCTTTAAAAAATAAATAACAACAGAATACATTGCACACACTGTCTGTATTTTTGTGCAAAAATCATAAGCTGAACACATTGGACTGTAGCTGACAATCATTCATCATCACAGAAACCCTGCAGTTTTACCTCAGAATCAGCACTGTACACAGACATCTACACAGTCAAATAATCTCTCCTCCATAGACGTCTTTCAGTCCGTAACTGACTAAGCAGCTCTTTGCTTTGAATGCATGCTTTGGTGAAATGAGCAGAAAATATATTCACTTTTTCATGGTTGTCTTGAACTAGAAGATTGTGTAAGGCAGCACCGTTTTTCTGTCATGCGGTTCACAGTCTTTTGCACAGATCACAGGGGCAAGGTGCACATTAGGGAAAAAGAGACATGCTACACAGTTCATTCAATTACCTGGAAAGCATTCTGTTAATTATGTACACCAGGAACCTATACAGGATCTGTAATGTTGAGGATTTTCCCTGGAACAATTCACAGATTCTGTTGCTCAGTTCACACCATATTAATTTCAACCCCATATTGTGTATAACTGCTTGGCTTAATATCTGTACAAAGACCCATATCCAATGTGGATTGCAGATTTCCATGAATTTGAACAAACTGAGTTTTAGAGTTTATGCTTCAGAGAGCTAACAGGAAAACTGAAAAGTTGGAGCCTCAGAAGAAAAAAAATAAATTTTTCCTTCATAAATGCTCAAAACTAAGTAGGAAAGCTCTGCTGTTCCCCTCTCTGCTGTTTGTGGTCCTGTATTGGGGTAGTATTAAAAAATAGAGACTTAAAACCATTCTTTAAGGCAAATGTCTATTTTACATAAAGCTTTCAAGAAAACAGAAACTGGTAACATGTCTTTATAAAAATTCTAGAAAATGGGGAAAAAATATCAGCGTGGGGAAATTACACTATTATTTTAATTCCAAAGTGTCCCTAATTGGAAATAGCACTAAAAATGTTCACGCTGGCAGAAGGAAGTTCAGCATACTCAACTGCACTGACTGCAGTATTGAAACCTCCTAAGCCTAAAGCTGAAACCCAATTTACATGAATGGTGAAATTCCCTTAGGGCTCACCTTTAGGAGCAAACACCCTAACCCTACAATCACAGTGCTGAAAGGCATCCAGCTTGAAATATTTGCACCTGCCCTGGGTAGGTAGTCACATAGCAAGTCAGTATTTGAGGGTTAATTATACCCTCAAAATAGCAACTAGTAAATATGCTATTGACTCAGAAGTGGAAAAAGAATCAGAGAAATAATCTTTCTTAACTGGAAACTATAAGTTTGTGCTAACTGTACTTGAAGCTGTAAGTTCAATTGTTCAGAGTTCTGTCAAATTTATTGTTGTATATGAATTGGCTACTAAGATCCTGCAAAACCAAAGCAGTTTAAAATAGATTTAACAAGAAAGCCATGAGGTTCATGTCAAGACCAGAGCCAGAAGACTGGGAGCATTTTCAGAGTACACATTGAGATGAAAATAAAAACAAAAGCCAAATTAAGTTGCAGTAAAAACACCCCTACCAGCACCTCACCCACCCTCCAGCATCACTTTTCGTTCTATTCAGAGGTGAATGTTCCCTTTGTCAGAACAAAAACGTTCACAGGTTGTTCACGCAGATTATGTTAACTTATAAAAATATTACTGATTAAATAAAGAAAAAGAAGTGGTGGGGACACAAGTTTGATATTTGGGACAGCTTCTACATCTCCCCTTTATAAATTGTTCTGACTCTTGTTTCCCTTCCATGTCGTGACCTGTGGGTAGCAGGGCTGCCTATGTCACATTGGTGACTGCCACTGCCCCTCCAGACAGCGTGAGCAGGCGTGTGCCCAGTCCTGCAGGAGTTCCCAGAGCATAAAAGAAACCTTAAGGAGTAAAGGGGGAAAAAACCCACTCCCTTCTTTGTATAATAACAACAGACTTATACACACGCACACATAAATATTTATATCTTGCTTACCCCTCTTGATTACTTACCAAGATGTTGTGGTCGAGGAACATGATCAGGTAAAAAGTGAGCCTGACATTATGAGGAAACAGTTCTGTTTGGCTACTATCAAGCACCCGTTTCTTTTTGTCCTTTCCTTCCTCTCTTCCCCTGCACAGCACTGTAGCTCTGAAGCAGCACCTTTACAGGGCAATTTCCAGCATTCTTCTCTGAGATTAAGCAAAAAACAAAAGAAACCCAGTTGCAGTGTCTGAATAAAATTCCAGGATAGCAACCAGCTAATTCCCCATTGCAGCATCTGCATTTGCTAAAATGAGTTACTAAAACCCATACAAAGCACAAGGTAAAAGTGGTACCAGGGAGAGAATATAACAGGCAGATGTGTCGCTACTCTGAATGTCTACACAGACAAAAGAAGGTTTACAAGCTGTGGAGAAAGATGAAGTGTGTCTGTTGGGTTACACAGCAACATGCCACAGGAAAAAGAAACCATCATCCAAATGTCTGGGATGCTACAAACATCAGTGCAGGGCTTAGCACGTGGCAAGAGCACATGCTAACCAAAATTCCCAGAGAAACATATAGGGACATGTTCAATCCACTTCAGAGAAAGCACCTTAGCTCTGTACATGAATCAGCAGCAGCTCAAAGAGCATCCTGGGTCCTCGGAGTACAGAATGATCAGAGGACCCATGATCCTGCCTCCTGTGCAGGACCAGCTCAGGCCTGATGGTTGAGGGATAGCAGAGGTGGCTGAAACAGCACAAAATGCCAGCAGGGGACTCAGGGAAAGCACAGTTATGGCCTGTGTGCATGTTCCAGTGCGATCCCTCAAGCACGTGGAGGCAGCACAGGGTCAGTAGTGCACATTGCTTTGTACCCCTCCTGCCGTAAAACTCTCAGAGTCACAGAACTGAGGGGAAACATTCCCATTAGAGGCCGAGGTGACAGACCAGAAAGCACATTTTCAATTGCCCCATGAAGTGTTTAATCCAGCCTGGAAGTTGTAAGCTGGGCTGCTTACTGCCTTCCCATCTCCTCTGGCTTCAGCACCAGTTTAATGCCAATGTATTTCCATGCTCCAAATCCTTAAGAGCTTCCCAGGGATCAAGGGACACTGCCTGAGCTGAGCTGAAGGGAGCAGCCAGCAAATGAGGTCCACCCTCCCACAGAGACCAAGCAGTGCAGGGCAGCCAAGGGCAGAAGGAACCAAGAAGTGACAGATCATTTGTAGCTGTCAGCCTCCCCTTCTCAGCACCAGTAACTTATGGATTTACATGGACTTCTTGTTCTGTCCCAAAAAAGCAGGAGTGACTCGTCAGAGCACTCTGAAGCCCAGTAATAACCCAATTAACATTCCCACTGCTGCCCCCTGTGCAACACAAGGTAGACCTTCAAGGGAGACCCCTCAGTGTGATAGCCACTGACCCCTCACAGCACACGGATGCTTCTGCTTTATGAGAGACATGATCAATGGAATTGACTGAAGGATGTGTGGGAGGCACTTTGAATCCTCAGCCTGGACAGGAGGGGAACAACCCACTTGGGACCCAAGGCTCGCTCTGCTGACAAGGGAAGTGAGAATTGCAAGGAAAGAGGCACATTAAAAGGTACATCTTGTAACCTTTGCTATGATAAGTCTTGTTGAAACTTGTATTAACACAGAAGGAAAAAAAATATATAGGATTTCCTTCTTAACATGCTGGAGACTAATTGAACAGAGACATCCTTGTTCAGGCCCTAAGCAACATTCCATGGCACATGAAGGATATGGAATCACTAATTTTATTAGGTAGTTACTTGAAATAAGGTGATTGAGGAAGAGGCTGTATCTAGGGATAAAAGCTCAGCTGTTTTTTCTCTAGTATAAAACGTTGCTGTAAGGCTGCCAGCCTGAAAAAAGAAGCCCATGCTATAACAAATGTAGAAACGCTTCCGATGATTTCCTAAGTGCACGCTGTGGGCACTGCGAGGGGATGTGATCGCTGCGTGTCACGCTGGCCCCTCCGTGGTACGGCAAACCCTGCAACCCGGAGCTAAACGGGAGTGAATACAGAGGGCAGTAAGGCTGAAAGGCATCATTACACACTGAGGAAAGGGTAAAATAACTGTGTAGTTGGAGAAAGAAGAGAGACAGGTTTCTGAGATGTAAACGGTTTAGCTTTTCGACAGCAAGACTCTACAAATCTACATGGCTTTCTGTGCTCGTGTTAACCCAAGCGCAGCTTTCACTAAAGAGGACAGAGTTAAATGACAGGAGGAAAGCCTCTCCAGGCACCCCACGCAGGTGTGATTAATCACAGGGCAGGACCCGCGGTCACGGCGGGGCTGCAGCTCGGCCCCTCTGGGGGAGGCTCTGAGGGCACCGGGCGGGTCCGGCCCCTCTGGGGGAGGCTCTGAGGGCACCGGGCGGGTCCGGCCCCTCTGGGGGAGGCTCTGAGGGCAGCCCCGCTGCAGGCACACCGGGCGGGTCCGGCCCCTCTGAGGGAGGCTCTGAGGGCAGCCCCGCTGCAGGCACACCGGGCGGGTCCGGCCCCTCTGAGGGAGGCTCTGAGGCCATCCCCTGAGGCCATCCCCGCTGCAGGCACACCGGGCGGGTCCGGCCCCGCTGTGGGAGGCTCTGTGGGGAGGCTCTGAGGGCAGCCCCGCTGCAGGCACACCGGGCGGGTCCCTGCGGGGCGCGGTGTCCGTGCCTTTGCTCCGCACACCCGGGCACACGGCCACCTGTGGCCCGGCCCTCACCGCTGCCCCCGCCACGGCGGCGCACACCGCGGGTTAAAGCGCTACCCGAACAGGGGTAAAACCCGAACCCGGCCCCCACCCCGGACCGGCCGCTGTGCGGCATTACCGTCAGGACACCGCGGGCCGTGTCCATGAGGGGCCCGGCCGTGCCCCGGCCCCGCACGGGCGGCGAGGGCAGCGCGCCCCCTGACGGCCATACCCGCACCCACAGCCGCACCCCGCACGTGCGCCGGCACCTGCACCTGGCACGGGACCCCTGAGCACGGGACCCTGAGCACGTGCACCTGGCACGGGACCCCAGAGCACGTGCACCTGGCACGGGACCCCCCCCCAGCACGGGACCCAGAGCACGTGCACTTCCACGTGACATCCCCCCCACACACACACACCCCGAGCACGTGCACCTGGCACGGGACCCAGACCACGTGCGCTTCCACGTGACCCCCGGGCACGTGATGCCCAAGCAGGTGCGCCTGCACGAGGCCCAGCCGTGCAACAGGGCCCTGTGGGGACAGCGGGACCCGGAGCAGACCCCAAAAGGGACCCGGAGCAGACCCCAAAAGGGACCCGGGGCGTGGGGCAGGGGAAAGCCCGCAGTGCCCACCACGGTGAAGGAACACAGAGCAGCACGGCCCGAGCGCGGTCAGGGGAGAAGAGCAAGGCAAAGAGCAAACGTTGGGGTGAACCCCTTCCAAAAGCCATAGCAGAGGGGAAGGGGAAACCTCTGAAGGCCAAGGACGAACTGAGGTGTTGATTTGAGGAATCAATAACTGATATATCAATAAAGAACTAACACTGAAAGGGTTAATAACAATAATTGTAGAGGCTTTTGCTGAAGTAGCAAAGAGACTGCATGGTTGAAGTCACCATTATTAGCTACAGGGAGTATGTTATAGTTGCTATC
>JAWWEE010000074.1:61121080-61152029 GCA_035221455.1 Xenops minutus
TGCATATGTATAAAGAAATAATGAATATGCATGTTTTAACTGTATTTAAACAGACCTGTGAGCACAGACAGGGGTGCGTGTTTTTGGTGGACAAATCCCCCATGCACCCAGCGCTGAATAAACGTACCTTCTCTACAACTACCTGCTTGTGGGGGTTATTCCACATGTCATGTGTCAGGGTTGGCCAGGAGGGGAAGGGGCAGCAGGAAGGGACTTCTGTCCCTGTTCTCCATTGCCAAACAACAGCCCAGCTCACCCTCCCCACTCCCAGGCTCCTCCTGCAAGAGTGATTTTCAAACCATAGCCTGCTACTGTAAACCTTTAATTTAACAGACTAAATATTACAAGATGTTATTATAATCTACTGGGACCTGTTGCTGTAAAGGGATTTTGACAATATCAAAACATGAAGAAAACTCATGTAACAAAGTCGAAACCAGGTAGTCAAAATGAACATTTTAATCTGAAGCTTCAATGCTATTTTTAATTTATATCTTCTGATAATTGAAATTCATCTCGGGCTGGTTTTTCATTTCCATTTAAGAGTTACACACATTTGAAATCCATCAGGTGCTTGCTTCTGCTCTGGGATCATTCCCACACCTGCCTGTGCTTTCTCCTCCTCAGCAAAAACTAGCTCTGCTTGGCTTCTTCACTGAAACCCTCCATGCTGAACCTCAGGAGGGCAGAGGTGGGGTCAGGTTGGTGTCCCCCCTCGCACCCCAAGGTCACATCACACACCAGTCCATGATCTTACAGCTCCTTGTTTTCCATTAACAATTCCCGAGGGGCTGAAGGCTCCAGCCCACCAATGCCATCCTAACATGACCATCATACACACAAGTGAGTACAGCTTCCCTGCCATTTAATTTAGCAGTTTAGACAAGCACAAACCTCACAGAACTTCTGCCCTCTGATTACTCTAGAGGTGGTTCAGCAATACTAACTTTCCAAAAGAGATTCGAGGATAGCAGAATAAAGCAACGCTAGAAGTTGACTTCCAAATTCCAACCCCTCAGGAAGTCACCTAACTGAAAAAATAGTTCCTTTTTTCCAACCCTACATGGAGAGAAAGGTACATATAACCCTCTCCCAAAAAAAAACCCCAAGACCCTGAGTCTACTCCAACAGGCAGAGAGAACTGCAAGAACTGAATAGTTTGAGCTTCCTGCTCTGGCAGGATCAAACCAAGCCAAGTTCCCCCTCATCATCCTCACTCCCATAGGTCCAAGATTCAGGGAAACATATCTGGAATATCTGACCTTATTTTAATTAGAAAGGAGAACAATTCTTTGAAACAGCTCATATTTCCAGGTTCATTTTTCCAGCTACAACAGTCCCTTTTCATGGTCACACCCATACACACCAGGCAAAGCTGCCCACACAGCCCCCATGCAACCCATCCTAAAGGGGCACAGGGTGGTCCTGCTTCCCCTCAGGAGGATCCCATGAGAACCAAGGAGCTGTGAGGTCAAAGACTTCAGCCAAAGTCCCACCAGTGTGGCAGAGCTGTCCTGGCATCAAGCACCAGACCCTACAGCATTCCTGAAGTTTTCAATAAATGGGAAGACATAGCTGTCAACTTTTTACAATTTATAGACCTCAGCATTTTTTAGCAGTGCAGAATAGATTTAAGTCCCATGACAAGGAGGAGGGTGAGTCCCATCTCATCTTACATTTAGCAGATCCTTCAGAAATCACCCTAGGTCTCCAAAAGTCCATGGATCACAAGCTAAATACTTTCTCAGGCACAAGTATGTGCTTCATAGCCTGGAAAACCTAGCACAACTGGGCAGGCAGCCAGAATCAGTCTTTTTTGTGATTGGCATGGCTTAACTGCATCCCTTTTATTTATTTATACGAGGTGCTCTTGTGACAGAACGGGGAGGATTTAGAGAGAGATGTTAAGTATCTGCTCAGCTCTTCCCCATTGCCTGCATCGTGCTGGCACAGTGCCCTGCAGAAAGCACCACAGCCTCTCTGTTGGCATCCTTGGCTAGGAGTGGCTTGCCAGTCAGTGCACAATATACCCCCAGTACATTAATGTGATGCCCAGGGGATGCTGTACTGTGATCCTAGAAACACATCTTTGTGATGCCATGCATGCTACTCATATATATTTGGACTAGTGCATCGATATTTATGCTTGTATGCCTGAATACAAAATGCAGACAGATGTATATCATACTTACTTAAGTACCTGTCCCTTTAGGAGAGGTATAAACAGATAAGTGACTGAAACAATTTAAAAATCTAAAGCTCACCCACATCTCTCGGGCTGCTCACTTAAGGACCATGTTGTGAGAAGCAGTTATGCAAACTGCAGTGCTCACCCTCATAATTCGGACTGGATTTCAGTCTGTCCTTGTGCTCACTCCAGTGCCTTGTGGAACTTCTTTGTCCTCCTCCTTCACAGGCACACATTGGAACTATTTCCAAACTCTCTGTTGCAGGGACTCATGTGACAAGGGACTGGGAGAGAAGGAAGGGACAGGCAAACCAGGCTGGCTCTATGTTCCTCACAATACAGAACAGCAGGTGGTGGATTTATTTTCTTTTTCCTGGACATATAGAATAACTCCTGTGATGGAATTAAAATAACATGTCCTAAATGTAAAACAAGCAAGCCTGAATTGGGAAGATGTATGAGATCAGGGGAATTCCTTCTTGAACAAATGGAGAGAAGAGCAGCCCAGAGGTGTGTGAACTCTGGAAGAAGCAAGTGTGTGGCTGGGAGAAACCTTTCCCACTCTCCTCTGTAACACCTCATAGAAGGGACAGTAAAGCAACCAAGGAAAAAACGCCATTTAACATTATCTGAAACTATAAATATATAATCTGAAATTATCTGAGCTGTTTTTCTCTTAACTTTGTATTCATTTTTGTAATTAGCACACAATTATGTGCTATGCTAGAATCACAGCATTTTCATTTTCAGCACAAACAGTGTCAGCAGCCACTCGGGCAAGCAGCACCTCTGAACAGCAGAGTGCCACCCTCTTCTTATGCAGCCCCTGAGCAGGAATGACACGACACCCCTCCCAGCCTCCCATCATCACAGATACTTTGCCTGCCATCTAATTTTTAAGGAAGCAAACAAAAGCTAACTCTGCCTCCCTCTGGGTAAAGAATGGGGTGTAATGCACACATTAAATGCACACATTAAACACCTTCTGTAAAATCAGATCCTTTGCCACAAGAATATTTTCCTTAATGACATTTTGTGTTAGCCACCATCACCATAGCCTGCTTCCTGTCTATCCTGCAAGAGACCAGCTATGAGAAATATTTGCCCCTAGTTTTTAAACAAATCTGTCCCTGTGCTATCACAGGGTGCTCCAGAGCTTCAAGACAGTGATAGAAAGAGGGTAAAAAACCCCAACCACCTCTAAGTCTCTCACGCTGATTTTAATACACATTATGCTAGCTGGTAGACTAGGCTTTTGTATCAGAGGATGTTAACCAGGACCTGCAGCAGCACAGACAAGGTTGTGCATGTGTTCTGCCACCTATAAATAGGCTCTCCACTTAAGAAAAACACAGCCCAAACAGCCAGCTGTTAACAACCAGAGCAGAGTGTGGCCAGCACTGGCATAAATCTGTGCAACCTACTCATGCTGCAGCTGGAAAATGATGTACAGATTCATGTTTGATGAGAGGTGATAATATTCACGTGAGCTCTGAAGAGGCAGGAGGCAAACAGGCTAAGCATGAGAGCAACCTCTGAACTGCTGTTCAGCAGGGCTGTGAGTGGGGCTTTCCACAAGTGAGCATTTTTTACTCACAGCTGCCACTGCCAGGTTTGGCAAGCACAGCAAGGACTGCCAAAGAGAGGAAGGCCACCTCCATGCCTAGGGCTGGTATTTGGCCTTGACACCCCTGTCACAGGCTTCTTTTGTGATTAATTGCCCAGCTCTGTACTAGAGATTCTGCAGTTGCCTGGAATTACCTACAGGGGTACTCCAAGGATGAATGTACAGAAGAGAGGACAAGCCTGGCCCTAGATAAGGTCATTGCAGAGCAGACTGAGTCAGGGAACAGGAATGCAGACAGAAGTTTGCATTGTGCTTAGCTCAGCTGAGCAAGACAGTTTTAAAGGACCAGCCCCAGAAAGCTGCACTACAGGTGCTCTGCAACAAAAGGAAAGTTTGGTTGGGTCATGGAAGGGCCAGTGCTTCTGGAAAACATCATTTCTCCATGGTGCAGACTACTTGCTGGCAGTTCAGTACCTCTGTGCCATTCCAAGACCCATATGTTGACCTGACTGCTTGCAAGGCAGGACAGATGCACAAGGCCAGCCTGGTTTGGTTTCCCAATTTAAAAAATATCAAAAAAACCCTACAAAACACCACCACCAAAAAAACCAAGCCCTTTCCTTCAGTCAAACATCTGAATCCTGTCTTAGGGGCTGATTTTGTTGATCATTTAATCCAAAAGTCAAAGTTACCCCTGCCCCACTGGGCTGGGGTGCCTCTGGTACAAAACACAGCCCTCCTGCAAGGCTGTGCCATGCCTTGTGCCCTGTGACAGACAGGTGGTTCATTTGCTGACTTGATCTCAGTTCTGGGGGTAAACTGGAGCTGAGGCTGCCCTTTCATCCTGTTTGTACCACCTGTGCCAGAATGCCTGCACCCCTGGCAGGCAAGTCTGCTTTTAAGCCTTCATCACATGAAACAGCAGCTCTGACACCAGAATATCCACATAAACACAATACAGCAAAACCATCTCAATGTCTTCCTCTTCCTTTTTTCTTTTCTTCCCCCCCTTTTTTTTTTCTTTTAAAGTAGGGTGAATAACAAGATTGAAGACCTTTACAGCTTAGTTATTTAAGCCCTGAGATATTTTCCATTATGCATGCCAATAATGATTCCAGATTCAGGCCAGTCTTAGACTGCAACAACTTCCCAGGCTTCAGAACCAACACTCCACTTTAGGTAAGCAAAAGCAGAATTATGCTGAGAATTTGGAAACAACAGCTACTACAGAAACAAACCAAAAAATTCATCCACATCCAGAATGATCCAACAAAAACTTAACAGTCCCTTAAACAGGCACTGCTGAATTTAGGCATGGTAAATCCAAATGGCACCCTCTTCCTGCTCCACCTTGCTTTCAGCCAGAGGTCACTGCTCCTGTAATGGCAAAATACTGCTCTTTTACGTAGTCTTCACATGAAGCTTATGACAAGATGTTGTCTGTATGCAAGGCTACAAGGCTAAAAAAGATCACAGCAAAACCTGTCAGAGCTCTTAGAGAAAACCACTAAGGCCACACTTTGAAATTTATCCTAGCACTCTATTTTAAAGGCTGTCATAAACTTTATGAAGGACAAAGTGTTTGCTCTTTCACCACCCAGCATGGGCACCCTCTAACTAAGGGCAAACCGTGTTGTAAAGGTTTGCATAAAACAACAAACTGCATTAAAAGCTTGAAATTCCTTTTCGAGGAAGCTAAATATAAGTCAATACATCTTAAAAGAAAAGCACAGGGGTAGGAGAGGTAATTGACAGTGGAAGGCCAGAGGGCACTTTTTGCTCCTTTCTGGCTGTGAGGCTCGCACCTGGAAACTGGTTTTGGCATCTAAAGAGATTTTTCTTTCTCAGAGCTCCAGAGTGCATGTCAGATACCTGTCAGTTCGAGAACAAGCACAGTGTGAAATACTGTGAGAGGCTGACATTGTATCAATAAGCCATATGTTCTCCTTTATTGGCCACAAGGGGAGTCCCTTGTAAACAACAGAGGAAATTAGCGTGGATATTTAAAGGCTGAACACTTGCTTAATTTATGCTGAAGAGAAGCATTACTAGTACCATTATGTTGGTCATACATTAAACTATGTACAGCATTAAAGACCTGTGATGACAGGTGTATAAATCACAGTCCCAAAATCCATTTGTAGTCTTCCTTTATGGGAATGCAAATTCCAGAGCTTGAAACACGACTGAATGACTTTATCAATGCACTTTTCATCTTTATGAAGTGATTACAACTGAAACTCCTTGCTCACAAATGCACAATGAAACATGATTCCTACTCCCAACATCACCACTATGCCTTGTTATAAATGCACCAGGACAAGCTGCTAAAACATTCCTGCAAGGCTTTATAAAAGTCATAAAGGCTGGTTCTTCACAGGTATTCAAACTGCATTGAAATCCCTAATTTTTGAACATGGTTTTATGTGTATATTTTTTTTCTTGAAGAAAAACAAGTAAAAGGAGTAACATGCAATTACACTTTGCTTTTACAATGACTAACACTTCTAATCAGGAAATACAGATCCTGGATTCACTTGCCTGGTTCAAACAGTGTTAGATTTAACATATGTATTCTCTGAAAACTGCTGAAATAATGTCCTTTAGTAACTAACTCACTGAAATCCAATGTTACCACCCTCAACAACAGTAGGTTCTTGGGCACATTACCTTTTTTTATGCAATAATGAAGCTAGTCTGGAGTGGAAGAAACACACAACTGCACACTAGGAAAAGGTATAAAATAATTCCACCAACCATCAGCCACCCCAGTTTTTAGAAAATGAGCAATCAGAATATGAGAGGCAAGATTTCAACCACGTGTTTGCATTTTGCAGTTTCCATTCACTGCAGTAACACACCGTTCCCCTGCACTCAAGCAGCTCTTCACCAGTCACATTTACAAAAACAAAAGTCATTTGCAGAGGGAAAGCAGCAGAGCAGCTGGCAACAGAAAAGAGTTAAATGTGATGGTCCTGGTATTATTGCCAAGCAAAATGCTGGCTTGGAAACCCCAGCAACCTGACAGGGCTCTGTAAGCCCACTGCAACCTTTCATTGGAAGGGTTCATGGTAGGATCTCAAATCCAATTGCCCACGTGTGTCAGAAAAGCAGGGCATTGTTGTTACCTCTTAGGAATGCATGCATACATGGAGGCAGCACCTGGCCCAACAATCAGGGAAACCTTCAGGAAAGGGGTTTGAGCAGCAGTTAAGATATATCCTATTTCAAAACAGCACGAAGCTGTGTCTGTGCTCATGTGGTTTGTCATCGGTTCTCCCTTAGTAAATGAGCAAAGTCATCCATGAAGTGAGTTGGGGAAACAGCATCATCCTGTGCTCTCTTGTGCAGTGCTGCAGCACACCACTAAAAATAGCTGCTGCCTTCACTCCAGACATGGAAGCTCCCTGAAAGCAAGGCATTTCTGCACTGAGGGTGCACGCACAGCACACTGATATATCACCACTTGTCCATATGTAAAGTGGATAGATTTGCAATATTTCCCCAACCAAGAAGCTGTCCCAGCCACACAGCGAGTATGTTTCTAGTAAACACTCTTCGGCCTCCGCCCCCCCAAGCTTGAGCAGTAGCATTTTAACTCATGTTTTTTTAATTTTATCTCCACAACTGCCAAAGCAGTTCCATGTTTCTGCTAATCTTTTTTGAAATAGAAGAAAGTGAAAAACGTTTCAGGAGAAATTTTGGAACCTCTTCAGATTATTTTTTTTTTAAAAAAAACATATTTTGTTTAAAGAGAAGCAAACAACAAGTTTTTGATCTCAGCTTTCACATACAAATCTGGACCATTCCACATTTAGATGGAAAAATGGAATCAACTTATTGCTGAACAGAAGTGGCTCCAGGCAAAGCATGAAGGTCCCTCACTCAGAAGAGGGCAGAAGCTGGAGGAATGTTCCCTGACAAAGGGAAGGGATGGAAGAAGTGATGATAAAAGGTTAAAATACAGACACAGGACTATGAATCAGTCACAGATAAAAGAGGCTGGGAGTCTGGAGGAATTTGTTACTGAGCAGAGGAGCAAAGCTGTGGCACAGCTTCCTTAGAAGCTCTGACAATTCTGCATTGAACACCTGCTAAAATGGTATTTGATCACTGTGCAGAAAGCACATCTGTGATGTGCTGCTCCCAGGAAGGATGGCCTGCATTTGGCCATGCACTGAGCCACTCTGTGCCCCAAGCTCCCACCAGACCCAGAGAATGAGGAGTGCTGGCTCCTCCCTCCCTTTGCACAGGCAGTCTCCCAGCAGCACAGAAATGCCACCAGGAACAAGGAGCTCCTTACCTCACCTCCTCTGCCTGCCAAGGCAGCATGAGAGCCCAGTGCTTTGCCTTTTCAAATTGAGAAAAAAAGGTGTTTGAAGAGCTTTGCTCAGCACAGCCAGCATTCTGTG
Source organism: Xenops minutus (assembly GCA_035221455.1). Lineage (NCBI taxonomy): Eukaryota > Metazoa > Chordata > Aves > Passeriformes > Furnariidae > Xenops > Xenops minutus. The sequence continues at coordinate 61,129,248 of JAWWEE010000074.1, forward strand.
AACAGTGGCAGAGCTCTAATTAACTGCACAGACTTCATCTCAGCAAACTGTTTTAAAAGAAATTTAAAAAGCATATGAATGCTCCAAGTTAATCCATAAGGCAAAGAGCTGAATCACAGACTCTGACAAGGCAGTCCCTGGAAAGCGGGTAGATATGTCATACACTCCGTTTCTCATTCCAGGAGCATCCCAAGTTCAATGTGTAGCAGCTCTATATACATATAAGCTGAAAGGAGAATGCCAGTTTCCAAACATCCATGAGAAAAGTTCAGATCTGGAGTCTAATTAACTTCACAAATCCTCACTCCTAGTATAGGAAACTTGCAGTCAAGTCAGACAGTCCCCCTTTGTATTCCTGCCAGATATGTAGATTCCCTTCAATGGCATTTCTCCTGAGCCCTGCCACTGCAGTCAGGAACAAGCAAGGACCCCAGCTCAGCCAGGCTCGAGGGCGGCCCCCTCTCCTGGCTCACCTCACAGCCAGGGGGTTCTCTTTGGGGACTTTTCCAGAAGCAGAGCTGTCCTGTCTCACAAAAGGACCTCTGGCATCACTTCACAACAAAGCAAGGCTGATGCCCAGAATATTCCCAGTCTGCTCCCAGCTAGGAGTGCATGGGATCACAGGCCTATTTCATTCCCTGTGGAGTCTTACCCTGTGATGTGCAGAATCTCAAGGTGGGGCTGTCTGTACATCCACACTTCCTTCTCCATGAGCACAGCATCTCACGGAGCTTGTACCCAGGGGGGAGAAATATTGTCAAGAGATCCTCACTGATTTGTAGCAGTCCCTTCTGACTGCACATATGTGTAGGCACTTCTACTGGTTGGGTGGCAAAGGGATTGAGAGCAGCCCTGACGAGAAAGACTAGGGGGAGATGGTTGGTGAAAAGCTCAAATGAGCACACAGAAAATATGTGAGCTCACAGGCCAGAAAGCCAACACAATGCTGGGCTGCACCACAAACAGCGTGGCCAGCAGGATGAGGAGGGGATTCTGCCCCTCTGCTGAGACCCCACCTGGAATACTGGATCCAGCTCTGGGGTCCCCACATAAGGAGGACATAGAAGGGCTGGAGCAAGTCCCAGAAGTTGATAAGAGGAGTGGAACACCTCCACTGCAAAGACAGGCTGAGAAAGTTGGGGCTGTTCAGCCTGGAGAAGGTTGCATGGAGACCTCATGACAACCTTCCAGTATCTGAAGGGGCCACAGGAAAGCCAAAAAGGAACTTCTTTGTCAGGAACTGTAGTGCTAGGACTGTGAAAGGGGAGATTTAGGTTAGATATTGGGAAGAAATTCTTCCCTGTGAGGTTTGGTGAGGCTCTGGAACAGGTTGCCCAGGGAGGTTGTGGATGCCTCATCCTTGCAGTGTTGGATAAGGCCTTGGGCACCCTGCTCCACTCAGAGGTGTCCCTGCCCATAGCAGGGGGCACTGGGAGTAGATGATTTTTAAGGTCCCTTCCAACCCATAATTTTCTATGATTCTATGAGTGCTCCCTATTCTGATAGGGCTTTGGTTTGCCCCTGTGCAGGGAGGGGTTTGCACTTCCAGGTTCCCATATTCCCTTAGGAAAGTGTATTTCAGCTTAGTTCAACAGCTTAGGAGGAGAAGCCTGGCAATTTCCACTGTATATTTGAGAACTTAGTCATTGGCTTCAAATCTGATGCCAAACGTGGCATCAGATATTCCAAGTAAAATGGTATGGGCCTGAAAACTCAGCCCAAACTGATGTGAGACTTCTGAACTATTCCCAACACACCTGATTCATCTGCATTGAATATTTTTGAAGAACAAGTGCCACTACGAGTTATTTCATACCTACACGGTATGCAAGTCTTCAAGGACACTTCAGTGGCAGAAATAGAAGTTCTGAGAAGACCAAAACCTCCACCAATTCAAACAGGATCTCATTGACACCAACAGATACACTCAAAACACTCAGCAGTTTCAGGAAGATTTGGAAAAGGCCAGTGTGTTTGGGCTGAGAGCAAAAGCACCTGGGATAGACATGAGGAGCTTTCAGAGAGAGCAGCTTAACTAAGGAGCAGGAAGTGTTTGCTGCTGCTGCTTCTGAAGGGGGAAAAAAGAACAAAGAGGGATGCAGACAAAAGACATACTTCAGATAAGCACCATCCTTCAGCTTTATGAAGTCTTTCTAGTTGGATAGGAAAGAAAAAGCTCTTGTATCTCTCAGGCAAGCTGTGTTTTGCCCAGAATTGGATGTAGAGGTGGGATACAAGGGAAGGGTTCTGAACACTGTGAAGATCCGTCCTTCAGAAAGCTCTCTAAGAGTCAGATCCCTGTGCCACCTACACACACACACACAATCAGTACTTCACCCTATTGCAACTAAAATCACGAAAAACCAGCCTGAATGCTTGCAGAAGCTGCTTTGAACATCACAGGAAGAGAACATGCTAAGTAGCAGAGTACCTGCTTCTAATAGTAATTAGCAGAATTAACCTTTTCTTACTGGAGAGGAAGGAAGATGCCAAGTTTTAGCAGAAATTCCCATTTCCTATTTGCCAGACATTCCTTAAACTATGCCATGCTCATGAGAAACCTGCAGCCCCAAAGGGAGACTTTAGGCACCCCTATCCTAATACCAATTCAAGCAGGGTTTCAGGGCTATTCACTTGAGTAGCATTCAGTGAGTCAGGGAAACTGAAACAATAACATATGTGAAACAGCTTGAATCCTGAGGATATGATCTATACAGAATTAGTTAACAGAGTTTTTTCCTTTAAACCCACACACTCACCATAACATTCATTTAGTAAATCTGAGTAAGAACAGCATTCAACAGCAACACAATCTGCATGTGAACATTCTGTTAACAGAAAGACTGAATTCCATGAATCAATAATTTGGTTCAATTGTCTTGCTTCTGTTTACTATCTACACTATGTCTGATGAGTCTTAACATATTAATGTTGGACATCCTCTGTTTTCAATCCCTCTATAAGGCTCTGAGTGAACAAGGCCTGTGTTTACTTTGACTTCAAAGCTAATTAGACCTCTGCAGAAGTGTTTTCCAGACTGAGCTGGACTTTATTAGCTCTGCTGTCTTAAGTTCAGAACAAAATAAATCTCTACATCACCTAAATTTGAGACAAGAGGTCCTTCATTGAATATTTTTCATATTTTGCAAAACAATACTATTTACATAATGTTGGTATCATATGTAGTATTGCAGTTAACATTAGCATAATAATGATGACATATGTGCTATTACCATTATAATGTTGGCATGTTGGTTTTTAGTATTGAGAGAGCTGCCTGAAATATCGACTGTTTACAACATTTGTTCTAGCTAAAGAGATTTGGTAGAATTTGCTAATCAACTGCAACCTCTTCCCACCCATAAAACTGATGCAAAGAGGGGGGGAAAAAACAGCTAGTGGGATCCAAAGACATAAACACTTTTACTTATAACTCTGCAAAGAGAAATCCCTCTCTCTCTCTCCATATGGTTTTCTCTTGGCTCTTAATCATCTTTTCATTGGCTTCCAGCTGGCTGTCTCACTATCATCTAGCAGTATCACTAGCAAGACCAACTTGTTATGCCAAAGTCAGGCTCAGAAAGATGAGAGCAGCAAAGCAGCATGACTGAATGCAGCAATCTTTACTAGGGGCAAGTCTAGCATAAAGGCTGCCTAGCAGGGTCACTTCACTTGCCTCAGCAGAGCAGCCACTGCCGTGTTCCCAAGACACAGCAGCAGGTCTACATTCACACTTTGGAGTGGTGGGAGTGCACAACGACTACTACAATTGAAGCTACGGGGAAATTCTGCAGGCAGAAGTGTAATTACCTGAGTGGGAATTCTGGCAGAAAACCCAAACCTCTTTCTCTCCTTAAATAGAAACAAATACTGTGCAGTCACCATGGCGAGATTACATACAGCGTTTGGATCACACTCAGCACTGAAATACAACACGCACACAAAAGAGCCAGCCCCGGAGCTGCTTTAGCAGAGCACAACCAACAGCTCTGCCTTGGCTACAGCCCCCATTCTACAAATATTAAGCTGTATGTCAAAACTCAGGCTCTGCACTGAGGGCCAGCTTGGCAAGCTGTTTAGTCCATCTGGGGAATACCTGGAGCCTGACAGAGATGGAAGCACTGACAAATCCATCTACCACCACCCAGGGAAGGTTTGGAGTTGGGAATTGAAGAAAACCACAGGGAAAGAAACATCATGTAGTGGCTGTGTGTGAAATCCCACTTGGACTCAGCTAAGCAGCCAGTCACTGAAGTGCAGCAGCTCTTGTACGGTCTTTGACTTGAATTGCAAAAATTCCCAGTTTGGTCTGTGTCCAACATCTGTGGTTCCCAGCCACCTTATGCCTCCAAGTCCACTCCTCATCTCTCTTCCTATTCCTTCCTTCTTCCCATTCCACAACAGAGCTCATTTTTTTTTGCCTTCTGCCCACACCAGCCCCTAGACTCCATCCCAGCTGCAGCCCCCACTTTCTGGGGTGGATTTTTCCCCTCCATCTCTATCACTCATGTCTCTAGTGGACAGCTTCTTCCTTGGGGCTGTGGCAGCACCCTAGGGGAGACTCGCCAGAGCACAAGGAAAATGGGCACCCTTTGCCCTCTTCAGGCACAGTATGGGCAGCAGTCTCAGTCCCTCTGGCCTCAAACTCTTCCCCAAATGTCAACCTGTGCTTATGAGTAGTCAGCACAGAACTTCCCCTTTAGCCACCTGACTATTCAGTCCTAGTTTCAAAGAGAAACGTGGCAGCTCAGAGTCCCCAAAAAATCCATCCTGTTGCTTTCTATTGTTTGAAGTCAGCAGGACTGTTGTCAGACTAAAAAAACCCATCAGAAATTTGCCTCTCCCCTTCAAATGAGCCCAGCTCTGCTTTGTTATTAAATTCAGCCAGCCTCCAGCACTTAGGAGAGTGCCTTTTATCTGCATACATGTCAAGCTAGTGATAGCACGTGGGAATCTTTCACTTAGCAAGACCAGCAAAGCCTTGCTGTGGATCAGGAATGCCACTCCATGGACAGCAAGCTTCTTGCCCTCTGCACTAGCACACTAATTTAGGGGCATAAATCAGAGACAGCTGACAATGTTGGTGACACCAAGATGTCCTGCCTCCCATTCCATTCCTTTTTCCTGCAAGCCACCAAACAGCTTCAGATTTGATAGCTTTGCAAACAACTCCTCTCATTTTCAAATATACACACATTTCAATTTCCTCCACGTGACAGCAGCAATTATAGAAAAAGCTACAGGAACAGAGTGTGTGGTGATTATTCCCCAGCACGCACATCCCAGTGACTGGCTTTTGTTTTCAGTCTCACAAGACAAGGCAGAGAGAGACCTGCACTTGTTCCCACCTTCCCACAGCTCCTCTTGCCCTCCAGTTTCCATGTTGTGCTTCACACAGTCTCCATTCCATGGGTTTTCTTCAAGGGGAATATATCCTAATTTGTAGTTATGAAAAGCCTGGGTTTTTTTCAAATACCACGCATCCTGGTGCCTTGACTGTACTGAGACTCGCTTATTTTTAATTTTACATATTAATGAAAAGCTGCTAAAATGAGAGCAGGGTTTTTTCTATCGTCACTCAGCATCAGCATGAGAGCAGCCTGCTCTTGAAAGCATTGATTGTTCAGAAACATACTGTTCACCATGTCAATTTAATCATGGGCGTCAGATAGGAAAGATCAGGGTCTGAGTGTACAAATCCTGTTGAGATCTGAGAGTTCTCGGCCATAAATATGAATGAGGGCCAATTTCACGCCACTTGTTACATCCCATGGACTCTTATTTCTTCAAACTATCACTTGTCTTGTCTTTTATGTGCCAATAATCAATTTGTAAAGCATAAATCACAAAGCTTCCCTGGGTTTTGATTATGCTACAGCCTGTGATTTTACATGTAATCAATTTTGCTGCCAGTTTGATAACTGGCATTGTTTTCATTTTATCACCTTACCTGTGTTTGAAGGAGCAAATAAAAATAATCTTTTTGAAAAGGATTAAAATTTCATTTATTATTTACTTAAACACTAGTTTAAGAACTGCACCATTACAGCAAGCATGTAATCAGGAATGCAAAGGAGAAAATTTGACAAGTTTTAAAGAAAACTGTCCATTATGAATCAGGGTAAGGTCACAAGCTGACATTCATTTGTTACCAAGGTCTCAGGAAGTTTAAAAAAATAATTCCTTATAGGTATTAACAATTACTTGAGGGTTTTGAATGCTTATTTCATACAAAGAATCCGTTTCATGTAAATATTTGTGGAAAATAAAGACCTATTTCTTCTAACAGCTGATGATCCCAGCACAAGTGGCCCAAGATGTGATCTTCCACTGACAGCACTGACTTCACATTTCTCTGCTACCTTTTATAACAATCTCTTCAAAGGATAAACCATAGCTGCTTTTCTCTGTTTTTAAATCTGCCTCAGACATCTACTTCTAAGGCTGTGAACAGAGTTGAGTTGGTTCAAGCCCAAACATACAGAGGGAACAAGAACACATCTAATTTAATACATCTAATCTAGGCTCTAATTTTTGAGCTAAGCAGAGATTCCCAAAGCACAGGTAAACAGTAACTGAAGTTCCCACAAACTGAGACCAAGGAGGGATTAATCTTGAAGGTGTATTGCTAAAGCCAACTTCTATACCCAGAAACATCCCTGTGACACCACACAGACTGAGCTCTTAGCAATTATCATATGGAAAAAAGTGTAAGGATTCCAGAAACCACCATGACAACAAGCAAAGTGTGCTAAAAGTTTTTAAAGTGAAAATGAACACTTAACCTCAAACTTTTCTATAATCTTAGGATACCATTGCAGTAAGGGTTGTGAATGGAAAAGCAGCACCATTTTTTGGCACATTTCAACCTCCTGAATTTGCAGTTTAACTTCTGTATTTTTCAAGTGCTACGAACAGCTTACATTTCACAAACATGTTAAATGGAGAATCTACAGTGGTTGTTTACTCTTTATAATAAACAAGAGTTGTAGTAAAATATTTCAAACTGAACACAAAAGAAATAATTAGTGGTGTTTGCTATTCATTAAAGAGGACTTAACTCCCAATGCCACAGAAGGATTTTATGAAAGGATTTCATTTCAGATTGAACGAAATTATTTGCTCGCTCTGAAATTGTTTCATTTAAATTTTAAGCTCCTTTTCCTCCCACTTGCTAAGAGATAACTTCACAGCAAATTTCTAAACAGAAAGTTTTTGAAATCATGCTTCAATCTTCTTTTTCAAGACCAAAAAAACCCCCCAAACATACCATACCAAGATCCTTCAACCACATTTTTCTCCTGAATGGATTAGTAAACCCAATACAAATTCACATCACTTGTCAGTGTTGCCCACTCATTCTGCTTTTATTTTTTGCCAGGATGTGTTTTGCTCTATGTTGCCTTCTGACATTTTCGTGTTCTGACTGACAGCTGAACCCCAGTGCTTTTTGGGGAACTGGCTTGGTTATTTTAGGAGAGGTACAGTCAGCTTCTACAGGGTGGTAGATGTTCTGTATTTGTGTTTTACAACCAAAAGATAAGACAACGTTGTCATAGTCACCCCACTTATAAAGACTGGAAGATGTCAAAGAACTGTGATTTTTATTTGGTCCAAGCATTTTTCATACAAAAGCTCCCACTTCTGCCAATGGAGGTTGGGCAGATGGTAGAACTGTCAGCTGAGGGCTGAAAAGCCTGATGGCTCTTGGCAATAAAGTTGCTCCTTGTTTATTCATGTCTCACATGTGGAAACTAAGCAGCCACTAAGAAGAGTCATCAAAATAATCTGGGTTTTAGTCCTAATTGCTGTTTATAAATACATAATTGCTGGGATGCTTAGGATCAGGCTCAAACGTGGCAATGCTGTTACAACAAAAATCATAGCCCGCAAAAGCACGTGAAGGTTTGGGTTTCTTTGACAGAAGAACAGAGTGATCTTTACAATATGGCTCATTAGCAGTCTTGTGCCATCCCATCCCAGCCTGCCTTTCTCCAACCAGACCTCAGAACCCTGAGCAACTCCAATTATCAAGAGTTCCCTATGGACCCTCTTTGGGAACATGCTCAACAATGTCTTCAGCCTTCCTGAACGTGCCCTCTGGCTGTCACTGACTCCAGTGAGAAACTGGACGAGGTGCCTGCACCATAAAAGCTTACTGCAAAGCTTAAGCAAGGAATAAAGCCTCCAGCAGGCCTTTTCCACTGAACAGCCTCAGTATGCAACCTCTTAAATGAAAACTCTGGCATTGGAAATACATCATGAAGCTTTGTTTGAATGCCAAGTGCCCTACAAGCATCAAGCTGTAATGTTTTCACCTTTTGAAGACACAAATTCATTGGTAAATCATCACCCTTAGAGGAAACAGAGAGGCAAAAATCATCAGCCATTCTGGAAGAGCTGAGGATGCAGGGAATAATTAAGAGCCAAAGCACCACTGCCAGGACTGAAGAAGCATGAGAACAAGGGAAGTGTCATTATATAAAACAGGACCCTGCTGCAGCTCTGACCAGGCTGTGAGCACCTTGAGATGCAGATGCTGCACACACAAAGCACGTTGTTGAACAACAGAGGACTGCATTGTAGGGCTGTTGGTACAACAGATGCTGGCAGTCCTTTCCAGTTGTTCATGTGGCTTCTGGGCTCCTTTCAAATGGGGATAAAGGAGATAACAGTGCTAAGAACTTGCTCTTTGAAAAACTCACTGGAAGTTACAGGCCACCAACTTGGTTCTCAGGTCTTTGGAAAATGGGGGTAGAGGGTCTCCAGCTTCCCTGTATCCTTTACTTACTGCCTTCAGACAGATTTTTGACTATCCAAGAGGATTATCCCCTCTGTGGCTAAATTTAGGTAACACACTGCAGGCAGGGTTTTGTATTTTTCCCCTTCACAAGATAGGTGATTATCTGCTCTTTTCTTCCTATTATATTAAAAAGCTGTCTGGTATTAAATTACTCAGATTCTTTTGTTGACAGAAACTCAGCCTGTGCTGTTTCTCCTTGGAGAATTTCTATCTTCCCAACAGGAGAAAGGCACTTTTTTGGGTCTTAAAAATCAGTACAGCTTTTAAAAACGAACCTCACACTTTTCACTAAAAAAGGCAACTTTTCCAAGTGATATTTTACATTTGAGTTGGGCACCTACAAGTGAAAACATGAATCTGTCACTAGCTGTTAACTATTAGCTCTCCCTCAGCCTGTGCTGCCTCCTGTAAGAATAACTCACTCCATTAAAGCTCAAATCCAGCAGGTTACCCATGAATAGCTGAACTAAATGCACTGAACACAGATGCAGGAGAAAAGTTGTATTACCCAGATGTAATCCAAGTTACGAGATGCAGCTCTGAATTTTGTGCATCAACACACAGGTACATTGACATCTGGAATTGACATTGAAATACTGGAATTGAGCAGAAATAAGCATGAATAGCTTTATGCCAAGTTTCAGACCAGCACTAGCTTCAGTGAAGAAATGAATTCAGCCCTCACAACACTACATAAGACAAGTACTACCAGGTTTGAGGTTATTTTCTGAATTATACTGGAGATAAAGATAACCTTGCAAGAGCTTTCCCTTCCTGTGCATAGTTCTGCTCCATGTGAGTATCTGCACCCCTTAAGCCTTGGCAGCATTTCCTGCCTTCTCCAGATTTCCTGCCATTGCCAGTGCTGTGAAACAGCCACACTGGAAGTCTTCAGTCTTTTGACCATACTTTACCATGAGCAAAGGAACTCTAAATACAGGTCAGGATGCCTCATTATGCTGGTTTCTAAAGGAGCAGTACTTTTGAGAGCAGCATCTCTGGGTCTAGCATAACAAAGCCAAGGAAGAGCCACAAGCACCACAGGATAAACCAACCTTTGCATTTTTTAATAGTGGCTCTTATGAAAAATGCTAGCAGAGACAGAGCTTTCACCTAAGACACAGATATTTAGGTTTCCCTGCATTATACATTTCAGCACTTGCTGAAAGATGGGGGGTAAGAACAAAGAGATTGTACAGAATTATAGAATATCTCAAGTTAGAAGGGACCCATGAGAATCACTGAGTCCAACTCTCTGCTCCTCTCAGGACTTCCTAAAAGTAAACCATATGATTAAGAGTCATTCAGACGCTTCTTGAACTCTGACAGGCTTCGTGCCAGGACCACTTCCCTTGGGATGCCTGCCCACCCCCTCAAGGAGGAACCTCTTCTAGTGTCTGAAGAATCGTAGCTGACATCAAATGTGAAAATGTTTACTCCTCACCCCTGAAGAGTAGGGGTATTAAACTCTTAATAAAGACCCCTTCTCCCAGGGAGTGGCAGGAGTTGAATTATAGGCAGAACAGGACACTTTAGTTCCTTAGGGCACCAACAGCTGTAGGATGTCATCTATTGGGTACCTTTTTGCCAAGTCTACCTTTAAAGGCACTCCTGTGTGTGTGAGCCAGAGGATAAGCAAAAGGATCAAAAGCTGTCTTGTCAAATGGAATGGTCTGTGGGAATTTTATCTCCTTACCATGAGTTACCATTTCCCAGGAACCTGCATAGGTGATTTCAGTGTTTCCATTGCTGTTAGATTTCACTATGGGTTCACTGATACTATGAAGACTATTGATCTCCAAAAGCTGTTTAGCTCAAAGATAAATTTTTTCCTTAGCTTATGTAGATAAAGAACAATCTAGAAAGCAACCTGCTTGCTGAATAGTCTGCTTTGTTGGAACATTTTGGGAAGAATTTTCCATCCCTCTCTTCCTAAGCAGTCCACAGTTTATCTTGGCTGAGGAATGACATGGTCACTACACAATACCTGCTTGCTTTGGGCTTTCACTAGAATGGCCTTGCTCATTAAATAGAAGTCTGAGGGTTTTTTCTTTTGATTCATTTTTATGATGATTGAACATTGCTTTATTGAGATTTTTTCTGTCATCTGCACTTAGAATGTCTCCTTTGTATATCAGTTTTCTTCCTACTGATTCATGCTCCACCTTCATCTCACTCCATGAGTCATCTTCTATACTATTTGCAGCACTTAACACTTCTGGCAGCGAGGCCTGACTTCTAGAGTTATTTATGGCAATCAAAGTCTGAGGAGCACATAACTCAGGAAACTTGTAACAGGATAGTGATTATTTCCACCCCAAGGTCCTCGGTGAGGGTTTAACACTGCTAAATCTCACACAGAAAATGGTAGAATTGAGCCTCCTGGCTAATCACATAATCACCACATCTTTCCAGGACTGAGTGCTACCCTCACAGCAGAGCCCCAGGATGGGATGCTCATTTGTATGCAGCAGAGGCCAGCAGTGTGATGATTACCAAGCTCTAACACAACCATTCTCAAAGCTCTCCAGCAGCAATAAAGTAACTTCCCTAAATCCTTAGGACCTCGTTACCAAATCCCCACATGTGCTGGGTGTACAGGAACACTGCAAGCCTCACAGACCGTCACTCAGCAGCAGAGGGGGATTCTCCTTCAGACAACACTCCCTCCTGAGTAAGCACTAAGTTATTAGCACATTATTTTGAGGCTTTCAGTGGTATCCGAGTCCAGCAGCTTTATGCTTCTGAAGCAGTCTTTTTTTATTGTTCCTATAGCAAAAGATGCATCTTCCACGGACACCTGAATACATTAACTAAATTCAGTGCTAACTGGAGTAACCTTCTGATCACATTTGGGTAGAAGGATAGAAAGAACTGCTGCACATTCTTGACTCACATCTCCTTTATCTCTCACTACAGAGCATAGCTGGTTTTATTCTAGGTTAAGGAAGAGGAACTGAACAAAATGCCACGACACATCACATCATTTTTCCCCCCCCAGCAGCTGCTCACCAAACCACAAGGAAACAGACTGGAAAGGACTGCCCGAGTTTGGAAAGTCAAGGAGGTACAAACACCCTCAGCCCTCACCTTTGGATGGTGCTGCTGAAGGAAATAATTGCAGTAGGAGCCACAAACAATTTTACTGAGGACTCTGTCACTGAGGCTGGTAACTTAGAGCTGTGCCAATGCATTAGTCTGGGTCTGTGTTCTCTTGCAAACTTGAAGAACTCCTCTGTTCCCCACAACTCCCTTTTTTGAGGGCATTAGTGAATGGTTTATCATGGGGCACAGCTGAGTCTTGTTGCTACTGTCTCACCTGGGAAAATGGTGCCTCATCTTAATTGTTACACACTAATTGGAAGTAACAAGTGAGAAGAACCAGGAAGTGACAGATTAGGAACGAGCCAGTCACTAAGTTCAAGCACATAAATATTATTGTGATTCTATCACATTTAATTTATTATATTATTAAATTTAGCTAACTTCTTTAATGGCTCCACAGAAAGATTCCCTTTGCCTGGGAGCATTGTATACACACAGGAAGACACAAAGGCAGGAGCATGCAGGGAAAAAGCTGTGCCCAGCAGGGATTTGGGGCAGTAGAACATGATGGGACCCTAAGAATTCTAACTTACTGCACAGAGAGACTGGCAAAGAGATGAGACTTCAGACAGCAAGGTGACACACAAGAGAAAGACAGAATAAGTCCCAGAACTACAATGGAGAAAACAACTAATAGGCTGAGATACACAAAGTGCACATGAGCTGAAAGGACATGACTGTTTCTGTCACAGAGCTGTGTGTTTGCTCACTCAGTCTCTTGATTTTGGAACCCTCCAAGCCCTACTTCCAGTGGGCACAAAACATTTACCACAGCCAGCTCTTCCAAGAAACAAGTAAAGCAACTGTGCCATTCACAGTCTCCCTGCTGTCAGCCCTGCCACCACCTTCTGACCCACCTCTAAACATTTCCATCCCCACGTCCATTTGGGCCACTGGCTGTGCCCACGTCCCTCCCTCATCAATCCCACCCCGTGCTCCTACCATGGCTTTTTACTTTCTTACCTTCAGCCACAGGTAACACATTCTCCCTTTCCAAGCCAAGGAATTTCAGCTGCAGCACAGGACTGCTCTTCTCTCAAATCACAGGCCAGGCACTGCAGAACAGATGAAAAGGTAGCCCTGGTTTTTACAGTCTTATGCCAGTTCTACTATCACTCCTAGGAATAAAAAAAGCTTTCCTGCTGTCTCTTCTCTTAACAGACTTGCACTAAATCACTAAGGGGAGGAGCAAGAGCTCGCCCCCTTTCCTGAGCAGCTGGGATCCCACCTGAGAAAGGCAGCCCATCAGAAAGAGCCTCTTTTTTTCAGGCCTACCTCCAGGCCTCCTCCAATTGGCAGGTCTTGTGAAAAAAATCTATTAGCAACAGAGAAGAGCACATAAAAATCACCTGTGTTGCCGAGAAAGAGCAATGGAGAAATAGGAAAAAGAGGAAAAAAATCTTAGGAAATGTAGAAACTTTACTCAGCTGGCTCAAAATTATCTGGCAGCCTGACAAATAGGAGAAGTAAGACATCTGAGGGTACATGCTCACCATGAGCATACTCAGGCCTGAGTAATTTGCCTCTCCTTGCAGGGAAGTTACTCAAGTGTTAATAGTCTCCCAGTGCCTTCCCATAGTTTCAGAAACACAAATGATGGTCAGTCTGCAGCCAGTGCTGTTTCTCCCACTGTTTTCTGGGTGAGAATCTTAGCTCCCTGCAGCACAAAGCCCCATAAACCCTGTGACACAGAGAGAGAAGCCCAGCATCGGGAAAGATGCCTTTTTGTAACAGGACCATGTGGTTCTGCCTGTCTCATCTGTGTGTTACACGTGATTGTTAGTCTCTCAAATCATCTAGGCAGCAAAGATACCCTGAAAAAAGCAACAAGAAACAAGAGGGCCTTTGCAAGTACAAGATCAATAGCAGTCTACCTCAGAAAAGCATCCTAGAATCAGAGATTGGAGGTGGAGCTGTGGCACAGTGCAGTTCAGCTGGTGGGCTCAGAGGTGATGCTGTCTGGCTTGTCAGCTTTCCTTTGGGAGGGCACACCCCTGTTTCAGAAGTGAAACCCCAGTTCTTCCTCCTGTGCACATCCAAGAGCTTAAGCCCAGAGCAGGTAACTTTTCCATCAAGAAACTCCATCAGGGGGTTTCTGACCCCATTAGACCAGTGGGAGGAACATTCTGAGTCTTTCTAGGATGTTTGTTGGATGAGGATGAACACTGTGTACAAACAGGAGAAGGCAATCTCACAAAAAAAATGCATGGATTTCTCATTATTCAATGTTCACAACAACTTTAATTATTGCTTCTGTTAGGAGGACCTGCTGAAACCCCCAATTTCATACTTTTTGGCACAAGTAAGATGCTGAGCCTTTTTCTGCCATAGAAGATACAAACTCTTGAGTGGGCACACAGGTTAAATATTTCCTGAATTTGGAAATCATTTAAAAATAAAGACCAAATCTCTCTGTTAAGTAAACGAATTTTTGTGTTATTAATAAGAGAAGCAGTCCAAGCCTGCCTTACTGAATTGTGTATTTCACTGACCACGGATCTAACTCCCACTGAAAACCCTCCACAACCTTCAGTGGATGCTGGGCTTGTCTCCTGATGCTTAAGAGAGCAGCTAAGCAGGGAGAACAAAGCTACATTTCTGAGCAAAGAACCAGCTCGCTGTTTCACCTGAGTTCAAAGGAGCAGCACACTGTCAATATTCCTGTGCATAAAATCCCACTGGGACACAGCTCCCAACTGCAGGGTTCCTAGCCAGGGCTAACTAACTGCTTGCACAAAAAGAAGCAGGACAGCACAGAGGTGTCTGCTTTTAAAATTCCTTTCAGTATTACATTTTCTCCTGTCTGACTGGTGAGTCTTTTACCTCGGGGCACAGTTCAACAGCACCCATGACTAAGCACCACGGACTTGTGTCACAGCCACCTTTGCACTAATCTCTGTCCCTTGACAGGTTGAAAAGGCAACAGGTAGGCAGTAGGAGCACCGTAGCAGCTGGGGGGGAAAGCACTAATCTCCCTGTCAGTGCTGATCTCTCTGCTAGTCATGAATGCAGAGAGACACCCGAGTCCAGGCAAGGGTGACTTGAGCAGAGATGCCTCTTCTCCCCTGCTAGAACTGAGATGGGGAGGAGGCAGAAGCATCTCAGTAGCTCAGGCCAGCCAGGGATTGCTCTCCTAGACCAAACCATCACAGACCTGTTTCCACAGCAGTGCTTTGCCTGAATTTGCCCCCTTGAGCTTTGCTTTCTGAAAATAAACTGAAAGAGCAACAGGGTGAACAGAATCACAGCCACAGACACCTGAGTGTGGCAAGTACCAGCATCACCAGTGCTCAGCTTGCCTGCAGGCTCGAGCATCCCTTGCTGGTTGGGGGTGACCCTTCAGTCTCTGCCCTAAACCTCAGATGCCTTGTGAGAGGCAATGAACCCCTACCTCAGGCAATGTCTGCAGGGAGGCCTTTTGGAGCCTCTTGCTCACATGATGAAGAAATGGCCCTTGCACCATGATGTAACTCGTAGTCAAGCTCCCCAGAGCCCAGGGTTATGTGCACAGGGATTTTCTCTGGGATTCCAGCACAAGGTGCCCCCAGCAGGGGTCACCCTGCCCCGCAGAACTCCTGCTCCCACTCCCAGCACTGCCAGTGGGGACATCAAGTGTGTGTGTGTTTGTTTGTTTGTCTGTTCCTGCCCTTTTTTTCCCCTTTCCTTTTTTTCCCCCTGCGAACTTTCTCACAGGAAGGAAGAAGACACTGTGCACACAGTATTTATGCCACCGTGCCTTTCAGTCACAGTTTCCTAAGATACTCAGCTAAAAGAAAGATGGGAATAACTATTTGTTCATGCTGTCACTAGGAAGAAAAAGGAGAGGGAAAAAATAGACTTCCAAGAACACAGAGAGACAAGTTCAAGGGAAGTAGAATTATGCATGTACTATCAGTTTGCTTTTTTCTCTTACTCCAAAGGCAACTCTGCCACAGGAAGCAATACCAACCATCCCCTTCCCATCGTTTTCCTACACGAAACACCTCTGTCAAAGGGACATGCTCCATGTGATGGTGAGATGAAAAGGTCAAGGGAAGGGCGAGAAATATTCAATCAGTGGGTCAGGGGTAGGTTTTGCACTGGTGGGGGTTTGTCTCTGAAGGAAAAGTGATAGCAAGGATTCTGCAGTGGTGAGAGTGCCCAGGGTCCTCTCCCTTTTCCTGGGGCTGACACTGGTCTTTGTCCATCAGCCTTGTTCCTGGGCCAGTGCAAGTGCTGCTGGAGGTCCCTGTGGGACATGGTCAGAGTTCCTCCCTTCATGAGTCTGTGTTTCTTCTCCTTTCAATCTGATATTTTTCCCTTTCTCTTCCCCTCCTCATTTTGTTCATCTGTTCCTGACATTGTTCTTTCTGACCCAGTTTGCCTTCTCTCCAGCATGCAGGAGTCACTAGAGTTTCCCCTGTCCTTGCTGCACTGCAGTTCTCTGTACACCGAAAAAGAATGTTCCAGTTAAAATACCAGAACTTGCTGCTGGACCACCAAAATTCCCTCATTTCAAAGCAATGTGTGAGCTGCTGGGACAAACGTTTTTCTCACCAAAAGCATGACACAATTGACCACTGTGCCCTACATCTTTGAGGAGAAACGACATACACACCTAGACCAAGAGCAGCAGCATTCTCAAATAAGCCCCTCCTATTCAACAGGCAGGAGTAGCTGGCAGGAATTGAGATGTCTCTGATTTTGAGGTGTTTGAACTCAATGCCCAAATGGATCCATGTTGCATAAGTGTCTGTTTTATAAACAGCTTTAGTGCTGAGCCAGAGTGCTGCAGCAGCTCTCGGGAGCTCTCCCTTGTGAAGCTGCACTGTTTCCTAACTTGCTCTGTGCTCACTTTTAATATCATCCAGAATGATGCTTACAGCTTTGTTTAGGCTTTGCTTTAGCTGCCTGCCCCTTTCAGTGTAGCTCAGACCAAGCCAAATCACTGAATGGTGGGGGTACAATTGTGCTACACAATGTGATGCTTTGGCATGAGTTCAGGAAGCTTAATGCCAGGATGGGTCAGTAAATATTGTCATCTGACCTCCTACACATAAAGAACATTACATTTAATTACGGATTGTAGTGCTAAGGGTATAGAGGGATGGTAAATGAAACAAACTGAACCAGGAGTCCTTAGCCTTCCTATGTTTTTTGAGGTTAATTTTACATTTCACAACAACTCCGCTGCTTTTCAACTGCTGTCAGAAGTGCTGGTTTCCTCTGAGGAGCCAGTAAGTTCTTCTTTCAGGCAGCACATCAAGAGAAACCATGTTTTCCCAGTGCAGAGTCAGCAAGTACTGAAAAGAGACTTCAGTGATTGTAGAGGCAACCACTGAGGATATCCCAATTGGTGTAAGACTCCCAGGTCTTACTGAGCAGGGGAAAGTTTGGGGGCAGAGGGCATAGGGGAAGGGCAGGATTATTGAGGAGGGAGGGCTGGATACCAGGATGCTTTAGGACAGAAAGGTTTCTACTCTGCAACCCCTCCCAGAATGGCAGTAACAAAAATATTTCCCTCCTCCTTTCGAAAAACAAAACAAAGCAAAACGAACCACGTAGCATTTGATAAAACAAAGAGGCAACTTTTACAAAGCCAAGCCAGCATCAATCACGCTCAGCAGGAACTCAGTGCACAGTGAATTCCCTCTGTTTTCCTGTCGACTTCCAGATTAGGAAGGCACAGGATGAGGAGATCTTGTTGGGGTTATTAACAGAGCTCTCCTGCAAAGATACCACACATAAGCTCTGGTGCCAGGCTCTGCTTACATGGAGCAGCCAGCTCTGGAGATGTTTCCAGCTGATTGACACTATCTTGGGGGGGGTGAGGACTGGGCTGAGTTAGAATGACCTGCCGAGTGTGTGACCCCTGTGTGCCCTCACTCCCAGCTATCCCATTAACCCTTCTGCCTGGGGTTTTATTCTGTGGAGTGATTTGTTCTGAAATAGAGACCTGACTGACATGTAAAGAGCAGAATAAACTGGCCCCCTACCAGGACTTTTCCACCCCCCCTTACATTCTGTTTTCTCTCGTGCTTTCTGGGGTTTGTGTTTAACAGGCCATCTCTTATTTTTAGTATTTGAACATCTCTGGCAGGTGCTGGATCATTCTTACCGTCTGGCAGTTTTAGCATAAGAATTCCTTTGGTTTGAAGGAGAGAAAAGTGGGGAAAGAAAGCAAATAAGGTAAACATAAACTAATTCAGAAAAATATTTGCAGAGCCAGCACTGGGAAAATTCTCCCTCCTCCACATGAGAATATTCAGTGTGCCATGGCAATGCACAGTGCCTGGCTACTATAGTATACTGATAAGACTGCTTCCATTATTTTGAGTCTATTTATATTCTGGAAGATACTAAAGCCAGCCAGTGATACGGGAGGTGATGGTTATTGGTGATGGCATCTCTGAGAGCTGCTTAGACTGGAGTCACATTTAAAAATCAAATGAGTAAGATCCTACTGCAGAACTGCAAACTGCAGAAAGTGCTGACGGCACTAAAAACTTCCTTCTGAAGTTGTACTCTTAATTGTGAGAGCCATTACCTTCCCTGCTACACCCCCTGGATGCCCAGAGCTAGAAACATGAGCTATTACAGTTGGTATTACAGAGCCAAAGGTCTCAGGCTAGGGCTTCAAGGGATCAAGATTCTCGCTAACACGCTGTGTAACACTGTGACTTCCTCTGCGGTGGGAAATTAAACATGCCTGGGGTCAAGTGCTATGGAACGCCAACATACATCCTATTAAATGTGGCATCTTCTGAATTGTGCCTGGGAGCTCTTGGGAAAGTGCTGGCTGGCCTGTGTAACAACTGCCAGAGGCTGTTCCGTCAGCTCAACTCACGACAAGTTTGTTCACACTCAGAAATCTCCCTTGACACTCTAAATTGCCAGGGTGGACACAGTCTGTCTGAAACGATGTGTGCCTCACACTTTTGACCAATGTAACGTTCCATCCTCTGTCCTCTGTATTATGTGCATTTGATGATACTATCAAAATACTTGTAATTTTTCCATGACTGGATACTTAACTGGTAGAAATGAGCTACTTTAGTTAACAAGCAGTCATATTAAATACAAAATTCATTAAAATGCCCCCAGTCTGCTTGACACAAAACCTGTGTTTTTATCCCCGGCTCTAGCAATCAGTAAGTCTCATGCTTTACCATATTCCTTTTCCTGTAAGAGTTCCTGGAAGATCATCCCTTTGCAAAGGCAGTTCAGGCATTCTTTGAGAACACTTGTTCACTACAGGCAGGCCAAAAAGAAATAAAAAGAGACGAGTGAAGAGCAAACTTTCTGATGGATAGCCCCCATGAGCTGGGCACTCAGTGAGCTCCACGTGCTCTCCAGCAATGAAGCTGCTCCTTGGCATAGCTGTGCCTCTCCCAGGATAGCAGCCTTCAAAAGAAAAACATGTTTCGTGACCCTATAGGATGCTGAATGCAAGCACTAGATGGAGCACTGGGCAAACTTCTTGTCTCTTTGCCTGCTCACATTCAATCCATGGAGCTACCAGAGAGCCTGCCTGCAATCCGAGCTGATGGGCTGATGCTGGGTCAGTGCTTTGTGAAGGTGCCTCGGGTAGGGCAGAAACATCAGGTTGTATCATATGGCATTTTGGATTCAGTGCAATTTGTGCTGATGTAGAACTGATGGCTGCCTTCTTAGATATTTGTCCATACTTCTTTGTCTCATTGTTTTAACCAGTGTATATTCTTTTGGAAGATTTTCACTAAGAACCTCCAAGTCCACAGTATCCCATTAGTCATGAGGCTGCTGAAGGCTTCAGTCAGCATAAATCAAAGGAAGACCTTTCTTGCTAACTGTGGATAGTGCATTGCACCTTGCCTGCCTTACAGAAACACCACAACTTTGTCACAGCTGGCAATCCACAGAGACTTGGGGCTTCCTGGGTGCTTGAGGATTCCCAATGATGTAGAGCATCCCCAACTTTAGAAAACTCAAAATGTGTCCAGAGGGGAGAAATTTTTTTAAAGCATCTGGTTTGGGTTCCAGACCTTTTCCCAGTTGCCTTGGTGGATGAGCAAAGGCATATTGTTAGGAAACAGTCTCGTGATTCTTAGGGTGACTCGGAGGGAGAGGGGAATATAGCTTTTAAGTATAGCTTTTAAGAATTTGGGAAAGCCAGTGAAAACTTCAGCTTTCTTTAAAGAACAAAAAATAGAAAAGGAGAGGGAATATTTTTACCTCTTCCCTTGACAAAAACAACCTTTGTAATGTCAGCCAACAGCTAGTGCTGAGCTTATCACTCCCTTCACTCTGCCCTGCTCTGCCATCTCAGTAACCTGTTCTGGCTTCTGAAACTCACACCCTTTGCAACTGATTGAATAATGGACTTTGCACTTCAGGCTTTGCATCCAGCAAGAGTAAAAAATCCTGTGGGTTGCATGTGGAGTTATTCAATCTTCCTTCAGGACCTTACATTTTAAATTAATTGTAAAAATGAAATAGGGTCACTTCTAAAATGAGACATTAAACTGGATTCTTTAAAAAATTACAGTTGTTCTAAGGCCTCGCCCTTCCTTGTTATTCCCCCTCTGGACTATTTATCAAGACCTACCCTAGTCTGCTAGTTTCATGGAAAATAGCTTCAGTTTTCCAGAAACTGCAGACTTCCCTCACCAGATTACTAGGCAAGTAAGAGCAGAGTATCTAATATTTGTGTGAGAGACACAAGAAGAATTATTCATGTCAGCAGTCAGTCATAAATCTTTATACAAACATCTCTATCCATGGAAAGCTGACTACAAACCCTAATTCTTCCCTGAATTTCCCCCTCCTCTCTCCCCAACTAAATTCATCCAGTGATTTTCCCAGAATTCATCAGTCTGACTCCATGCCTGGCAGACACTCTCAGGAGGCAGGAACAGCTTGGTTAGAAAGACTCAAATAGAAGTTTCCTTTTCTCATGTAAAACTGGCACTTAGCTGAATTCAAGCATCAGCAGGCTAATGGTTGATGTCTGGCATCAAAACCAATTAATCTTACATGTTAAGGCTCAGTGTGGCACCATGCTACATCTCTCAGGTGCCCCAGCAGCACCTCTCAAGAGAGGCATCAGTGACCTTGGCTGCAAGAAAAGCCATTCCCAGCCCTCACAACAGTATTCTTGCTTTGTACACCTTGTTCCCCTTCCTGCCCTGACACCTTCAGTCAGCAGTAACAAGAATTGATGCTCAGACAGCACAGAGGGCTCCAATAGCTCATTCTCACCTCCTTCAGCACAGGAACCACGGGCAGTCACTGAGGACAGACTGCTGGGCACAGGAGATTTCCTTCTTTGTCTGTGCCTGAAGCTGATCCTGAGTCAAGGTGTGATGACAGTGCAGGTTAACATGTGACAGCAGCTTTGTTTTCTAAGTGTATGTAAGACGTCTGCTTAAAACCTGGGCCAGGGAAAGGCTGGAAATAAGCAAAGGAATGCTGATATCACACCTTAAATCCTACTCCAGAAAAATGCAGAAGGGCACTGCTAACCTGAGCAAAAGGCAGTTGCTGTTGGAAGGAAATCCCAAGTAAGAGTGGCTAAATTGTCAGAAAAAGACCTCAGGTTATTCAAATCTGAGTGACAATATTGATCAAGAACAAGAACATCGCTATCACATAATGGGGAAAAGTAATTTGCAGATGGCAATACCTGCTGGCAGTATTGCTTTGAATAATCACTCTGAGGTTCAACTTAGTAATGATTATCACTGAGACCATTTTAAAGAAGAGTATAGGATGTTAGCAGAGAAAAGTTTTAAGTTTGTAATTGTATTAATAATGATCTGAATAATGCCTTATTAGTCATCATTTGTATCTGTGTAGAGGCTTTCATTTATAAGTCACTCTACAGAGAGACCTAATTGCTTCTGTGGAGAGAGAACCACGCTAATTCTGAGGACATGCACAATGAATATTACACCACTTTCACATGCTTTTCTTTTTTTCACTTTTTTCACATGCAGGAGACAAATCCTATTTCCACAATACACTCTCTCTGCAAAACCCTAGACCCAGATGTAAACAAACTGTGCCAAAACAGTGACTTGCACACACCAGACTCTGCATTTGCTTAACATAAACATATTATTGCAGTATGCTCCTATTTCAAATGACAATCTGAATTATTGTAAGGCACTTTCACTAAAGATTTTAACATTAAAAAACATTTCTTGAACTTGAAAGCCATGGGCTTGTTTAGCAGTGTGTTATTTCACTTAATGGAATAATGAAGAGTAGAAGCAAACCAGGCAACCTGCACTTTTTGGCATCCTATGTAGCACTGTCATTGAAGAGATGCAGTGGCAAGGAGAACAGCTCTGAAACAACCTATGCCATTATGTGAAAGCTCCCATGAAGTCCCAGCGACTGTTAAATTATTGAATGTGAATTGCTTGAAAAATGCAGCATTTCCAATAATTCCCCCTGCAAAAGACTGAAATTTGTTCCCTGCAAGATGTCTCAAGCAATAATAAAACCAAAGCACAAAATCCCTGTGCAACAGCAGATTAAAGAGAGCCAGGAGAGCGTAAAGTATTACTGAAAAATAAAATTAAGGATAATTAAGTGTTTGGATTCAGTCTTCATCCAGAAAGAAGAAGAAAATCCTAAAATACGTACCTATGGATTCATTTTCTGATAGAATGAAATGTCACTTGTTTCCCCACGTTTTCACTATGACTGTCTACACAGTGAAAGCAAAATTATTTTGGCTCATTGCTGTGAACTCTGTTCTGTTATTGTCAGGAGGCAACACTCCTTTTCTGCCAAAGGGCTGGGAAGTGTGCAGAGCAGAACGATTTGGGCCCCCTTTCCCTTTCCCTTTCCCTTTCCCTTTCCCTTTCCCTTTCCCTTTCCCTTTCCCTTTCCCTTTCCCTTTCCCT
>JAWWEE010000074.1:61152129-61201239 GCA_035221455.1 Xenops minutus
TCCCTTTCCCTTTCCCTTTCCCTTTCCCTTTCCCTTTCCCTTTCCCTTTCCCTTTCCCTTTCCCTTTCCCTTTTCCCCTTTCCCCTTTCCTTTTATTAAGTGCTTTGCTTTGGGACAGCAAAGCAGCTCTTTTATTACTGTGATCCTGGAGCACTCAGACTGAAGGGCTATCAATTTATACCTAGTGACTTGTATACACAGCACTTCGTATTAGCCAGTTTAACATGATTACAGGACTTTGTTTTCTTGCTGGTAGAGTGCATCTTTTATTTAATAAGAGGAGCATAGGTATTGCTGTTCTGCCTAGAAGCCTCTTGGGAACTTTCTTTGACATCTAAAGCCTTTTTCTGGCAACCAGTTTGTTCTCTAACAACAACAGGCTGGGAGTTGTGATAGATCCCATTTAGTCTTTTGAGAAACAACTAAATTCTGTGAGTTAACTTGTCTTCTTTTACCATCTAAGGAATATTGGCAGGCTGCAACCATTTTCCTCTGTTAGCCCTTGAAATGATTCTTCATGCTTTTGTCACATAATTAAAATTAGATTATTGCAACTCCCTGCTGGCTGGCCTTAGAGCTTTGTAAACACTCCAGCTGGCCCCTAGGTTCATAGTGAAAGGGATGCTCTAAGCATATTCTCTCTTTGTCCTCTCTTCTCTCATCTGTGTTGAAATCACTGCACTTGCTAACTGCCAGCAGAATGCATTTGGTTATTGCTTTCTAAGGGCAGCGAACATAATGTTAGAGACATTATGTGCCAAAGTCTCTCTCAAGCTTTGCTTGAAAGAGTCTGGATGCAGGAGCTTTCAATCTATTTTCTCTTTGTTGGTGAGGTCTCTTTTTGCTGAAAAGAAGGAAAAGAAGGGGGAGGGAGTGGAGGAGCACAGGCTCTCCTAACACAGTATTCAACCAGAAAATGCATACAGCCTCATGATTTGAAAACCAGGGACTCACTTCCACTGACCGGTGTGTAAATACCATGGCCATTATGCAGTTGCTTCTTCCCCTTTGACAAAATGACTCCTTTCCACCCCAAAAGATGTGAGCCACTTTGGAACAGCAGCATCTCCTGCTGCACTCAGGCTTTCTGTGCTCAGTAGGCTGCTCCCCTGGCTGACTTCTTTTTATGTCACATTTGCTTATGGCCCGTTACTCCCACATTCCCATCCAGCCAGTTCCCTCTTATAAATCTTGCATGGAACATCGCGACCGTGTGAGATCTGCTTGATGAGCTTGTAGGGATTATTGTACTAAAGTCCTCAAGGGCCTCAGTGACTAAGTGTTAATGAGAGAGAACAATGCAGGGATAATGGTGCTTTAAAAGTAAGCAATACTAATGGCATAGTTTGTGTTTGGACTGATTGCTCATTTACACTCACATGTAGAGATGATCTCTTCGTGTCCTCTGGTTTTATGGGTCTATAACCTCAGCTCTGTAATCAGCTAATCAGTAAGCCCTTGTTCTGCTGAAGGAGAATTATAGTGGTGAAGAAGCACAAACAGGCAATAAAACTAGCTGTATTGGATTCTCCATAACTATCAGAGCCTCATCACCTTCACTGACCCAAGAGGACGCTTGTTTGGGTTGAGTTTTTACACAGCCTTGGCCACCCAGTGTTATGAAATGGTGCCTGTGGCTGCAGAACCACAGTAGTAATACTGGGGAATAGGAATGTTCCCCTTATTGGTGCTTCACCTTATCACTCATATTAATGATTTGTGCTCCAGCACAGTCACCTCTCTGCCCAGGCACTTTTTCTGTGCTTTTTCTCTTCTGTCTAGTCCTCTGGATACCAATATTTAGGGATACAATACTGTTCCTAGCCAGGGGGTTGATTTTAAATCCCTTGGATGGCTTTCCAGACCGACTACTCCCCCATCCAGCTGAAAGGATGAGCACTGCGGGTCTTTGGCAGCTCTGCAAATCAAGACTGCAGCTCCCAGAAGAAGTCTGAAAACACAGTTGATTCTTACACTCAGCTTCCTGCCACGGTGCACTTTGGGACTGCTGGCAGCCACAACACAACCTAAGCTCTGTTTCTTTCCCCTCTGTCTCCTCGGGGCTCTTGCTAACATAAATCCCTTCCTACATGTGAGTGAGTGCACAACGCCACGGCTAACGCAGAGAGCATCATCTCCCGTGACAGAGATGGTATTTGCCAGGCTCTGCTGCCTTCCCAGTGCAAATATCTCCACTGGGGACCTCAGCACTGCGGTGCTGGCGTGCCACTGCCTTTGGACAGGGAGGGTGCCAATCTCCCAGACAGCCACAAGCATGCCAAGCCAAGGCACCGTGTACCAGGGTCTGCACGTGTGTCAAGGATAGGTTTCCCAGCCTGAAATGTCAGAGCAACTGTTTTTCCCTCAGGAGGTGCATTTGTCTCTATGGTGAAGAAAATGTATTATCACAAGTGTTGCCTTTGAGCTCAGAGCTGGATGAAGACCAAACAGACACTGAATCCAGCAAAAATTCAGCATCCCCGTCTTCAGAAACATTCACATCCTCTGACAAGTTCTTTCTTCCAAGAACCAGTCTGTTTCCAAAAGGAGAGAGCTGGACACTGACCAGCACACTCCCTGCTTCCAGGCTTGACATGACAGCTGCTTGGAAAGCAACACTTTCCTTCTGCTCAGGGTTACTCTCAAACCTAGTGCCCTTGTTAGCCAAATTGGGACTTGACTTCTGGTGAGCCCATGCCCCCAGATATTGGCACAGATAAATGGCTTCTAACTGGGCTCTCTGTCTTGCTCCCAGCATCACAGACCCCACACAGTTGCTGTGATGGTGTTTCTCTCTTTCAGCGTCACAGAAGGGAGGGTAGTATGGAGTTTGGTTTCTTTATTTCTGATTAGCACATCTGGGCAGTGACCCAATCAAAGCCTCATCTCCCTAAGAGAAGCCTGTCTGACCATAACTTGCATATTCCGATTTTCATTCACAAGCAACGACTATCTGTTGTCCAAGTATTTTTACTCTGTCATAATCAAAATACAAATTGTAGTTTAACTTAAAATAGACATGTCAGGAACACTTGACATGACCTGCATACCTGTCAACAAGTGATAGTTGAATTTCCTTGCCATACTAAAGTTGGGCAAAAGATATTTATTTAAAAAAAAACCCAACATATCTGGGTGCCATATCATATTGAATTTCTGAGGCACAATGGGAGATTTTCTTTTATGCAAAAGAGTTTAAAAGGAGTGCAAGCAGTTAAAGGGATGTCTGCTGATGCTGGCACAAGGTTAGAACTTCTCTTTGAAACAGCCTACATGCAGTGTTACTGAAACTTAAACAGCAGAGGGGGGATTATTTCTCTGCTTTTTCTGTTTATTTATTATGGAAATGCAGTTTCCCTTGTATAAATATTTCACTTCTGTCTTTCTCTCTGAAAATCAAACAGCAGCAGGGGTAGAAATCCAGGGGGTACAATTGTGAAATTGGCATTACAGTGGATTTGTGAAAGTTTGAGAGCAGAAACAAATATTAGTGCATTTGTTATGAAGGTAAAACCCAAACTGATAACTGCAAAATTACTGGGGAGAAAAAAAAGACAGTACCAAAAGGAAATTGTTTCTTTTAAAAGAATACAGTGATAACATGGCAATGGCTAGCAGGAGAAGAAAAGGGTGTAAGGAAAGAGAAGTTATTGCAGCTCCTTTCTGCACAGACTTCCTGTGGAAGTGTTTGCCAGAAACCAAAAGCACGCCCCAGGAATACAAATAAATAGGCCTGTACAGTACATGGTTAAAATTATCAATGTCTCACTAACTTGTGATCCAGACTAAGCAGGGCATTAAACCCTCCAAAAGAGCACAGCATCTCCTGTTGCTGAAGAGCCCAGAAGGGTAGAGTGACATAACAGTTTCCAACAGCTGTGATAACAGGCTGGGCAGGAGCGTGCTGGAGCTGATGGACAACAGCCTCCTGCACACGGAGCACTGGGGCTGCCACGGGCAGCTCTGGGTACCTTGTACAGTATCACAGCCCAACCCTTCTCTCATGTCTGGGTGCTGCTCACAGGGGTTCTCCTGCAGCTCCTTTTCTGGTTTGGCCAAGCAGAGGAATGCCCGTGCCTGCCTCCTTCCTCTGGTTTGGGCTGTCTCAGCTCCCGACACAAAACAGCCCTCCTCACCTAGAGGTGTCAGGAGAGGCAGAGAAGAGGGCTTTGCCTTTCCACACTAATTGCATTGTTGTGGGGATGGAAACGTTTCAGATCTCTGATAAATACAGCATCAGAACAAAAGCATGTGTTTGCCATGACATCACTGCTCTTAAGACATGAACTTACTGGGTTACAATCTGAGACACTTCTTATTTATTTGAACAACCTCCCACTGAGTTCAACTGTGCTGAGAGGAAACTCCAGCGAGGACTGCTGAACAGACAAGCTCACAATTATCAAATCATTATCCCAGAAAGCTTACTGCTGTGGGAGACACTGTAGCCCCTGTTCCCATTAGACAGGAGGACCAGGACACAGAGACCTTTGGCACTCCTCCTTGCCTAGCCCTATCCCCAGCTCTGGTAGGACTGCTGTTCCTCCCTGAAAAGCCCCTCCGTGGAAAAGCACCACAGCAACACATGCTAGAATACTTCAGCAGGGGAGAGTGGAGGGCCAGCTGCCCACAAACACGCAGGGCAAAGTAAGGAAAGTAGAGCCCAGGCCTCCTTAGCTGATGAATATTCCAAAATAAATGCAGCAGGAAGAGCCCTTGCTCCTGTCCAGCAGCACAGCCTCAAGAGGGATGCTTGCAGGTACAGGTGTTCCCATGGGATGTTTTCAGATACAGTCTCAGGATGTCTTGCCTGTTTCCTGTGGATTCACAGAGCAGGTGAAAGAGGGAATTCTGAAGACCTTGTCCTCTCTTTATATGCAGTCTGAGGGACCTGGAGTCTGAGTCTCCACAAGTCTAAGAAAATAGCAAAGACCATGTAATTTCTGGGGGTTTGGAAAGTGAGACTGGCACCCCAGCAAAGCTGAGGAGCATTAAAAAAAACACCAAAAAAACATCTTTTTTTTTTTTTTTTTCAGAGATGCCACCTGGATTCTGAGTCAGACAAAAACAGATTTGCAATGCAAATGCCATATTTTCGGAAAGTCTGTGTGCAGAAGGCTAGGAAAAGGTGTCAAAAGCCTGATACAAACTATGGTCTGAAAATATGTGAAAGGAGTGTGGATAAAGAGGATGTTAGAGGCATTAACCAGTATTCTGATTGTTTGTCTCTGCAGATGGCCATTTGTGTCAGTGTAATTTTTAAGCTTCTTCTGAACTTTCCCTTTGCTGTTCCTCCAGTTTCAGCTGTCCCTTGCTATCCTGTTGCTGGACTACATGCTAATGCCCCCTGATGTGCCAAAAGTGGAGAGAACCAGTTGCATATGCCCTGCTTTACTGCAGGGGATAAAACATCTGAAAAGCAGCATGAACGGTCAGTTTTTAACCTTTTCTTCTGTCCTTGCTCTCCTCCAAACTGACTGTGTGATTGCATTTACAAGGCAGAATTAATACCTGGGACAGCAGAGTCAAAGGATGAGAAATTCATATTCTAACCAAACAAAGAAGAGTGGCTACAAAAGTTTTGGCACCTGACTACGATAAAGCTTTCAGGAGAATTTTCTCCTGAAAGCACCCCAACTATTGGAGATTCCACATACTGCACACTCCATTTGCAATTCACTTTTAGGCAACTGTAAAATGTGTTTTGACCACTTCCCTAGTACTAGTGTGAACAGAAATAAGGAGAAGAGGGCTGCAGAAGGCGACTCACAAAGGCTGGGCATTAGTGGGAGGAACGTGAATCCATGGAAGGTGTATATGCCCATGTTTTCTCTAATGCTCACAGCAACTGCGGGGTAAGCAAATGGCCACTCCTTAGTATGACTAATGCTGGAGCTACTTGAGGCCTTATTTCTACTGAAGTTTATGAAAGTTAGCTCAAAACAAACGCCACAGTTTAAAATAGAAGTGTTCACTATCTGCTGTCAGCTGCAGCAGGCTATTTCAGCACATACATGAGTTTAAGCACAATGGGATGTAATGCTGAAATCCATGTGCTCACATTAACTTTGCAGGAGTGGGGTCTCCATCCATCCATCCTGAGCTTCACAGCCAAAGTCTCTGCAACTTTACTGTGCAGCCATTAGTTTTGGCCCCATGGGAAGCTATTTATAAATATCTGAATTAATTAAATAAGATTGTACAGCAGAAAAGGGAATCAGTGAAATATGGTCACTATGGCAACAAATATTTCCTGGATGTAGTTTTGCTTCTAATCAGCAATGGCCTCCCCATGTTCCCAACATTGGCAAAAGTTGTCAGGCTTCTCTTGTTTGCTTGTTTGTATTAAACATGTCCCTACATACAAAGGAATGTAAAAGTAACATCCAAGAGGTTTAGACAAAGGTCCCTTTTCAGTCGTATTTTTCACTAGTTAAAAAATTATTAAGAACTTGAAAGAGGAATTCCTTTTTTTCCCATCTTCTTACTGCTCTCCTGCCTCCCTGCTAGAGAGAGAGCCTCTGCTCTCCTGAGAAATAGAAAATAAAAGGTGCTGACACTTTGCCAGAGCCCACCTGCAAAATACACTCCTGGCCACGTCAATCACAATAAAATTAGGCCCAACGTGGTGGAAATGTCCAAGTCGTGTCTGTGCATAAGCCCTGGACTTGTCAAACGTGACCACAGCCTCCTTGGAGCTTTGCAAATGCTGTGCTTTGTGGGTCGAGTCTTTGATGTCAGTATTTTCCCTCTGTTTTTACATCCCTGGGGATTCTTTAAACAGTGGCCTCTAAGGTATGTGGTCGGTCCAGGTATTTGCTTCCCTTCCTTAATGGCTAACAAATCCCCTGGCAGTGTCAGCCAAAGGCAGCAGAGGAGGTCAGTCCTCAGATATAGTTAAGACTGTACAAGTTTCATGACAACAGTTCTCCAGCAGAGAGAATTCCTTTCCATGCCATGGCTGTAGCAAAGTTAGTTTGTTGTCCTGTCAGCTGTGCAAGAAGCTGTGTTAGGGCTGGGGCAGGAGGTGAAAAGTACCCAGGCTGAGGATTGCCTCAGCCAAGGGAGATGCTTCAGTGGGAGCTGACACCTTCCTTAGACACTGCTAGAAATCAGGGCTCTGTATGAAAGCAGCCTTTGTCACTCCCAGTGGGCCTGACCTTGCCACTCTTCCATCAACTATTGTTAATATTGATCTTTAAGTGTCTTCACAGCTACCTGGGCCAGTTCAGATGTGAGGTTTGAGACTGAGGCCCCTCTCCAATGCAGATTTGTTTGGTTGTTATCATTATCATGTGATATGCTGGAGAAGACAAATCTGTTTAAGCAAGAGAGGCGTAAAGCTCAAGCCACACCCTCCACACACCCAAACCAGCAGAGGAGCCATCCAGAGGTGCCAGAGCAAAGGAAATGCTCAGTCAGCCTCTGGCTCACAAACTGGGGGGTTTGTTTTTCTTCTCTTTTCCAACGCAAGACATTCACTCTAGCAAAGGAGCTACAGCTAAAATGTATTTAGAAAATCAGTCACAAAATACCTGGAGCTGACATGACTGCCCTCCCTCTGATCTTTAACTTGCAAGCCTCTCCTGACACAAGTCACCTTCTGGGCACAGCAAAGAGAGCAAAGGACACCAGTGACCTGCTCTGGGAGCTTACAGATGGATTTTTGGTATAATGTTATCTTCTCTATTAATACAGTGTTCTAAAGCAAACATTCCTAGTAAAATTAAATGCTACCAGATTTGTTCTGTAATAAAGAATAGCTTTCATGTCCCCACATGTCTGAGTAAGAAGTTCATAAAAATCTGAGGTTTCTTTATGGTTGCATTGAGAGGGTACCCCCACCCCAGCGTGGCTGTTTGCTAATGGGGTGACCACTGCAATGTAGAGGTATATGGCATTTGTTTCCAAATGCACATGCTGAATTACATAATGAAAAGGTAAATAAATGCAAAGGAGTCCCGAGCACAGAAAAATTTCTACCAAGAAAACATGACAAGCCTATATATTGCCCTGTTGTGTCACTGACCATATATATTATATATATATATTAATTCCTCCAAGCCTCATTTGCCTAACAGCATGGAAACTGCTGGCATTTTAAGAACTGCTATCAGATAACTTGAAATTACATTAGACAGAGCATACAGGCAGCAAACAGTCTCTAGTGACTGTGTTCTTGAACCCGATCCGAGGAGCGGTGTGGGTTTGCTACACACAGGCTTTAAGATGGGTACACACGACCTGAGTCCATGAACTTGTGTGGTAAGAGAAGTGACACAGACATTGCAAAGATGGGGCTCTGAGAAATTTCATGTGTTGAGGACTCATCTGAAGTTTTAGTTTACAACTTTGCCCATCCAGGGGGTTATTTTCCCCTGCTTCTGTCATCTCATACTTCGCTGTCAGTTCTCAGTCAGTCAGATGAGAAGAGAGTTGCATAATTCCTAAATTTCACTTTTAGGACTGTTTTCCTGACACGTCCAGGGTCACAGCAGTACAGAGAAACCCCGAGCCAGAACTCCCTGTGCTACACACTAACTCAAAACAGCCCCAAAGAGAGACAGGCGGTATGTATCCGAACCGCAGAGCCACTCTGAAATCTTGAAAACACTCATGCAAGTCCTGAACTCATTATAAGGAATTGTGTTATTTTCAAGGAGCCTTTTCACATGTTTAAGAAAATTTCTATTAAGATGACAGCACAGACAAAATTACTAAAATTACACTGGACTCTGTTACAGAACAGGTAAGAGAACAGAACAAATCCCCCACAACAAACTGTACTTCCACCACACAACTCTGCATCCTTTCACAAAGATTTCCTCCCCTTAAATAAGACTATGAAAATATTTTCCCATCCCCCTGCATATAATATCAACTTGAAATGATTCTTCTTACTCACTAGGATTTCACATGAACTTCTAACCCGATTGCATTCAGGGTGTGTGTTTTTTTCAAGATAAGTGCCCCCCATAATTCCCCATTTTAATAAAACCCATTAACACCCTTGAGAGTCAAACATGAACAAAAATCTCCCATTCCCTCCAAAGTATGGCATTCATGAAGATGTCATGAATAAGTAAACATTCTCTAGTGTTCTGTTTCTTTTGTCTAGCTTATTGGTGTCGAGAAACCTTCTTCTTCATTTATTTATGTTGGTATTTTATTTCCTTACTGAGTTTCAAAGTTGAAAGGAGAAAAATAAGTCCCAAGGAAACAGCTGATAGGCTGAAATGACCAAGGATTTTCCCAGGGAGGTTAAAAAGAAATACACTTTAATATGAAGATATTGATGTCTCATTATTTCATTTAATACACCTGCTTTTAATAGAGAATGCATGACATGCTGTGTATGACAGCAGACAGCAAAATCCTGTTTATCAAAGTTCAGGAATCCAATTAATTCTGATTTAATGATATCACATTTTAGGCCCCTAAATTATGCTTCGAAGTGAGGCAATCCAGGCTTATTCAAAGGGCAGAATATGTACGGATCAGTCAGCAAAACAGTTTTCCACAGACCTCACTAAGGTCCCAGAAACCCTCCAATATTCTTACCTTTTCCCAAATTCCCTAGGGAAAAAGTGCATGGCAACCTACTTGCAGTTCCGAGTGGAAAGGCAATGTGCAAGTTCAGGTCAGTAAGTGGGCTGGTTCTTGCTGCACTCCATAGCAGATCTTGGCAAAATGAGCAGCAAATCTCAGAAAAAAATATGGCTTGGGTTCTAATTTGAAAAAGAATTGATAAACCCCAGTGAAAATTGCATTACCAGACCTTGACAGATGCTAATTGGGTAGGCAGGATGTTTACCTTGGGTCTGAAAATAGTCTACATTTTGTGCCTTAGAAAAGCATTATACCTGATCCCTGTATGCAGTGAATATAAAATTGTGGTCGTTTCATGTTGACAGGGTCTGTTTTTCAAAGCTATGAGAATGCTTTGGTAGAATTAAATCCACCTTGATCCTTGCACGTGGCTAACAAAAGCACAATGCAATATCTTTTCTACAGCACTGTTAACACACTCACAGCTCTAGTTTCTTAGCAAAAGTTCCTTCCAGAGGTGAAAATGGAGGCATTGGAGCACAACATGTTTTCTGTGTCCTTCTTCATAAACTCACACCTTATATGAACTGTGAAAGTTAAGACCAAGGGACAAACATGACAAACCAGCCAAACAGTACTATTTTTATTCTCATGACAAAGCCTGAGTTTGGTTGGTTGGGTTTTTTCACTTCTTTTTAAAGGCAAAAGTCACGCCTTTTCCAACTGAGGACAATAAAGGCTCTAAGAATGCTTAGAAACCTCATGTTACCTCACTGGGTCACAACAATGAGTATGTAGATGCTAGATTGATGAAACAAGCTCAAACTTCCACTGGTACCTCAAAATAAAACAATAAAAAACAACCTCCTGCATGATTTTGAAGCTGGCTAGGGCCTTACAGGTTAAACACAATTTTTAATAGAATTTGGCTTTCAAATTTGTAGGGCAAATACAGAAAGCAATGGTGACTCAGTGAAGGCAGAGCTCCTCCCTTCTGAGTCACTCCTGTGCGGGTATGGCAGAGGATGGGAGAAGTGCTGTGTACCTGCAGGTGTCACCTTACCAAGTGACCACACTACAGACATCCTGACCTTTTGGAGGGCAGGGAAGAAATCCCCCACGATCTTCCACAGGTGGAGGTTCATTCCACTTCACTGTTTGGGTGAATTCTAACCTACCTCATTCAGCCTATCAAAAAAAGAGAAAAAAAAACAAACAAACCAGACCGGAGAAAAACTCTCTGAAGCAGCAAAGATAATGTGGTCTGACAGACCTTGAAGAAGAGGAATGCAGTGTCCCAGAGGAGCACTAGCTCTGCCACAGCAGCAGGTGGGGAGACTCACTGCAGGCTCGTAAATCTCTCCAAGATCCTTCTGGAATGAAAGCACCAAACAATCACATGCTACTTTTTTTAAACAAATCATGTCTAATCCAACAAGTGGAACCACCTGAAAGTTATTGTTGTCTTGGGGCTATTTTTAGTCGAAGAAATCAAGACTGCAAAGTAACCTGGATATTAAGAAGCTCAGACTAAAAATACCTGCCAGCGACATCTGATATCTTTGGATCGGAAGACGGCTGAGCTAGTAAACAAGCCATGTACTCCTACAACACAACCCAGGAGCACATTATGGGAGAGACTGGCAATGTACTGTCTATCCAGAGAGAGGACAGCACATAAATGGCATGACCTCTGGCTAAAAGCTCCTAAAAACTCTCTTCAGCCCTTGCAAACGAAGTCTCAAGCTCTAGTCTGACAGTCCAAGTGACAGCATGAAGAACCCCTCCACATCCCTTGCAAAAGTCGCTGTGTGAAAAAGGTGGAGCAGAAATTTGATTCATCCACTCTTCCTTTACGTGTCATTGTGCCCCTGACACCTCCAAGGGAAAGGAGAGGACAGTTCTGTGGAGCAGTTCTCCCTCTTCTCTGCTCACACCGTGATTAGCAGACATGTCTCTGGGCGAGGGCTGAGGAACACTGAAACCTTTTGGCCTTAATGCAAAAGTAGTCAAGAGGAAGTTTTGGACTCTGCTTTAATTACTTCAGCAATGAGATGAAAGCACATTTTCTCACAACTCAGTTCCCCAGAATAAGCAACACAACAAAGTCCTTTTTTAAAAAAAAAAAAAAGTATTGGGTTGGGTTGAAGTCGACAAATGAGGATGTGGTGTCTTCTGGCCATAAATTAGGACCTTCCAGCTCTCTCCTCTGGAGGGCTGAGAGCGCACCAGGCCACTGAGAAGGCAATTCCCTAATCCAGAGCTGCAGCACTACAGTGTTCATCTGAGAGGTAACCAGTGTCTCACTAGGGACTGAGGGGCTGCAGTGTGTTTGAATGAGCTCTTCTCTGCATTTCTAGCCACCTTTCCTCTCTTTTCTACTAACCTACTTCTACTAACAGATGTGCACTGCTCTGTGAGGCTCACGTCTAGCACACAGCGTGTCGACTGTCACTTTAATCCCTTGTAACAATAACTGACTGGGGTTTAGTGCCTCTGTCTTTCACCAGCAGCCCCGGATTTCTGTTTCCTTTTGTTTCCCCCTGCTTATTTGACTGCAGGCCACATGTAACCTCGTGCAATTTGGTTCTGTTTCTTTGCTTTTAGCAGTGCTCCGCCAATTTCGACTGGTTGAGAGTTTTTCCTCAACAATACTGTTTGTATCAGGACTCCCTGCTTTGCATACAAAATACAAGCAAGCCATGAGTTATGTGGTTGTGTCAGTCCAGGCTATGTGTATGTGCCTCAGCAGACAGCTCTGAGCACTGGTTTTCCCATCAGGTATCACAACGGGGGCGGGTGTACAACATTTTAAAGATGCCCAGCAGTGTGCTTGGCAGACAGTCACTCAGCTATTACACCACACAGAACACCACCAGTGGGATTTTGCAGATTTTTTAGATCTCTCAGTTGCTTGTGGCCAGGACAGGTTGAGTATGAGAGTCTGGTGTTTCGTGCTGTAATTTCTAAGCTTCAGCCAGTGTGCAGATCCATGTATATTCCTTCCCCTGCACAACTGCCCTGCTTGCTGTCAGCAGTACGAATCACTGTTCTGACTCTGTGTCAGGGGGTGGGGGTGGGAGCTTTGTGAGTTTGCAGGTTCAGCCTCTGGTGTCAGTGCTCCCTCAGCTCTAGTGTCATAGGACAGCTTCAGTTCCTGCCAGGCACCAGCCTCGTTTTACCTTCTGACCCGTTCTAGCTCTGGGCAGCACTATTCACTCATGATTTGGTATTCATAAACCTTTTCCCTTGGTGTGTTGGGGTTTTTTCTACCACACCTTTTCCACGTGTTCCCCTACCAATATAATGTGCTCGTTGTAACCTTTATGGATGTGTTCAGCCTTCTGGGCACACTTACCATTCACCCCTGCTTCACCTGACAGGTCTATTATTTTACTATATATAGGCAACGTGTCTTAAAACTAAAGTTCCACAAGCTTTGAATTTAGTTTGCTGAATCACTGAAATTCTGCATCACCTCTTCCCCTGCCCTTTGAAGGGAAGAATACTCCCGACAGAAACTACCCTTGGTGGTCTACATTTGGTGATTTAATTGGGAATAAGGTTACCATAGTTGAAGATCATGCAGCTTAGAGCTCAGATACTGTAACAAAAGGGACTTTGGAATACAATAATATGGGTTTCAGGGGAAAAAAGAATCCTATGATGAAATCTGTTATAATGTAGACACTATCAGCAGAGAGCTGGTGGAAGCTTCCCCAGTTAGGAATCGTCTAGCAGAAATTCACAATTCAAGAACTAACAGATAAAGACTGTACATCAGCAAGAAGAGCGAAAAGATGACGAGGTTTCCAAGTTTCTCACACTGTGACCTGCTGGAATGTGAGTGCATTACCTGCTACTGTACTTTCTGCTTCCCCAGACAAAGCCAAACTATCCCCATGTCACATGCACTGAGCAGAGCAGAGGTTAGGCATCCTGCTCCTCTCTGTAACGAGATGTGGTTGGTGGGAGGGCACAGATTCACAGACAAAGCCGTGCCTAATGTTATCAGCCAAATGCTCTCACAGAGCTGTGGCATTATGGAACTTCAGCAGAAATGTCTCCCTGACCCAGCTGATGGTCTTGCTAGGATGACAGAAAAATAATGACTTTTGGTTTTGGCCCTACCTAAAAAATCATGGAGTTTTTGGCCCCCAGGCATTCTAGCAATAGTCTTAGCAAATAAAATGTGTGTCTAAGTAGATGTATATGTATCTATAGAGAGAAATTCCAACCGTGTTTAGTTGATGGTGTACTGAATGTTCTGAAGACCACTATTATTTACTGAAATAAAGCACTAGCAAGAATGACTGGTGTGCAATACAATCAGAGGTCTTTGTTGTTTTCAGAAACCTAATGAATGAACACATACCATCCACTGGTTTCCGACATGACTGGCATATGGTGCTCATAAATAAATAAAAAGCATGATACTACAGTTACGCTGATACCAGTGAGTGGCAACATTTGGTAAACTGGAAAGCTGTCTATTCTACCTTGCCTCGACAGCAAAAACACAAAATCTCTGAGTCAAAACAATCAATTGTAACTAATAGCTTTTGGGGTTCCCTCCCATTAAGCCATGTGACAAGGTTCCAAAAGAAACACTAAACCCTTTTTTAATGTATAGCTTCATATCTATATTTTAAAACCATTAAAATTACATAGAAGGTAATTGTCAGCTACAATAGCCTTCAGCAACAATACCTCCATACCTAGGAGAGATTCACAGCAACATAAAACAGTGCAGCAGGACCTACATTCTACTTTGATTCAAAACTGAGATCCTAAAAATACCAAAATAGCTGCCCATGGGACCAATACTGCTCTCAGGTTTTACAGTGGGTAAACCTGAAGTGATGATTAAGACTTAGATACAGTTGGAAAATAATTTTATTTCTGAGGGCTGCTGAAGTAATATACAGGCTAGTGCTGGTAGTAACAAATCAGCCCCAATTTGGTCATTAGATAAAGGTCATCCATCCAAAAGTTGGAGGCCTGTGTTTGTTTTTCATAGGTTATGCCACACAAAAATAAAGGCTTATGTTGACAGTGGCCTGAATGGACTAGAGCTAGTTGCAGAACAGCAAGGTATCAGTTCACTGGGATTTAGGTCAGAAGTGGCTGGAGTGTCAGGTTTAACACAGTGTTCCAGACCAACATGAGATCCATGCTGGAAGAAATTTTGGGACAGAGTTAGCTGACCTAACTGGATTCAGGTCGAGGTTAAGGGCTTGTCATAATTTCAGCTGAAAAGCAACATATATGTCTCATCCTGCTCGGGTTGCTAGACTTCACCTGAGCAAGTCCTAACATGTTAAACCAAATTTAATCTAGAGAGTCTGAAGGATCAAGTAGGGTTTAGTGACAGCATGGCCTAGTCTTGTACAGGCCATTATGACCAGGACAATGACTGATGGAAAAATGAAATGGAGTTAAGGTTAGATACTGGACAGGAAAGGCCTAAGTATAGGGCTGTTGACATTATGGTTGATGTTTGGCACTGGAGGGGCTGAGGAGCTTTGTAAAAGTGCCCTCTGCATCTGATACATTTCTCTTTTTCCTGAGGGAGAAAGGGTCCCCATAGGGAAAAGCCTAACAGACAGAGAAAAAAGGAGAAAGAGAAAAAAGAGACACCAGTACCTATCAAGCCCTTGGAACCACAAGGGAATGGTTTAGAAGTCTATACACACATGCACATCTGCTTTCCCCAATTTTTAACCTTCCTCCCGTCCCTCCTGTCCCCCTGTGAGTTCCCCTTCCCCCCAACTCCCACAGTCCTCTGCCTCTCCATGTCATACAGACATTCCTCTCTTTCTGTTCCCCTTCATCATCCTTCCCAGTCCCATCACTGGGCAGCGGCAGCGAGAGAAGAGAAAAACAAGAGAAGCAGCTTTACCATTTCATTTTTCACCTTGTGCCTAAACCAACAGCAAGAACCACCACAGTAACAACGGAAGTGTTGCAGCCCCGTAGCTTTGCTATCCTGGAAGGCAGAGGTGAGTGAGGGCGGCAGGCGTTTGACCACACGCTTTTGGGGGGCAAGGACCGAAGCCAAAAGGAGGGACGGAACGGGGGTGCCACTTGGTACGTTCAGCGAACCCTCCTGCGAGGCGCCCCGGGGCAGCCCCTTCCCCAGGGGGCTCGGCGCGCATCCAGCTGTTGCCATCCAGCTGTTGCCAACAGCTGGCTGCGCCGCGGCCGAGCGCGGGGTCCGCCCCGCCGGCGTCCCCGCCCCTGCCAGCAGCAGCAGGAGCAGCAGCAGCAGGAGGAGGAGGAGGAGGAGGAGGAGGAACCGAGAGTGCCCGACCCGGTGGCTTTTAGGGGGGGAGGCCACTCAGTCGCGGGAGCCCGGGCCGTGCGCTGGTGCTGCGGCGGCGGGTTGTGCGGGCTCGCAGCTCGCCGGGCTGGCTGCTGGTGCTGCTGCTGGTGCTGCTGGTGGTGCTGCCCGGCCCGCCGTGCCCCTCCTGCCGCCCGCACCTACCTCAGCCCCGCCGGGCACCGCGGCGCTCCGCTCCCCCCGCAGCCGCAGCCGGAGCCGGGAGCAGCCGCGGCTGCGGAGGCGACAGGGACTCGCATTGTAGCTGGGTGGCGGGGGGAAGCCGGGGGGCGGGGGAAGAGAGGAGGAAGGCACAGAAAAGCCGCGGAGAAGGCACGCAGAGGGCTAGAGGAGCGGTGCTGGGCGCGGGTGCGGCCGCCCCGGACGGGCACGCGTGGGTGCAGCTCGCAGGGCCGGGCGGAAGATGCACACCACGCAGAAGGACACCACTTACACCAAGATCTTCGTCGGGGGCTTGCCCTACCACACCACCGACTCCAGCCTGCGCAAGTACTTCGAGGTGTTCGGGGACATCGAGGAGGCGGTGGTCATCACCGACCGGCAGACGGGCAAGTCCCGGGGATACGGCTTTGTAAGTGCGGGGCCACAGGGACAGGGGGGCACCGCTGGGAAACTTGGCGGGGGTGCTTTTCTCGTTTTATCCCTTTCTTTCCCCTTCCCTGCCGCTGTTCTGCGCCCTGGCCGGCGGGGGGTTTGTGTCGGGGCGGAGGGGAGCGGTGCGGAGGCCGGCGCTGGAAGGGCTGGCACTGCCCCGCTCGCAGCGCCTGCCGCTCGCTGATTAGGGCCGTGCCGGGGTTATCGGGCTCGCCCCACGGCTCCCGGCACGGGGTCCCGGCGCCTCCCCGGGGGCGACAGCCCTGTGTGCCCCGCCGAGGGAAGGCACCTAACGCGAGCATCGCCCCTTCAGGTCACCATGGCTGACAGAGCGGCCGCCGAAAGGGCGTGCAAGGACCCCAACCCCATCATCGACGGCAGGAAAGCCAACGTGAACCTGGCGTACCTGGGCGCCAAGCCGCGCATCATGCAGCCAGGTGAGCCGGCCGCCCCCCAGGGCCTTTGCTGTCCTGCCGCAGGTGTCTGCAGAGAGGAGAACTTTGCAGAAAGGGAGCGCTGCCCTCCGCGATCCTCAAGTACTCGTGCTTTGGCTTGGAGTTTGAAATGCAGCGCGGGGGGTAACTTTTTTGGCTCTTCTGTACGTGTGCCTTATGTGAAAGCCAAAAGCGATCAGAGATAAGATACCCGCAGCTCCCCAGGAAGACCTCCACAGCTCAGAGGCTTCATTGGTTATTCCTGCTGCTGGGAATGTGGTGGCGCTGACCATTTACAGTATCGTTGCAGGGTAAGATTGGCCTAGGAATGAATCTCTTCCAATGTGTGCGGTCTTATTAATACAAACAGTATCCTAATGCGAGCTCTTCAAACAGATGGGAGCTATTATGCAGCCTTTAAAATGAAATGGCTCTTCCTCAGGCCACATCCGAGCCAATCTGATGTCCTAGCTGCTTCCCAGAGTGCTGCTTTGCAGCGAGGGCGAGGGCAGCGTGGAGTGTGTGCACAGTTGTGCTCTAAAAGGAGCTGCTCTGAATTCCCCCGTGTTCAGCCTGAGGAACACTTGTGCCAGTAATTAAGTGCCTGCCAAGGAAAGACAGGGCTTCTACTTGGTTGGTTGAAGAACTCAAATGAACTTGGGATTTGACCCCCCTGTGCTAAGTCCTCCTGAGTAGAGATGGCTCAAATTTTAAGTCTGTAGAAATTACACAAACACACTAATGAATAGGAAATGCCATATATCCTTCAGAGTTTAAAAGTTAGGGACCAGAATGGGGCACAAAGTAAAATGTGGATGAAAACTCTGTGCTTGTTTAGAAAAAGTTGTTCTCCTAAACATCTCTAGGAAAGTGTGAGCTGCAGTAGTTTAAGTTCTGTATGTGTGTGTGTGTGTGTGTGTATGGATTGATACACTTTGCTTTCTAATTTTTTGTTCTACAGCCTTTCAGACTTTGTTACTGGAGGCTGTTAGTGAAGTGTGTGTGTGTGTGTATATATAGCATAAATGGCCAAAAGAACACCCATACAGAAAATGTGATGTGTTTCTGTTGGTAGGTTTTGCCTTTGGTGTCCAGCAGCTTCATCCAGCTCTCATACAGAGGCCTTTCGGGTAAGTCTGTTCAGTGGGACCTCAAACAGGGGAGGAAGAAAACCTTTTTTTTAAAAAAAAAGGAAAAGTATGATCTTTGAAGGCCTCTTGCAGTAGCATCCTTAAAAGTGGCCAGCAATGCTGAAGTTGTCAGATTTTATGAATGTCTACCCATAAATGCGCTCACCTTGTCGGTCATGTTCCAAATGCCGCAGCTGAGTCAAGTTGTGTGGGACGTGGCCCCTCCGACTAAGCAGTCCGGTCCCATATGACCCTATGATAAAACAAGGAGGTATGACTTGATGCAAGATTGCTGTGCCCCATTTCTCTTTTTTTTCAGCTTGACTCAATGTTATTTATCTCTTTCTAATCTGACAGGGATCGTTTACAGTTAAGATAACTGATCAGAAGGATATGATGATAAGAGGTGGAATAGTTCTGTTTGGAATTAAACTCTGTAACCAGTAGACTCAAACACAAACAAGCTAAAATGGTGATTAACGATGCATGTATGTTTTTTTCATATAGTCACTAGACCTCCGTGTGCTTTTTTTTTTATTTATTACAGTAATGAAGTGGTGTTGATAGCTAAACTGTGTGCTTTTATTTATTTGAAAGAGCTGTAGTGAAAGTTTTTTGGGGGTGGTCTTTTTAATTTTGGTTTTGTTGTTGAGGAGTGACTTTGCCATGGGGAGCAAAGGGCTTTTTTTTTTTTCCCTTGCTTTCAAGCTGTAGCCTGTGACTTTGTTAACCATATTTTGTACTGAGTGCTAAATTGTGTGACTTCTTGATTTTTAAGTAAATCAACGTATTGCTTGCATGTTCATAATTTTGGGGGGGGGGTTTGTTCTTGGGAGGGGTGTGGAGCTCCCTATTAACGATGTGCGTCCATTTGGGCTTTCTAATTTGAGGGTTTTTTTCCTTCAATCTGTCTTTAATATGCAGCACATTTCTCCTGTACTTCAATATGCTGTTCCTGAGTAGATCTAACTCTTGCTTCTCATAGGCATATAATTAGGAGGTGAAGTCTGCTTTAAGCTTTCCATAGAGTGTCACCTCACTAATGCACACTGACTGAGAAACTCGTTGCAAAATAGTGCATTTTGCTAATTAATGAGTAAGC
Source organism: Xenops minutus (assembly GCA_035221455.1). NCBI lineage: Eukaryota > Metazoa > Chordata > Aves > Passeriformes > Furnariidae > Xenops > Xenops minutus. The sequence goes on from JAWWEE010000074.1 coordinate 61,171,282, forward strand.
TAACGATGAAGTAGGGAAATTGTGTCACAAATGTATTCTGCTTATTTCATCAGAATAGCTTTAGAATATCGTACCTATCTGTTACGAAGCAACAATAGTTTCTTCATAGGTTAGTTTGTCAGAATAGTAGGAAACAGTTCCTATCCTGAAAACCCCAGGAAAAAGTTTTCCTAGAAACTTCATGTAATTTTAAAAGACAGTGTTGATTCTTCTGAGAGTGGGGAGGCTGTAAAAAACTTTGTCCTTTTTTTTTTTCCTTCTTGTGATTATCCTCTGCTGTATTTTGCTCCCTTCCTTGAAGTGTGAGGAGGTGCCAGTGCATATGCAGTGATGAGTTTATGATCCTGTGCTAAGGTAGGCAGGAGGCAGAGCCCCTCATCTGCAGAGCTGTTAAAACACTTGTTGCAAAGAGGAACAAGTGGATTGTGCAGGGATCAGCCGTGGAGAGACTGAGTATTTGCTGAGCACAACAGAAAAGGAGGACCTGTGGCAGTGCCTTGCTTAAAGGACTGCAAATGTAGGGCTCTTTCTTGCTTTCCTTACCCAGAGCCAACAACAGATCATGGAAACCATGTTTAGGCCAGGGAAATCCTTCCAGCAGGCTGGGTAAGGTTTTATTTCTAATGCAATGGACTCAAACCTTCAGAAAAGAAACATTGGTCATGTACATATGAAATTGGCCCTTTTTGATCCCTCTATCTTGCTTTTGTTTTACTATATGTAAGCAATGGAGATTACTAATCCTGCTTCCTCTTCAGAATTTCCAGGGGCCTGTACCTTTCCTAAAGTATGTAGTTCAGATTAAGAACAGCATTCATTGGGATGAATGAACATCTTCATTCACTATATTCCTTGAGAGTAAGAGGGGATGTTTCAGTGCTTACTTGAATCTACTTCTGTTGGAGTATTCACCCTTAGAGGTTTCTATATGGACTGCACTGAAATACATGGTCACTTTAAAACCTTTCTTCCTCCTGTGCAGTTGCACTTTCTAAGCACATTTTACTAATAGGCTGTGTGAAATCAGTTGTGGTGGTGATTCACTACCAATACTCTTCTAATCCATACACAAAAGCTTCAGATGTTCTGTAGCTGTGCTTTGGGTTGGGTTTTTTTTTCCTAACAGAGTTCAAATCAGCAAGGTGCTGCCATTTTATGGTATGGTCAGCAGTGTTGTGGAAGGGACCTTAAAGATAATTTGGTTCCAACCCCCCTGCCATGGACAGGGACACCTTTCACTAGACCTGGTTGCTCAGAGCTCCATCTGGCCTGCCCTTGAACCCATCCAGGGATGGAGCATCCACAACATACGGTTTCCCACCTATTAAACAAGAAACTCTAAATAATTGGATTAGGTTACATTGCTTTTCTTGAGAAGATGCAGAAGTTCAGTGTTCTGACTTAAGTACAACATTATTGTGGTGGAGGGAGACAGAAACTGGATTAGCTTCAGTGCAGGACGCATTGAAACTGCAGGGAATTTTTCTTTATTCGGTGCTGCAGAGATCAGTCCAGCCACCAAATAATATTCCTTCCTGCTTTTTGCATTCAGCATCTGTCTTACTTTTGGTGTGTTTTGTGAAGCTGTTTGATCACAGGACTGGTTATTTATACAGCTTTGTTTTCAGGATTGTTTATTAAAATATTATCTCTGAATTCAACAGGAATTTATGGAGGGGGAAGGTGACTTTGCTTCCTAGGGCAGCTTTTCTTGGTTTGCTCATGTAATTTATGCTTTTAATATTGGTGGGAAAATTTGGGCTTATACAGAGGTATTGGTGTAGGATATAAGTGCTGTAGAGATTTTTTTCATTTATTTCCTTTCTAAGACTTGTACTTCAATCAAAATTACAACATTCCCACTGTTTTCAGTAAGACCAGAGTTAAATCCAAAATTGCTAAGTTAATTATCAAATGATTAGCTGATTACCTCCTTGATATTCCCAGAGTTAGGTAATTCTGCCTTTCTTAAGAGAGAAGGAAAAGCCCCCTCTTGAGTTTGTGATCAAGAAACCCATATAATACTAGACTTGGGATAGTCTGAAAAGAGAGAATAAAGCTGGAACAGTGAGAAGGGAGCCTGCTATGTCCTCTTAATGGTTATCAGATAAAAGGAAGCATATGAAGGGTCTTGTATGTCTTAGTGTTTATGTAACCTAGTTTTGTTAAAGGAAAGCTGCTCATTGGTGAAAATCTACTCTTCAATTACACCTTCAAAACAGACAATGCTATGTAAGGGCCAAAGCAAAGCATTTTGTTCAAAGTTAAACATCTACTTTCATGAGGACATAATGCTGAGAGTGTTGCTGAATTTCTATGTTCCACAGCTCTCTACATTAGTCTAAAAAGTCCCTTTTGAAATAATTAGCATTCACTATATTGTTGCTTATAGGATTATTTTTGAGGTCTCAGTTGAACACAAATCTTCTGTTATAACAACCAATGAAGGTCTTAAGGCATGTGGCAGGGGTGTATGTCATTGCATTTTGAGTATCTCAGAGCTATAGTTACTGCTAAAGCTAAACGTGTCTTCCCTTTTCTTTTATTGCAAAAGTGTAAAACAGCAAATACACATTCCAAAATAAAAACTGCTGCCAGGGAAGAGAGCTTAAATCATGTGCATTTCTCACACTTTTACTCTCAAAAGCAAAGCAGCAGCTTTTATTTAAAATGAAGGATAGTAAGGATTTCCAGCATAACTGGGAATTGCTTTTTCAGCTTTTGACCTGGCAGAGCATGAAAAGCAGTTGGGTTCTGAATGGCTGAGATCTTCATGGCCTCTGCAGTAGGTAGAAATTTACTTTGGCCATATAAAGCCATTTTACTCGACTCCAAACAGTTGTAGCATGACAGATGATCAGAAATAGCCCCAGTGCAGCTTCTGCTGTCAATCACCATGTGTGAAATGGCACGGTGGAGAGGAGCCTGCACAGGGTTTATGTTTATTGTCGAGTAAGATGTGGCAAACAGATAATGTTTCATAACTTCACCACCTGTTAGTTTCTTGGCTTAAATAAACCAAGTCACAAGAGTTGAAGTGGCAGCACATGTATCTTTCTGTCTTGCTCAAGGATATGGCTGAGTGTCCTAATGTCTTCAGAAAATCTTAGTAATGTCCTTTCAAGTCAACACAACCAACAGCTTGATAAGTTTGCTTACTGTCTCTCCTGTTAGAATTACTCTCTTCCATAAGTGCTCTATGTAAAGATTCCTTTGATAGGGTGTTCAGTGGACTCTTTGGTTCCTGGTGACCTCAGATTTGGTTTTATATCTCTTTCCTTAATACTTAAAAAACACGGTGTTATATTTATTAGGATTGTACTTGGTTGGCGACCAATACAAAGTGCTTGTTTATGCTCATCCATTTTGTATGGAGAGCTGGGGTAATGATGTGTATTTAAATGCACAGAGCCAGCTTAAGTATGCTTCAAATGCACTTCTGGCTAATCACTTCATAAATTAGGTGAGTGTTAAAAACCCAACTTACAGTTTTGGTTTATGTTTTCTTTCCCTTCCCAATCCCTCCCTATTTATCACTCCTTTTTTTCCCCCCCCCCCCCATTTCTCCTTCACACAGTAGGAAATGAATTTCATTGACATGTTGGGTTTTTATGACTGTGGTATTCATGTCTTAAGCACAGCAACTGAACATTTCTCTCTGCTAATATTCCTATTCAATCAACTGAGCTCTTTTTTCTTAAAAAGAAAACCAGGATATTCTAAAGCCTATCACTTATTTTAAACTATGATTCCAGTTGACAGTGTCCCTTCTGATTGAAATGTTTCCTTGTTGACCACTTAAGTACGTCTTGGAGCTATTTTAAAAATGGAAAAAAAAAAAAAAAATCCCTAACAAACTTTTTCAATTAGACCTGGAATTTGGAGAAAAGAGGACAGTTTTTACTATTGCAGTTTGCATCTGTGCTTAAAGTATGCTAAAAGGTTGGAGCAGTCTTCAGAGTTGTCTGTAAAGGTAAAAGTTCAGTATGAAGTAGTAGTAAATCTGCACAAGCAGTTTTTTTATGGATTTACAAAGATTAACTGGCTGGAAAGGCATTATATATATGAAGGACTTCTCTGGAAATCCAGAGCAAGACAGGGTTATGAAAGTAAAGTGAGGATGATATTGAGTACATATTTTTAAACTCATATTACATGATAAAGATACAGCTGTGAGATTAACTTGTGTGTATACTTGTGTGCTAAGACAATGATATGACCAATTTTCCAAACTGAAGGGCTAAGTAAACAAGACAAGGCAGCAAGTTTTGGGACTTGAAGAAGATGGGGAAATGTGTACTGATATGTTCAGAATGGTTATTTCTTAAGCTGTAAATTTGTGGGTGTTTTGCTTTTGTTAAGCACCAGATCTACTTAGACTTAATCTTATGCCCACCTCCCAAAAAACTCTATGCTGTATGTCTTGCATAGAAATAAACAAGCTGGCACAAAACAGGACATCAGTGACCTGATAATCAAACAGGTTTGACCCTTGTGTCCTTACGAATTTTGATAAAAGTGTGATGCACCTGTACTTAGGAGTCACTGTGATGGATTTAATAGCATCTCTGTAGCTTCCCCTCAATGGCCTCTTGTGACGGAGTGAGCTGCACTATCGTTCGTTTGGAAAGTGTGATTCTTGCTGTGTTTACCACACTTGTGAACTCTATTTAAACTCCTTTGTCGCCTGTGTTGGTTTTTTTTTCTTATTTTTAATAAGGGTGACTGAGGTTGCAGAGAAATTAATGTGTGCTGAGTCTGCATAGCAACTTAAGTAGGGTTGCCACAATACACTCTTTCCCCTGCTCCCTGGGAAGACTTCCCATAAAGACAGGGTTCAACCACTTTGTTGCTTTATTGGCTATTGTCAAACTCGTTATAGTGATGCTGTCAAACTGCTCGGTTACTAATAATGAAAGCATTGCAGGAAATCATTTTACTAAGAGTCGAGCAGTTGAAGAGAGAAGCAGGGTAATAAAAATGACTTACAGGTGATTTGAAAGACAAGTACTGCCATTCTCCAGATGGAATCATCAAGCTCAGTCCTTCAGAGTTGCCTTAAAACTGGCATCAGTAACGCTGGCCCTCCTCAAGATTTTAATGGCATTAAAGATACGATCCTGAGGCGACGCTGAACGCTCTGGTTCAGCTCAGCTATAACGCTGTGCTTTGGAGCGCTGCATCTCCTCGGGCCGGCGAGCTGAGTCTTGCTCCCTCCAGCCTCCTTATTGTGGCAACCCTATGCACATAACCACGACTAAATTGAGTTTGGTTTAGTTCGGAGTACGGAGCTGCCGCTTCGGCGCGCCGCCTCGCCTGCCCACCCTAACTCCCTCTCCCATCTTTCAACAGGATACCCGCTCACTATGTCTATCCACAGGCTTTCGTGCAGCCCGGCGTGGTGATCCCCCACGTGCAGCCGGCGGCGGCCGCGGCCTCCACCACGCCCTACATCGACTACACCGGAGCGGCGTACGCGCAATACTCGGCCGCCGCCGCCGCCGCCTATGAGCAGTACCCATATGCTGCCTCCCCGGCCGCCGCTGCTGCTGCTGCTGCTGCTGCTGGCTACGTGGCAGCGGGGGGCTATGGCTATGCGGTACAGCAGCCCATCACTGCAGCAGCGCCCGGCACGGCTGCGGCGGCGGCTTTCGGCCAGTACCAGCCCCAACAGCTGCAGGCAGACCGCATGCAATAGCCCGTGGACTCGCGAAGGAAGCTCGGCCGCGCGCTCTCTCTGCCTCTCTTCGGCCTTCCAGTAGGAGTAGTTAACAGAGACAATTGGTAGTGACTAAAAGGAGCTTTAAGGAAAGCGATGCTATGGCGAAACTAAAGATTTTTTCTTCCGCTGTCTTCATGCAAACCATGTTGTTAGAGGGGAGGGGTAGCGCGGCATGTCTAGTTTCAAGGGTCAAGCCAGAAGAAAATGGGGGGAAAAAACATACTGTTACTGTCATGAAAGAGTGGCAGGAGTAGCAATGGGACTTTATACTTTCAAACAAACAAACTAGAACCAAAAAAAGCAAAGGTGTACTCCTTACAGTATCAGGGAAGCAAAACTGCCTTTTATAAGTACGACAATGGTATTTGAAAAGTTTGAACCAGGGAAAACAAACCGAGTCAGCAATACGCAATCCTTATCCGTTTTAAGAGGAAGGAGCTTAAAGCACTGATTGTCCTTTGTAGCTTCCAGAAGGTGTCCTCGTGAGGTGGTACCTCCTCACTGCCTCCAAGGAGCCAAGGAAGATGGCCAGCTAGTAAGATGGTGGACAGGCACCAAAGTTCTTTCCTTCTCTGTCCTCTGGATGAGTGGAACTATGGAGCAAGTGGTGTGGAAGTAAGGGGTGCAACAGCTGTAGAGACAATCAATAACACAGACAGTTCTGGACAGAACACATCACTCGTGCTCATGTGATGAGCTTGTCACATCCTAATCCCTCGCCCCATCCCGTTTCACTTTTGGGAAACTTTAACTGCTGGTGTCAGCTATTCTGATTCTAAAATAGGATCAGCCCTTTACTACAACAGCCTTCTATTTATTGCATCTATTTGTAACTTGTGAATAAAGGCAGGAAGAAGCCTAAAGAATTAAAACCTTTAAGAACTGTTGTAAGGGAATTTTCTTTTCTGAAACCATTTGTACAATTTTAGTATCTATTTCAGGATTATATTTAAAATATTTATTAGCAGACATACAGTACACAAGGCAACTTTCTTGTTACCAAGACTGCAGTTCTTGAAGGGTTAATGGTATGTGATTTATACTGTGCCTTAATTGTTATGCTATTTAAAAAGAAATATTTATTTTGAAAGTTTTACTATGCTGCGCTCTGAAGAAAGCGACTTTAGATGTGACACTGTAAAATTATGTATTCATCTCATGGTATAAATTATTTAGTAGGCTTAGATGTAGCATATTAAATATTAACCTAATTAACTAAGGATGTTGACTTGGATTTATTTAATTTCAGTATGTGCACTGTATGAGGGTACTCTTAAATTAACACTTTTTTAGGTTTTTACATAAAACATTGCTAGTTCATTCTTTTTCCCTCTACTAGTTAATTCATGTAGACCTGTCAAATACATTAGTGCCGTTTTCTCACTCATCTGTATGTAGACTGACTATTTTTCCCTTTGCTAGAAAATGCTGCTTTACATTGTCCTGTGAAACTACAATACTTGCAATTTTTATTCTTGACCGAAATGGAATTTAATATTTTACACTGTATTGGATTTTTTTTATACTTGAACAATTTCATACAAGGGAAGACAGGATAGCATTTTTATGGACTTTATCCAATGTCACTGGATTTATTTGAAGTATTCTGAATACTAGCCAGTGTTATAATGTAGACATGACTCTCCTGTGCATATTATTTATTCAGTATGTATATTGCTTTACGACATTTCAGATCTCTTAATCTATTCACTCGTATTAAAACAATAAAAAAGAAGTTGTCTCATCCTGTCTAGTGTTGGTTTTGCTTAGTCTTAGATCTTGTTTAGTTAAAACTCGGGGCAGCCTTTTATGTGGTTTTCCTGGTGTGTGGGGTGAAGAGCAGCATATACATGGACTTCAGATACATAGACTGATAGGAACTCTATTACATGGGGGAGATCCTACAGAGAAGATGGTGAAGATCCATCCTGAGAGTTACCATAATTCAGAACAGAAAGGGACTTCAGGAGGTCCCAGCTTGCTTATGTCTTTGTCCAGTCAGGTCTTGAAATCCCCCATGTGGGGACTGCACAACCCCTCTGGGTAATCTGTTCCACTACCTAATTATTCCCAAAGTGTCATTTTTTCACCCCTTCTATCCAGCCAGCACCTCCCCTGTTCGTTTGTCACCTTTGGCAGAGAGCCCAGCCCTATCTTCTCAGTAACCTCCTCTTAGGAACTGGAGAATTGTGGCTCTCTTCTGTAAGCTGAGCAAACCCCAGTGCCTCAGCCTCTCCTCTCAATCCTCAGGCTTCAACCTCCAGCCCTCCTGCTGGCCCTCCAGTGGAGTCACTCCAGTTTATCAGCAGCTTTCATGTGCTGGGAGTCTCAAGACTGGACCCACTGTGCCAGCTGTGGTCTGATGAGTGCTGAGTAAAAGGGACTAATCAGTTCCCTTGCTCTGCCATCTGTTCTCATGTTGGTCCAGTCTGATGCACTTCCACTCCTGCCAGAGTTTACTGCTGACCCCTGTTCAGCCTGCCCCAAGCCTCCCATGTCCTTTGGAGCAGAGCTGCTAACCAAGCCCTGGGGGTTAGTCTGTCTGAGAGAAAGAACTCTCTATTTGTCCTGAGTGGATTTCATGATGTTCCTGTTGGCCTAGTCCTGTAGCCAGTGTAAATTCCTCTGAATGGCGGCTCTGATCTCAAGTGTATTAAGTATATGCAGCCCATAGATCTGACAGGACTGCATCCTATGCCTTCCTCCAGGTCACTGATGAAGGTATCAGACCAGACAGACCTCGAAGGGACACTGTAACCGGCCTCTGGACAGAGCATAAGCCCTTTTCATCCATGATTCAGTTCATTTTTTGCTGAGCTACATGGGACCATCTGAAAGTGGACACAAGGATTCTGTGAGAGACCATATGGAAAGCCTTGCTAAACTCAAGGTAGACAACACTGTCTGCTTTCCCCTCATTGCCAGATTGAGTCACCTCATCACAAGAGGCAATTAAGTTGGTTTGGTGTGATATTCCTTTGTAAATCCATGCTGCCTGTTCCCAGTCACCACCACCTCCTTCACGTGCCCAGAAATTTCTACCCAGATTGCTCATTCGATGATTGTTTAGTAATTCCTTAGATTGTCCTTCATGCCCTTTCTGAAGTTGGGTGTATCATCTGCCTTTCTGCAGGCAGGGAAGACCTCCCCAATCTCCATGACCTTCCAGAGATGATAGTGAGCAGCCTCAGAATGACAACACCCCTGGGTGCAGCCCATCAGATCCCATGGATTTATGTGGATTGAACTTCCTCAAGAGGTCCCTGAATCAATCCCCTTCCACACCTGGTAGTTTCTTTTGTCCTTGAACCCTTGCTACAAGCATAAAGTAGTGTTACTAAAAGCCTAAAGGTCAGGATACCTCTCTGCATATAGTACTGGAAGTGGGAGGCAGTGAAGTAGCTGCTGGTTTTGTGATCTTTAGGCCCACCTAACATTTCAGGATCAGTGCAGGGCACTAATGCCCAAAAGCAGTTGCTACCCGATGTCTGACAGAAACCTGTGTGGAATGCCTGACAGTGCTGGCCAGTTCTTTCAGGAATGGGGGAATGTTTACACAGTCTTCATACTGAAATTCATTGCTGCAGCTGTCACCCTTACAAGTGACTTCAGCAGAAGCACAGGCATGACTGCAGAATCCAAGCTGTTCTTTCATCCTCAAAAAGGGTCTTTTTTCATCTGCAAAAGAGGCAGCAGTGAAATTGAAGCGATAGAAAAGATTTCTCCTGGTCTTGGGGTCTGATTCCTTTCCCCACAGACCATTATGAAACTCAGTTGTCCAGAAGTGGTACACTCATTAACACCTGGGCCAGGGCTGTTGTGTTCTGTTCTCAAGGAGTGCCTAGAGCCTGACTGCTGAGGAGTGTTACTGAACTGCCTTTTGCAATCTGACCTCGAGATCTGTGACCTTGCAGAGCGCACTGTAGTGCTCCTTCTGCTAAGAAGCGTGTCAACAGCCAGCAGGGAGGTGAGCAGGAAACAATAAACACTGTTTTCTGCTCTGTTCTCCTATTTCCCTACCCTGCTCTTGCTCCGAGAGGTTTGCCTAGAAGACGCGGTATCAAGCAGGAATTAAACCCAAAAGTGCCTCTGAGAGGAAGGCAGAGCACAGTGATGGCACAGTGGCATTTATTTGACACAGAGTGAAGAACACATCTTGTCCCCACTGATAAACACCCCTGACAATGCCCTCGGGCCTTGCCTTGCCTCCATCAGGAGGTGACAGACAGCCCAGGGTGGGCCATGAAGGGGAATGCTTGCTGCCCTGGAGGGGTCTGTGTTGTGGTAAGCCACAATGGGAACAGAATAAAGGTTTATGGCTCACTTTGTAAAGGTCAGTTGCATGCTGGCTCTGTAACTTGACAGAATGAATAACCTCAGCAAAAATGTGAATGTGCAAGCTCCACTAGCAAAGGTAGCTTTGGGCATCCAACACGAACACTGACTCTTGTTTTTCATAAGTGAGTAGCTGAACAGACCTTTGTGCATGAAATACATCTTAGTAACACCTCACATACACGAAATGCCAAGAGTTCATATTATGGGGACCAAAATAAAACAACGGACAAATATCAGCATGCAATTGTGAAATACCTAAATACTCAGCAAAAATGTTACCATTTCACTTGAGAGATGGCCTATATGCTAAGGAATGTGTAGATTAAAAAGGGTGTAATACCTTGAAAGGTTACATTGATGACCTGGCTGCCAGATTTGTAATTTTCCATAATATTTGTATTTTCCTTGTAACTACTGGACATAACTTGGCATTACTAGAGTTTGTTGATTCTAATTTTTCTTGGATTTTTCAAACATGTGAGAGGACTATATTAGGATTAAAATAAGGACGCAGCCATGCAAAGCACCCTCTTTTAGGCTAGTTTACTGCCACCATATTATTGGGCATAATGATCCTAAGCAACAGATTGAAGATATTGTTACATACTAGATTTAGGAAAGCAAATGAAACACTGGACAGTAGCAGCAACTAAAGATTTTTGAGGACTTTGAAAATACCATGGTTATGTGTGAATTCACAAAATACTTATTGTGACTGATGATTGGGCTTTGGGGGCTTGTTTGCAGATACTTTTTTTCCTCCAAAGTGCAGTGTAGAATTATGAGAAAAAATAAGCTTGACCTAGTGTCAAGGAATAAGGAGGAAACTACAGTATGACTGTGTTCAAAAATGCAGATGTGCACATAGAACTATTCTCAGCTTTTCTCAACATAAAGGAAATTAGCGCTGGAACGTTTCCCAGGTTCATGTGCTGACTTTGGCGAGATAAGCCATGAATTTGGATTAGCTTACACTGTCATTATTTTTGACCTAAACGATGTGGGAATAGGGAGGAACCCACCAGAATCTGTTTCATCACCAAGCATCTGAAAGTCCCAAGATGCTATCCAAATTAACTGGTGAGAGGTCTCTGAGATAGATATAATCCTTAGCTCAGTACCCTTGTGTGAATCTCTGGACCAGACTTCACTGTGCCTGATGCTTCTTCTCCCTTCTCTAGATGTGGCAAAAGTTCTCACAGGTGCCCACTCACTTCCCACCGAAGATTTAAACTGGGTAACATAAGAAAACCCCACAGTCTTTCACCTCAAAATTTAAAACCCTGCATTAAACAAAATTGTCTCCCAGAAAAAAACCCAAACCAGTAGCTTCTAAAACATTTTGTGGTTTCATTATTTAAAAAAAAAAACTACTAAAAAAATATAATGCATTGTTTAAAAGCAAAATATTCCTGCATTTATCAGTACCAGAGGAGATTGTCCTTATTTTTTCCTGACAAGAACCACTACAAATAAATGGGTTTCAACAGGAACAGATCAGTGCATTTTCCAGCTGCTTCAAAGGGAGGACTGATTACTTGCTCAAGGCTGTGGATACCATGATGTTGCCAAAAATTGGGATTCCCTGGCTATTTGTTCCAACCGCTGGAATTTATCTCCTGATTTGTTCACTGGCAATATTTCTGAATGAAGACAGAAATAATGAAAGTCTAGAGGAAAATCTTGATTTCACCGAAGACAGTCAGACAAGTTGGGAATCACAGAATTGTTTAGGTTAGGAAAAGGTCTTTAAGATCATCCTGGTTTCTGCAGACAAGTAAATATTGGCCAGAACAAGCCAGGCATAACCAAGCTGAAGCACAAGCTTTGTTTCAAGGTATGGCCAAAGCTTTTTGAAGTGATGGACAGTCTCAATGATAAGGCAATTTCTTAGTCAAACTCTTTGGCCAGTATGTTCTCTGCCTAGCCTTGGAAGATGGTAAGTAGCACATTACTGCAATAAGGAATGCCCACAATTTCCTTTTCCATTACAGTAATGCACTCCTTTAGATGAATTTATATTATGAACATTGTTTAAGGAAGATCTGTTCTTCATAAACCTAGACCTAGGTATGACAGTGTGCAAGTTTATGCATTATTCTTTCGTGATTTTCCTCAATATTGGCCTTTTTTTTCATTAGAGAACTGCTTTATGAAGCAAACTCTTGTCTCATTTTCTGTAAAGTGAATCCTTTCACTAACCTGAGTGCCATCATCATTTATGCTGGTTTTCATGTAAGAGAGAGTAAAGAGGTCTCCAGGCTTTATTCCTCTGCAAATGTCACCAGTTCCACGTGCACTACCTTGTCTTGAAAGTGGCTTTCCTCTGACCTTATGGAGAACAGCAATTCTCCTGTCTGCTCTGAGGACACCTGGGATCTTGCCAAAAGAAATCAGGGTCTAATGGAACGCTCTGAGAACTGTGCCTGAGTGTGGAAGCAGAAGGTGCCCCCCAACCTCCAGAGAGGGAGCTGCCCCTGCTGTGGCTCAGCTGGGAGAGAAGGGCACACCAAAGGCTCTCTTTGGGTGAATGCAGAGGTTTGGCTCAATAAAGGCCAGTCACAGGGCAAACAAAACAGCCCTGGAGTGTCCTTCAGGGGAAGAAGGTCTTGGTGCCCACTGGGGCTTCAAAACATGAAGCTGGTGTCAAAGATCCCATGTCTTGCCTTGGAAACAATGCAAACTGTATGGAGCACAATCCTGACAGTGGCAGCGGTGCCTGCCAGCAGTTCTCTAAGAACACAGCTTGGCAGGGACACAAACAGCCTGGGGAGGCACCTCAAGGAATCTGGCTTTCCTAAACGCAGGCAATGGCACTGCTAGGGAGAAGCAGGCACTGCCTCTATTGCATTTAAGCTGCAGTTTGTCTGAAATGTGGCTGCACTGTATTCATGATCCTTTGTTTCAGCAGGACAGCTTGCTTGCTGACTGCAGAGAGTGCAGAATAGCAAGCTTTGGGCACAATCAGGATGAGCTTGATATCCAGCCAGGGCCCAGACTCTAAATAGATCTGTGTGAATATACCCTGAGAGAACTGCTGGAGGCCAGAGAGGTTTGCTCCAGAGGGGTAAAGTACAGTCTGCTGGGTGGGGGTGGAAGTGCTACTTGCAAATATCAAAATATTTTCACGGATTCTCCACATTTATTGTGCTATTTAATGTGATTATGAGGATGTTACGATTGTCTGGAATTTAAAAGCTAAGAGGAGACATTCCAGGTCTTAACTGGCTGAGAACAAGGGTAGTTACTGCCCATTTGGTTACCTCTAAGGACAAAATCATATATATGCCAGCATGAAAACAAGTTGTTTCTCAGTGGGATGTTCTCCAGTCTAAGCAGGGTTACCCCCAAAGCCTCGGGTTCTGTCAGTCCTACAGGTAAAAGATTTAATGATACTCCCAATTCAGCAAGGAGCTCAAGGAAAGAACTACTTTACTGCACTGTCCCCAGGGCCTGGCATTCAGAGGACTACCTGTGTCCACAGGACCATTTGGCTACCCCAGAGTCTCCTTAAAGCCTTGCTGTTGAGCAGAGCAAGCTGCACATAAACTCTCTGGGCAGTGCTGTGCTCTGGCAGGCACTGACTGGCTCTCAGAGCTGTAGAATGGGAACACATCCCTGTGTGGGGTTAGCTCTGCTGGTCAATGTGATGTGCTAGAAAGAAGAAAAGGGCAGGAACATGGTCATGTTTGTGATGAGCTTTGAGCCCTCTTCTGATAATGACTTGGTGGAGAGGAGGGGAGGTGGAAAAGAAATATTCAAGGGATGTTCAGTTCATTTCCCAGAGTTTGAACCAAATTATCAGTGGTGAAATTTCTCATTCTTGAGCAGGGGTAAGAAGTACTCCACCTCAGGATTGCTTGAGAAACAGTAAGTTTTGAGTAAGATCCCTCAAGGGGCATGATGTGGAGGACCCATGGCAACTATAAATGGAAATATCTGCTCTATTTAAATAGAACTGCCTAAGCACAGCTCTAGTTTGTGGATTTCATAGCCACTTATCTGTATTTGCAGGTTCATGCTCCTGATGTAGGAAGCCCTGCAAATTCAGTCTCTCCACCACTGCCTCATTTTAATTAAAAATTAAAACCAAACCATCCTTCCTTTTGCAACTGAAATCCTCCTTCTTTCTCAAGGTCTACAGCTACATGGGCCGGGGCAGCTTTCTCGGGGGGAAATGATCCTGAGTCACAAGGTGGTGCAAAGCCACTGACAAAGACCTTCTTAGGCTACAGGCTGAAAAGCAGGATTTGTAGAAGGCAGAGTTATTTCAACTATCAAAGGCAATGCATTGAAAAAAAACAGTTGGACAGTGCCTCCCCCATTCTTTCTCAAATCCACTATCTCACTTCTTTTCAGATAGTGCACCTGCACTCATTTCTCATAAACTTTTTCCCTTTTTTAAGCAGAGGCCATCTATATTTACACCAGAACACAGAATAATAAATTGCTTAGTCTGCTGCTAATCATGGAGCAGATGAAAAAGGGAAGATGAAGTTTCTTATTCCAAGAGAAAAATTTACTTAAGCATAAAAAAATGCAAGTTTAAGCTTTTGTTTAATTGTTCCTGTTAGGGGTATATCACATCAAAGGTTTCCAAAATAATACATCTTATTTTAAAAGACACAGTTAAAGGCTTTCATGTGACTGAAAATGTAACTTAAATGCTTTCTTTAAAAAACAAGTAATTTGCACCATGAACATTTCTTCTTGCTCAGTCCAAGTATTTTTCCCTATTCCAGACAAGCATAAGTTCCCCTGGAAAAGGCAAAGTGCTTTCTGTGCTCTCTGTCGCATTTAGTATTTTATCAGACTGGATTGTAAATCTTTTGACCTGACCCTATTTTTTTCCTTATTTAAAATAGTTATTATAGGCTGCATTTCGAATTATATTTCACCAATAATAAGTGATAATCATTCAGATGTCTTTCAAGAAAAATGATCAATCTAATACATTTTAATATGTACTTTCATACCCTCTCCCCCTTGCAATTGGCTCTATTATGTTATTATTCTGTGAATCTGTTTTCATGCCCTCCAAAACTGCTGCTGCTCTTCCTGGACTCTACAGAGTATGTCAGGCAGCATGAAAGATGTGAAGAATTTGATGCCCCATTACAGCTTTGTTGCTGTCAAATAATTAGTAACTATACCTATTCTCTCTTTCACCTGCTTTGCATCCTTCTCTCAGCCTGCTTATTTTTCCTTCTCCCAGGCTTCAAGCTGAGCCTGCTCTCTAACAGTTTCTAGTTCATTGGAGGTCATTAGCAAAAGGCTTCAGAGAAGCCACACAGCACGTTTGCTCTTTTCATGTTGCTGTATTGCAGTCTTTGATGGGACAGAATCTATTAAGATCTTCTCCTGAACTCTTCTTTTCCCAAAAGCTCTTTGTTCCTTATGATCTAGAGGGGGAGAAAGTACATACCTACTGTCTCTTGCTTTCACAGCTGAAAAACAGCAGAGACACAATTTCAAAGGTAGAGAAATTGAAATGCTACTCTATCTGATATTGGCATATGTCTTTACATCACTGGTGCACACACCCACACTAGATTCAAATATGTCATCACACACAAGTAAATGAGGAGCTGCATGTATAATAAAACACATAAGAAAGTACATTTGCAACTGCAATGCAGAAAACCTTGAAAATCTGTCCCTCTGTGTATTTTTATAGCTTATACTCTCCAAAGTCACCACGTTCTTATTAGAACTTTCTTTTAGACCCTGCCAAATTCTAGAGGCTGTTCATCAGACCCCTTGAGCCTGCCAGCTCTTCCAGCTAGAGCTCTGCAATGCAAAGCCACCTGAATCTCCCAGGCCCTACCCAGAATGAGACTTGGAGCTTTGAAAATCAACTGCTACCTGTGCTTTTCCTTCACAGAGAATTGTGCTCCACCCAGAGGCTTTCAGAGTCAGAAGAATAAGCAGGGAAAGTCTTAAAAAGGTGAGGAAACAGAAAAATAAGCAGTTAAAATATTGGCTTAAGATACTATAAACAAGTGAAGAGCATTGTGCAGAGATACCTATTTTCTGTGGAGGAAACAAGAACCAAAAGGTCAAGGGGAGGAAGAGACAGCAGAAAAGAACACTTGCAGCTTCTGCAAGAAGAACTCATTTGAGAAAAAAAAAAAAAGAAAAACAAGAAGAATTTACCAAAGCAGCAAAGACAAAAAAGTAATTAATTTAGTAATTCAATAGTTAAGGGAATTTGCATATCCGTGCCTGTTCCAGAGGCTTTGAAATACTGTTTTTCTTAGGGCTTTGGCAGGTTTGCTGCATGCAGCTCTCAGATGCTCTCACTACCAGCCTGCTGGCATCTCTCAGCTGCTCCCAGGCCTTCCCTCTAAACCTCCCAGCTGCCTCCCTTACCCCTCCCAACACTGGCCTACCCATCTCCTGTGTTTTTGGAAATCCTTTCCAGCTGCCACATTTGGTGCTCTAGATGCTTTCCATTCTCTCCCCCAGAATATGGTATTTTGGAGGGTTTCTGTGGGCTGATGAGATGACAGCAGATTTCCAGAGCCTATTTCTACCCTAATAGGAATCTCATCCGTGTCCTTTCAAGATTTTCATGCACCAAACTGAATGTTTGGGGGTTTTTTGCTATTGGTGAATGCTGGGAAGCTGAGAGGAGGAGGAGAGCATGGTGCTGAGTTTCCAAGGGGGTAAAAATACAATGATCCATGACCACATAATCAAATCTCACCTTTTACTGTTTCACAGATCTCATTTATCTTGTTTTCTATTCTCTCAGGCACTGCCCAATATCCTACACTGTCTCAAACCCTCTGAAATTTGGAAGAAATTTCAGCTAATTTCAGTTTACAGTTTGGAATCACCAATCCAGCAGCATCCCCAATCCTTACACTACTCTTGCAGCCTGCAGCCTCTGGAACTGACATGGAAAAGGCTCTATGTACTTTCAAGAAACATATTTTGGTACATGTGAATCCTTTGGCTTTCATGGTCAAGGAAAAAAAATTATACAGAGATTCCTCTTAACTGCCTAAGTGACAGTTTAGACACACCTAGTGCTGAATCTCATCAGTTCTTTTACCCTTTAAAAGGCAGGTAATGCTTTCATGTAAAATGGTTTATAAATTTCATCCCAAGTCAGTATGGTTATAGGAAAATCTAATTAAATGTACTCAAAATTAAATTTCAAAGCTATTCACCTTCCTTTTCTCTGTATTAGGGCAAAAGTAAAATGAAATACGATCATGTGAGGCACTTAGAAGTTTTGGAATACTAACTGGATTTTAACAATGTCATTTGAATAAACATGCTTGAATGTTCAGAAAAGAATAATCATTTTGAAACCCCCAAAGATCTTATCCGCATATCATCTAAGTTTCCATGTGATTCACCCAGGGCTGTTCCTTTTTATTCAGGCCCTTTTCTTATCTGGATAGAAGTATAAATTTCCCCAGTGGAGAGGCCTGGGTAAAGAATCTTCTCTGCAACAGGTGACCACTGTACTCTGGGTGAGGCTCCTTTTGAAAGAGGTCACAAACTCAGAAAATCCATTTATAAACACTGTGCCAGGCTGGTGCACAAGACACATGTTTGGAAGTGTCTCTGAGAAAGGAAACCCTCCTCTCACTCCGTGGAGGGAGGATCCTCTGCTTGCCTTCTTCCAAAATTCTCCTCTCTGAAACTCCTAGCACAGTGTTGTGGTTTAATCCCAAAGGGCAACTAAGCAGCCAAAACCAGGACACACAGGAGGAGGAAGGATGAGAGTAGAGGAGAGGCTGGAAAGGAGGTTTTTAACAGAATCACAGACATTTTCATACTGGCTGAGCTCTCCAGACACCTTAGAGATCTCTGTTGGGTCTTATCATGGGATGAGTTTAATAAAGTGCATTAACAGGTATTTTCAAATGCTCCTGAAGTCAGAACAGCTGTGGCACCTTTGCAAGACATGAGATTGTTACCAGACCTGAGAACAAAAATCCCAGGTTCCTTCCCAGTTTGGTTTCTAATGCTTGCAAAATGCTTCTCTGGTTAAAAGAGAAAGAATTTGCAAGTCATCTCATGAAATAAAGGAGAATCAAATTCCACCATTAACCAGGCCATCATCTAGCACAGGTCGTTCTCCATTCCTGCCAAGTACTATCAATACTCTAAAAAGAACTCTATTAATACGAAATGTTGTTATTTGGAAGAGACAACGTTGGGGTTGCCTAGTGCCAAAGAAACCAAATATGCTGACCGTGACACAGCACTCTGAACTTTCCACATGAGATCACTAGATATCTTTGACAGTGAGAAATGAGAATGGGATTGTATATTCAGTGTACAAAATACAGAATCACTTTCTGTATCTAGGGTTGCATCAAGTTCAATGGCAAGTATGCGATTGAGTACTTTCCTTCTTAGAAACCCTTCTAAAAGACAACAGCAGAGCTGTCCTCCCACTCCTGCAGGGAATTACACAGGCACTAGGAGGTAATGCCAAATGCTGTAATTGTCCACCTTATTTTACCAGCACTGTAGTCTGGAGCAAAGCAGAACTTGTTTCTAGCAGAGAAAATTGAGAGTCATTTCCATAGGCTTGACTTTAGGGAGAAATCCCTTGTCCTGCCCTGTGGTCAAGAGACACACAGATCCACTGAGTTACTGCCAGAAGAGCCTCTTTCTGCTGCTTGTAGAGGGATGCAAGGGGGACTAGCTCACCTGAGGTAAAGTTTGCTCCTGGAGGGTTATTTGCTTCTCTGTAAAAGGTTTAATGATGATTTCTTTTTGTTTGTTTTCCAAATAGAAGTATCAGCAATTTCTTAGTCTTGCCTGCCTGATTAATACTGAACTAAATGCAAAAGGCAGTTCATAGAGACAATCATAAAAGCAATAGAGCAACAAAAGAAAATATGGATGTCTTGTATCAACAGCAGGGAGACTCTGCTGCTAACTCACAGATCAATCACTGTCAGCTTGAAAGATAAACCCTTAGCTATGCTATTGAATATTGACAGTAAGGAATAATAGTGAGCATAGCCTGTGTTTAGATAGAGCATTTGAAACCACTGGAATATATTCACAATAATTTCCATTTCAGACAAATCAAGATTATTTTGTGAAAATCTGTATCTGAAATTGCGAAAATGCCAGCTGTAAAAAACGGTGTCTCCAATAAATAGTTCTTTAAAGAAGAAAAGAAATTGTCTAAGAAGCAACAAAGAATGGAAGGAACCCACACCACCACATTTTCATTGTTTTAAACAGCATTTTCTGTGGAAAAAAATCATTATACCAAAATTCTGTAAGCGCGTAGGCCAATTAAATGTTCTTTTATAAGAGTGAGTGGAGGTGCACAGTGCTTGGAGAGAACTCTATTTTTGATTTGGTTAATTTTCAAGTCTCCCTGTAAATCCAGCACCAGCAACTAGTTAGCAGAGCTGACAGAGTGAGGATGCTGCACAGTGTTTACATTACATGCAGTACATATTTCCATGCAGCTTCTGCAAAGGAACATTTGTAACTCCCTAAAAGCCACAGACTGTATGTCAAGAACAGATGTCACAGGCTTGAATGCCTATCATCGAGTACTAAGGTACGAAAGAATTCACCAAATACAGTAACAAATATCCCATAATTGCATACTGAATTTATCTCACATATGCTGTGGAATACCAAACGTGTATGTAACACATTCACTTCATGCACACAACGTGTATTTCTTAGATACTGGTTACCTTCTTTGAACCAATAAATTCAGTGTTGAGACAAAATCACCTGTTTCACTCACATATAGCTGACCACAAGTCTTTTCCAGGTAGCCTTTCCCTCCCCATTTCTCCTGTGTTTTGTTGCTCAGTCTGTCAGTGTGGGGAACATAAAAGATGTGCTCACCCAGGGACTAACACAGGTGGGGCAGCACAAAGCTGCAAATGCCTCGGATGGCTGAGGCAGGAGGGGAAATTCAAATGGGCTCTGTGTCTGTGGGCCAGGTTTTAGCCCTGTGTAGCTTCCACTGAGTTTGTCTTGTGACATTCTGTTGTGGCTGTTGTTCAAGAAATAAAAAAACCTGCTAGAAAAATACAGACGTTTTTCACATGAGAAAGAGAAGCGGATCATACAAGTTATTTCAAAATACTTGAGCTGGAATTGTTGTGGTTTTGATGGCTATTTTGACCGAGCCAAGACAGCAGGTCTCATTGTTAAATGACCTCAGGCAAAAGAAGGGAGCAGGAATTTTTCTTTTTAAAGGATGGGTTATTTAAGAAGCTTTGGAAGGGCTGTGATATATAAGCAAACTTATGCTAGGAAGTTTCATTTAATCCCAAAGCTGCACCAGAATTCCAGAGCTGAGCAGGGATTGTGCTATAAAATCCAGCATTCCCTCAATTACTGAAACACAGTGATTGTATAAATTTGAGCATTATGTTATACACTACCACTAGTATCCCTTCTCTTTTTTGGGCAGCACCACAAGTGTACTGTCCTATTTTACTTCGCTGTAAGTACCTTGAACGAGGTTTCTGAGGTTAAGAAAAAGATCAAGGGAGTAACATATTTGAGTGGCCTCAGTCCATGAGCCAGGGATCCCTGTCAGCACCTCAGAACTCCCACTTCCCAGGGCCATGTCTGTGCCCAGGGTCTGAATTCTAGGACTAGCACAGAGTCTGGGTGGGCATGACTGGACAGTGACCTGACAATATTCAATATAGAAGGTGCTGGTGATTGGCATATATTTATGCTACAGTGGTCACATAAATAAAGTATTAAATCCTTAGCAGCACCCACATGCCCAGTTTCAGATTATATTTAACTGTGTGAACACTGGGTCAGATGGGCAGTGGCTGTAAATCAGCAGATCTCTGCAGCTCTCTGTACAGCTCTGAAGAGCTAGAAGAATTGAGAATCTGACCATAATTATCTTCAAAGATATGATGGCTGATTAATACTACCTGAATACACAGTTCTTGCCCTAAACAGATTCCTAATCTAAGATGTAAATGAACAGAGATAAAGGAAAATAGGGGAAAGTCTCATACTGGAGAAATTTAATGCAATCAAATCTTCAAATTTTGCAGTCTTTTTTACATTAATGCCCACTTCTCGCTAAGAGAAGTTTGAAGGAAGAGAGTGGGAAGTTCACACATTTGTTCTGGCCCAAACTGAATCTTCAGTCAACCCCCAAAAAGCCCCAAGCCACTGTCAAAGCAAAACTGCCACCCCAAGCCACTTCGACTCTCCAAACATTTCTGTGACTGTGTTTAAAATAACTGGTAGTGGCCTGCCCAGATTTTGTACCCTAAAAACACTCCCCTAAAAGAAAGGAATCGAAGCCCTGTGCTTTAAAAGTCTTTGGCACAAGGAAATAATGAGTTAACAATAATGAGGTGTCAGCAATGAGGTTATTTTTTGATCCCAAGCTAATCCAGACTGTTGGAAGATCATTCCCTAATGTGCTAAATAAGTCCCACCTCTCTTAACTTCAAGAGAACAGAAGGAAAACGAGCATGAAAATGGGAGAAGGAGTGAATGAATCTAGGAAATCATTAAACCTGCCCAAAATTGGGAATTATGTCTATGGAGCCACGGGACGGCTTTTAAACACTTTCAATGCTCAGTTCACTTCCATTTCCTGAACTGGCTCTCACTTTAGCATGAAACTTCATTCAACACACACATTGTGCCTGAAACAACAAAAAGCAGTAGCTTGGCCAAGTTTCCTAGCAGATCTGTGGATAAGACCACAGAGCTTTAGCCTACAGGGAAAAGCAGTTGACTTGGCAAGTCTGTCTGTGGCATGCTGACCTTTCTTTCAGCCAAGGTCAGCGCGGAGTCAGGTTCCTGAACTTCCCAGGCATCTGCAGCTCTAAAGCCAGGGATCTGTTAGACTATAGCATCATGAGAGCCTAAAGCAACAGGAATTAATAAGCCTTTTTTTTTTAAATTCCCACAGAAACCTTCTCAGAAGTCATGGGGCAATCGGGAGTACATGATCATTCTTTTGGATTGAATTATTAAAAACTGACTAAAAAGTGCAGTTAGTTTATATACCTTATATAACTTATGTTCTTTTTTTTTTAAAGATGCATCATACAAATGGTTTAAATAAGGCAGAAGAAACTGCATGAAAGGACCCTCCTACTGAAAAAGTCACTCAGTTTGGGGGGGAAAAAATCATTTAGGGGTAGATGGAATAGATGAACTCAGGTGTCCCAACATGAAAAATTCCATGATTCCCTGAGAGGTATTTTTATATATTATATGTTATATACCCTATATATCATATGCCTTATACATTGTATACTCAATATATTTTATTTACAAGTATTAAATATATTTATTTATATTAAATATACCATATTTTATTGCAGATTGTGTAATTATTATACATTGTATTTGATATACTACCTACCATGCAAATGAAATAAAAGATAATGAGGTCCTTTTTCTATAAATGAAGCTACAAACTAAAATAGTATTAGCAAAGAAAAAGAATCAGGGAGCATGAATATATATGTGTATTTTCACCTCTACATGAAACTAATTGTTCTAATGCTTGCCATTTGTTGGCACCCAGCCCACAGTCAGAAATGTGACATGGTAACTTTTAATCTAGGTTTTGGCTGTACTCTTGAAAATGAGTATTTGCATTTCAGAAAATGAAGACATTAAAAAGGTTGTGATTGATGTCATGGAACTAACTTGGATTAAAGGTTCCTTTATCAACCATTTGTTTCACAAGTATTACAAATCTCATAGTATTTACAGTTGAATTTATATTGTACTCTGAGCATTTCTTTTTCCCTTCAAATCCTACATATATTGTCAGCCTTATTAGCTCAAGGCTAAATATCAAATCCTTGTCATATTTGTCTTTTACACTCCTTTTTTTCATACTCTACAAGTCAGTTATAATAGTGGAAATCTGTATACAACCAATGGTATTGTTTCAGAGACACTGGTACAGCTGAACTAGAATCAAAACTGAAGTTCTTATTTATACCAGGGCTTTATGTATTTTTAATGTTCATGGTCTAATTCATAAATCAGCCTCAGAGTGTTGTTTTCCTTTCTTTTCCTTTATGAAGATACAAGAATGGCACATTTGATGGCGGATTAAAAGAGAACTCTGAGATGAATTATTCAGGAGAGCAAACAATATTCTTTTCTAAGGAAAGGGGTAGCTTTTAGAAATGCACTGCAGGATGTGCATTGCCTGTGTAAATACAGGAAAGTGAGAAAATAAGAATGAAATAAATGACTAGTTTTGAAACAAAAACATTATTCCTGCTACCAAAATGATTGCCCTACATTTATTCAAGTGAACCATGAATTCAGACATGCAAGGTGAAATGCTGCCCTGTTGTAGTCAGTGACAGAACACTCTGACTTCAGGGGAACCAGAATTTCACCCCATAAGCGTGAAATATTTATAGTTCCCTCTAATCCATTTTAGGTGTTAAATCGAAATATATTTTGCTATTTTTCTTTATGTTTTGTTACTTTTCTTTGCTCCTCCTTCCCTTGTGAAGGGAAAAAAATAGGAAGGTATGGTGGCTGTTTGGACTAGATGATTGTTGTAGGTCACTTCCAACTGAAATAATTCCATTCCATTCCATTCCATTCCATTCCATTCCATTCCATTCCATTCCATTCCATTCCATTCCATTCCAATTCTGTTCCATTCCATTCTGCTCTGCTCTATTCTATTCTTTGTCTTAATTTATCCTAAAACCTTTGTTGGCTTTGTACTTTCAAACTTCTTATAAAAGAACAAATCCATCCCTACTCGACAGAGGAAATCCTTTTGCCATGGATGCATGGGAAAATCATGTATTGAGAAGGACAGGCTTCAGAGAAGGGGTCTGGTCTTAAAAAAGCTCTCAGAATATTGAAAACTAAAAGATGCCACTCCATCTGCCACGGAGAATATAAAAGCTAGAGTAAATGACTGTGCTAAGCTCTGTGCTCCTGTGCCTTGCACCTAATCTAAGTAGTCATAAATTGCAAAATAATCATTTAGGCTGACAAAACTGCATATTAATACAAGTAATGTACTGTACCTAGGGATCCGTGCCAGCAGCCTCATTTTGCAGGAGGATATAAAACTGAGATATCCTTACTCTTCAAGCTCTTGGTTGAGGGAGAGCTTGAAGGAGCAGAAGAAAATTCACATCGCTGTCGCCCCCGGCATTCCAGTTCTGCATTGGAAAAGCATAAATCACCTCAGATTTTTCAAGAACTAGGTAAAATATTTCAAGCACTCTCATTCAAAGCTCATGAGTTTGCCCCCTCTATTCCATATTAGGGCAGTAAGTGTATTTACAGAAGCTCCCTGTCAATAGCTAAATGGGTCCTTAGAGGACGAGACCAAGCACGGTGACTATGCCAAGGAAAAGAACTTTATTTTCTGCCTCAATGAGCTAATCTAAGAGGGACTGAGTGGTTTTCTTGCTTCCCCCTCATCCATACAGCACAAAGGAACTTGGAGCTGGGCAAAACCAGCTAGGAATGCATTGGCAGAAGGGGGAGCAAATGTCACCTGGTAGCTAATTAACTGTTGTGGAAGAACAAAGGAATTCTGTAATTATTTCAAAAAGAAAATATTCTAGCCCAGTGGTTTGCATAGTAAAGCCTGAATTCATTAACAAAAAGGATCTCAAATATCCCCAGCTTTTTAGGAAAAAAATCTAATTTTCTGTGTGTCTGGATTTTTCAGCACTTCTGCTGCACCAGCTGCCTGGGCTTTCTTATGCAACAGGAACACTGATCTCAGAGAATCATTTGAAAGTCTTCCCAGGAAAATGTTTAGAGCTGGCTCTATGCTTTCTACCTCTAGGAGATGAAATAACAAAAGCAACCTGGATTTACTGAGTGGGAAAGGAAGCCATGGAAGAACCTCCTCAGCAATGAGGAAATATGATTTTACTCATCAGTAAATAAGGGATTTTAACTGCTAGTAGTACATGAAGAGGACTAATGCATTTTAGCATGATGTGGACACAGCAGGTCTTGACAAGGTCTGATCACAGCAGTGATGCCACCACACACACAGTGATGAAAGGAACAGCAGCAGACAGCAAGAAGAACGTCATTGAGTAAAAGAAAACTGCAGCCACAAGAATACACGGATTTGAACACTAGACTTCCATGTCTGACCCATCTGCACACTCTGAAAGTGACTGAAGCTGCTAAGGATGGGGGGTCATTTCAAAAATGTCAAAGAAGCTGTGGCATGAAGACCTCAGAACATTTTGAGCTGGTTTTGACTTTTGGCAGTATTTGGGTACACTCAGACACAGATGGATTACAAAGTACAGACATTTAACCAGCTAAGGTGTTTCCCAGCTCACACCTGGGGCTGGAGCAGTGGCCCAGAATCTTGGTAAAGCTGTCCCCAAAGTCTGTCAAAGCAGAACTCTGTGCTCAGCTGCTGAGCTGGGAGCAGCACCTTGCTTTGTTCAGCCGTACCAGAGCGTAGTTAGAGAACACTGCCAGTCTCTTAGAGGATCCCCTGCAGCCTGGAGTGAGAGAAAGGTGAAAACAGAGCCAGGAAGCTCCAACAGAAATGCTAAAGATTCTAAAACAGGGAAACCAACATTGCCCAATGAATAAGACTTCATTTCTTTTGACTGCTGCTTCCATAGTTTTCATACACAGCAAAAGTTTGAGGTAGCACAGTAACACTTCAGTCACAGACTTGGAAAATATGCTTTCCTTGCTCTCTCAGTCAGATCATCCTCACTGAAAGTTCCTTCCAAATATCTGCTTGTAATGAAATGAAAACCACAAAACTGCACTTGAAATCCGTACCAAAACGCAGTATTGTATAAAACAGGATATTTGGAAAACACCCAGCACAAGCCTGTATCCTGTGACAGTCTATATACAGGGCAATGTTCAAAATTAAATGTACTTTAAATCTGCCTGAATATTTTACAGGTGATCAGTTTGAATGACGACAGGTTCAGCCTTATTTCACACTAGTTTGAAAGAGGAAAAATAGTCCACTTCTTTGGCAGAATCTCCCTTTTTTTCCCTGCATGTTTTGACACGATCTGTACAAGATGCCCACAAAGTGCTCCTCACAGATCCATTTTGTTAATTAACTATATGCTGGTTTTCAAATTCTGTAGACTTAGCAGCAGATTGGATATGCAAAAGGCACCTTGACATATCCTGAATGGACCCCAATGTTATTTAAGGAGATCTAGCAAGTCACATGATAAGATTTTCACATGATATTCCCATTTATTTTCACATCAGTAAGTGCTTCTGCAATTTTAATTCATATTAACATTTTCCACATTGTCCCAGCATGAAATCAAGGAAATGAGCAAAAATATTTGTGGATTTCTCCAGACTCATCTGTGAAACATTTAGATGCAACATCTATCAACAGGGAAATTTTACAATCATATACATTGAAAGTCCATTTTCGGCATAAAGTAGGAAAGTAAGAATTAACATTTTCAAGTTTTTGTCTGTGGGAAAAAAAGAAAGTATGCAAATAAAAGATGCACCAGAGTATTTTCTTCTAAGTAGGTTACAATATTGTCACTCTACTGAGATTTTGATAGCCTATCTCTCCAGCCTCTGATCTGTACTTTGGGATCCCTGCACAACACTCTTCTACATACACTCTTCTCTAAAAGGGAATAAAACATGCCAGCCTTGGCACAGATTGTCTGCAGAAGGAAAATCAGTAAGTAAAGTGGAAAAAAAAATCATGAAGTTCTATTAAATGCCATACACCAGGCTCCATGAGCTGCTGCTTTTTAATGGTGTAACCTCCTGCAAGAGGGCTATTACTGCACCTCTTGCTTCACAAGAGCTCCTCACAATTTCAGGAGGACTAGAGCATGAATTAGAATTTTAAGGGTTTTTTACAATGTTTTGATCCTGAAGCTGGTGACTCTGTCCCCACTACAAAAAAGTATGCAGATAAAACCCTTTAACTTGTAATGTTGCAATTACTGGCATCAATGTACTTTCTGCACATAAATCTACACTAATACATGAATGTGTTGTCAGACTGAGGGCAAAGTGCTCAGCCCCAAAGTCTGATCTTCCAGTCACTCCTTGCTCAGAGTTTCACTTGATGCCAATTCCAATGCCCCTTTCAAAACTTATTCTTTATTGCTGTCCAAGCCTATTTCCTAGCTGGGGTGAAACAATAGCATGTCATCTAGTCCATATGTTTGCACATACAATATTTTGCAAAGTCCAAAAGTTGCATATCTCTCATTTGTTTCTTCTCTTTAGGGGGATGTTAATCAGCCTGAATTAATAATTATGAAGTTCGTTATAGAACTGGCCTTCCAGATTACTTTTATTTATTACAGAAACTGCAAGGCTTTCTTCTATAATGTTTTCAGGTACTATATCTTACATCTTTGCTTGCCACTGGTTTTCCTCCGTATTCAAGATCACTTTACAATTACTCAATCTGCCTTTTTTTCCTTCTTACTAAATTTATTACTTCTTGTTGTTCCCTTCACCCTCAGTCTCAGCCTTTCAAGTTTGCCAGAATTCTCCTGGGGACAAGAAAAAAGAACTCACTTGTTTTTGTGAGGCAAGCACTTGGAGATGAACTACAGACCTGTTTCAGACATGCAGGGCATCTGCTGGTTTGGCAGCCTCGTAAGACTTGCCATGGAAAGGAAATGCCCAAGAGTTTCTCCTTCTTTCCTGCATGTCTGTGATGTAAAAGGAAGATGTGGAGTGCTCAACTGAGCTCTTACATTAAGTCCTTATAAAACTTCTCATCACTTAACTACATTACATTTTTTCAGTTTAAACTGACATTCTATAGAAAGTCTACTTGCATTTATCATCCTAAACTTTAAACTTATCATGCTGACACTGCACAGGTGTTGGGATTTTTTTCTTCTCTCTGAGTTGTAAGGAATATGGAACTTGAGTTTTAATCTAAGGGTAGGAGTTTCACCATCTCTTAATCCTTTTGGGCTTTCTTTCCAGAAGGAGATCTGGTCTTGTTTCTCACTTCTTTTATGTAGTTTCTCTATTCAGAGCATTTTTTTCAATCAGGTTTTCTGTTCCATCCTACCTTTTCCCTCTTGGAAGGTTCAGTGAGACCCTCTGGTTTAAAACCTGTGCTGTTCTGTTGATTTCATCTGCCTGCTTGTACATGCCAAGGAGAAGCAGTTCCTTTCACTGCACACAGGAAACTGTGCCAGTGATTTGGTTTTTTTTTTGCAATTTCCAATGCCAATTACATTGTCTGCACTAGTGAGTTTGGATCCCAGGCAAGTCCTTGCAGTCTGCTTGCTTTTGCTTAGTGCTGACTTTAGGCCTGTTACCTATGGCATTCCTGTTAAAATATGACTTTCCTCAGCCCACATTTCACTGCTGCACAATTAAAACAAATCCTTATTTTCCATATTTTATAGCGGTGTTGTCAAACCATCAGAAATTAAACACAAAGTCTTCTAAAATAAGCTATATAGAGAAATAGAGATATGTGCAACCAATTTTTGCACAGCTGGAAAAATATATGTGGTCTTTTTTATTATCACTAACTAATGAATACTTCTTCCATTCAAGAGCAACCTGTTCCTTTAGAGACCATGACCTGGTCTTGTCCCAAGACTTCCGTGCAGGAAGCCAGCCCATTTGAGATGAGGAGGTGGTGAAGCAGCTTTCGGGAGGATGATGGGATGTCCCCTGGGACCATGTGGTGGCAAGCACCGTGAAGTCCTGGTTCTGTGGCCACACTGAGGGCAGGCAGCAGCCCCACCGTGGCCCGGTGGTGATGCTGGCATGGTTTAGTCCAGCTCAGAGCAGGCAATACCCTACCCTGGGTGTCCCTGCCCTGGCTATCTCTGCCCTGGATGTCCCTACCCTGGATGTCCCTACCCTGGGTGACCCTGCCCTGGGTGTCCCTACCCTGGGTGTCCCTGCCCTGGGTACCCTGCCCTGGATGTCCCTACCCTGGGTGTCCCTGCCTAGGTGTCCCTACCCTGGATGTCCCTGCCCTGGGTGTCCCTACCCTGCGTGTCCCTACCCTGGGTACCCTACCCTGGGTGTCCCTACCCTGGGTACACTGCCCTGGATGTCCTTACCCTGGATGTCCCCACCCTGGGTGTCCCTACCCTGGGTGTCCCTACCCTGGGTACCCTGCTCTGCGTGTCCCTACCCTGGGTGTCCCTACCCTGGGTGACCCTGCCCTGGCTGTCCCTACCCTGGCTGTCCCTGCCCTGGCTGTCCCTGCCCTGGGTACCCTGCCCTGAGTACCCTGCCCTGGGTACCCTGCCCTGGGTACCCTGCCCTGGGTACCAGCGCTCTCCCCTGCTCCTCGCGTGATGCTCCACTCCATCTTTCCCCCCCAGACTCGCAGCCGCCGCCGTCAGACACCTCTCCCTCTCTCTCCCTCTCTCCATTTTCACACTCCACCCACTTTTTGCTTTCTTTCTCCATCTCTGCCACCGTCTCTCTCCCTTTCTGGACTTGTCTTTATTTGGCACTGCCGGAAGCCGCTGGGCACTGCTCTCGCTGCCTGCCCGGGCAGCTGATGTGAGTGACTGAGTGACTGAGTGACGGACACCGGCTCCCGCTGAGGAGGAGGAGGAGGAGAAGGAGGAGGAAGAGGAGAAGGAGGAGGAGGAGGAGGGAAAGCAGCGGCGAGGCGAGGGAGGGGGGGGAAGCGAGTGACCGGCGGCGGATTTTCATTGCGGAGAGGAGGGGATTAAAAAAAAAAGCTCGGCGGGTCATCAAAACAGGTAACTCAGAGAGGAGACGGCGGGAGGGGCGGGCTGGGGGAGCGGCCCGACCCTGCGGGCACGGGGCTGTGTTCAGCTGCAGCAGCAGGGGACATCTTGGGGCTGGGGACAGCGGGGGGGACAGCGGTGGGAACATTGATGGGGACAGCGATGGGGACAGAGATCGGGACAGCGGTGGGGAGAGAGATGGGGAGAGCG
>JAWWEE010000074.1:61201339-61269364 GCA_035221455.1 Xenops minutus
ACATTGATGGGGACAGCGATGGGGACAGCGATGGGGACAGCGATGGAGACATTGATTGGGGCAGCAGTGGGGATATTGGCGGGGACAGCGGTGGGGATATTGATGGGGACAGCGGTGGGGACAGCGGTGGGGACATTGATGGGGGCAGCGGTGGAGATATTGGCGGGGACAGCGGTGGGGACAGCGATGGGGACATTGATGGGGGCAGCGGTGGGGACAGCGATGGGGACAGCGGTGGGGATAGCGATGGGGACATTGATGGGGACAGCGATGGGGACATTGATGGGGACAGCGGTGGGAACATTGATGGGGACAGCGATGGGGACAGCGGTGGGGATATTGATGGGGACAGCGGTGGGGATATTGATGGGGGCAGAGATGGGAACATTGATGGGGACAGCGGTGGGGACAGCGATGGGGACAGCGATGGGGACATTGATTGGGGCAGCAGTGGGGATATTGGCGGGGACAGCGGTGGGGATATTGATGGGGACAGCGATGGGGACAGTGATGGGGACAGCGGTGGGGACACGTCCCGGGGCTCGCTCGGGGGCAGCGCCCTGCCTAGTGCGGGTGCTGTGTATGTGGGTCAGGCTGCCCCCTGCGCACCCAGAGCCTGCCCGTCCCTCGGCATCCCTCGGCATCCCCCGTGCCCCGGGGATGTGCGGGCAGGACGGGGACACCCTGCACAGCCGGGGGAGCCAAGGCGGACCCGAAAGCCGGAGCTGCGTGCGGGGCGGGCTGCGGGCCCGAGTGCCGGCCAGCAGGGCTTTTCCCACGGGTTGTTAGACATTCCCTCGGCTTAGGCAGGGCTGGCTGGGGGGCTGTGCCGGCTCGAACGCTCCGAATCAGCGTAAGATGATCTAATTGCGAGGGGGGCGGCCGGGCGCCGTCCTTGGGTCCCCCCGCGCCGGGAGCCGGAGGTGTGCTTGTGATGGAGCTGGCACAGCAGCCCAAAGGGTTAGCCCGGCCAAAAGGGCTCATTCAATAGCACCGTGGGGTGAGGGATGTGAGGGCGTGACATACACCTTGGCGTGGAAATGCATAAAGGATACTTCAGGTGCGAGGCGGGGCTCAGGGATGCAGGAGCAGCATCCTGCCTTTGACATGCGAAGGAGAACTGGCCCGGGGACACGAGGACAGCGGTGACCCCGCCGAGAAATGGGCACTCTGTCCTTGCCTTCGGGCACTGCCGTGGGTTTGTATCTCAGCATTACAGGAGCGACAGCGAGGGGCTTTATCAAGGGGAATTCGGATGTCACAGTGGGCAGGGGCAGTCTTAAAAACAAAGACTTGTCTGAGGAGGAATGGTTTCTTTGTATGCCTTACCTAAGTGTGTTTGTTTTGTAGTGATGGAAAATATTGTCAGAAAAAATCCAGAGAGAGGCCTGTGCATTAGGGAATAGTTGGAAGGGATGTGTTTAGCGAGGGGGCAGGGTGGGATAAACCTGCAGGCGTTTATCGAGTTATTTCTAAGCCAGGCAAAAGTGGCAGTGGTTTGTGGACTACCATGTTTCATTGTTCTGTGAAATTCTTGTCAGGAAACTCGCCCTACTTCAGAAATGCAACTTTAAAAATCATTTCAAATAGCAAAGTGGTAGATAAAATGAGTTGAACCTCAACACAGTACTCTCAAAGCTGGGCTTTTAAGACATTGCTGCCAGTCGGATACCCTAATTCTTATGCAATGATCCTAGCATTTCCTCTTGATTACTTATTATGCAAATGATAATAAACTTTTTTTCTGGTTCTATGCATTTGCAGCACAAAGATTTCATAACACTGGTTCTATTTTGAGCAAGTTTGTACAAGAACAAAGGCAAACCACCTTCCCTAGCAAAGCCAGGCACATCCAACAACATGGTCTTTTTGGTCTTGAGCAGAACAAAATGCTAGACTTCAGAATACTCCTCTGATTGATTTGTGTCTTCCCCCTTAGATGGATGCTGCTCAAATGTAAAAGATGGACAGGCACAACTCCAGATGTAATGAGTAAAATATGTTTTCTCAATTTAAAAAGACAGGAATAGGATGTTCATTATGTGATTTCATAGAAAAGAATCAACCTATGACATGTTTTCATTATTCTTTTGCAGCTGTGGCTCTCACTTTAATGGCGAAAAGTGCTTTTTGGTATACTAAGTAGCAACAGTACTAAGATTGCATATATTAAATCCCCTCTCATAATTTTGGGCACTCTAAGTTAGGAAAAAAAAAATATTTAAAAAGAATGAAAATTCCCCCAGGTCTAAAATACCTGGGAATTTGAATTAGCAGGTGCTGAAAAAGGTAGTAGAGTATAGGAAGGAGGGCTGGAAACCAGACAAATTGTATTCAGCTCTCAGGCCTGACATTGACTTGCAACACTACCTGGAGCAAGTCAGATACTCTTTGCATGTTTCAATCTGTGGCCTGTCAGTGACAATAAAGTTGGGATTGGTTTGAACTCTAGAGAGGCAAATGATGAACTGCCAGATATGTTAAAGAATATTCTTTGTGGTTCTGCATGGGTTTGAGCATCCTGTGCAACAGCAGCAAACTCAGTAGCTGCAGTTGCTCCCTACTAGAACATCTGACTACATGAAAGAGAACATTCTTTACTTATTGTGCTTATTGGGGCAAACCCAAAGAAACACAACAAATCAGGCATATGGTATTGCAGTTATTCAGACAACTGTTTTGTTAGGAACTGGTTAAAAGATTTTGTTTGATGAAGCACCCCTAATATATATAAAGAATTTTAGTTCCTTTCCCTATAACTTAAAGTGCATCATTTGCAATAGGGGAAACAATTGGGAACTTGTCCTTTTCATGTGGTACAGAGTCTGTTCCACTTGCTTGCATATTTTTGAAAAACAAGCAATTTTGGTTCGATAAGGTTTACTGACTCTTCAAATATGAAGTGCTTTGAACTCTAAATATACTCTTCAGAATGTCACTGCTGGAACTATAGCAGAATAGCAGCACCTTTGCTAAGGAGTGTCCATTGAAGGGACAAAAGCATACATGAGCACGGCTGCATCTCTGGCAGAGATCATGTTGATTCAAATACTTCATCAAGAGTATGGGCTTTGGGGTTTCTTAAAGCTCTGTGATCTCTGTTAGTGAGGCTTTACGGTACAGACACCACCAGAGTTCATGCACATTCTGGCTCCTGTCGTCTTTATTTCACCTGTGCACAAAAGGTATTCTTACTTCAAATTTCAGGGACTTCGTGTTACTGAACAGGTCCCATTGAGACTACTTTCCTGAGTATGTGTTAATGGAATTGCTGTCTGACCCACAATTTTTAAGAGAACAGCAGGCTGAAGGAGTTGCTTGTAAAATCTGAAATACCAGTAGTTGTATGCTGGGAATCAAAGGCTTAATGCTTTTGTAGTGCATATTAAAACAAACAAACAAAAAAAACCCAACAGGGAAATGCTCAGCTATATTGTTGAATAGTATCATATTTTTCCAAGAAGACATGCTCAGATCCTATGCATTAAATATTTTGTATTAGTTTAAATATTTAATTAATTGGTTTTTTGGAAGGAATGCAAAGAATCATTTTCATTTCTGTGTGTAATCTGCCATTGTTTAGAGAGAAGATGCAGCAGAATAGTTCACCTACCAGCTCTAGGTCCCCTAAAGCAACTATTGTCAAAAAGGCTAACTTTACAGGGTTCTAGGACGGGTCCAGTTTGATATTTCTGGGCTTCACAGGGATAAAGAATCAGGTGTCTCAGATCCTGTATATTGCTTGGATTATCACTAAAACTCAGGACCTCTAAGTGGCAACCAGTTGAAACCTTGGTACTGAATAACTCTAGTCTCATCTTTTTGCAGGAATAATTCCATAGTTTGTGTTTTTAAAATACTCTTTGCTTAGTTTTAACTTCCTCCTTTGCTGTTTCCCTTTCATGTTCCATAAGTATCAAAACACTCCAGAAGAGTTTGTATTTTGTGGAGTTTACCCTTTTGGAGACTTCAGTTTGTTTAGAACTGTAGCATAAAGGATGTTACTGTTCAGTTATTATGAACTGAACTGAAGCACTTTGATAAAATCAATGCCTGCATGCAGTATTTCCCTGGTTCAGCAAGGCAGTCTGCTTACATACAGTAATTGGACTTGTGACAGGTAATTAAATGGCTTGTAAGGCCTTTAGGATGCTTGATTACATGAAGAGCCCCAAACCAATACATAGTAAATGAGGTGGCTAAGAACACTGCCTTTCTATTGATTGGACAGATACTAAAACTCTTACAGTTCATTGGAGGAAGAGAAGAAAATAAACCCAAGACAAAAGACTATGAGCAGTGGTGACATGAAAAGGGAGCCTAACAAGAATAGGAGAATGTACTTAGAAACTGGGTTGCCTTGGTTATTTTAAGTCAATCATGCTTACACAGACTGTCAAGTCTTGACTGCTTCAGTATATCATTAAATAATGAACTCGTTCCTTGTGCTCACAAAATTGATGACAGTCAAAATTACTTAGCGAGGAATAGAAGCTCTACACAGAACTTACATGTAATTGGAATGTGAACTGATATTCCAGCTGTGATATAAGCACATACATGAACACATGGCATATTTTAAAGAATTCATACTAAATTCTCAGAGGGCTGACCACAGTCCATGCTGTTACTATAGACACACAGCTCGATGTGTGCAGTTGCTCACCCGTCATTATGGGACTAAACTGGCTGTGATAAGAAAACTAAAATGCATCAACAGTCTTAGGGGTACTTGTCAAAATAGAGATTGTTTTACAAAGCAATTTTGTAATTTTTTTAAAACAGTGGGATACAAAAATGCCTCCATTCCTTTCCTGCATGTTTTTGTGGACAGCAGCCTGGGCACTGGGAGAAGGAGAGAAGCAGAGAAAGACCCTGAGTGCAAACAGAAAAATATGCTTTGTGGTACCAAAGAATAAAGGACAAAACTTGGGTTAAATGGAAGAGGTTCAGCATGAACCTGCTTTTTTTCCTCTTCTCCACAAAAACCTTTTTGGCCAAAAGTTAGCCCTTTAAAAACACAGAGGAGATGCCAAAGAAAGATGTCCACATGCAGGATAATTGAGGCAGCACACTGTTACGTGCAGCAATAAGGGACGCATTCATAGCATATCAGTGGTTTTAACACACCAGTTGAACTATAGACAGAAATGTTTTATGATGAGTATCCTAGAGCCAGGCAAGCCTTCAAAGCAGCTTATTAGTCAAAATGGCCCACCCAGCCACAAAAAGCAGAAGTCACACAGATGTCTTTTGATTTTTTTTGCTATCCCAGATACAACAACCCTTGTCCATTCTAAGACAAGAAAAAGGTCAAAATTCTACTACTGTTTGATATACAAGACCATATATTTTAACTAGGCTTATTTTTTTTCTCTATACTTAAAAGTACTTTGCTTCCAAATGAGCTTGTAGCAGATCAAGGGGCAAAACAACAAAAAAGGCTCTGATTTGAAACCCAAGTCATTCTCCTCACACAGGGCTTTACTGAGAGGTCTTGTGGTTTAATCCACTTCAACATCAGTTTGAGGAGCCTCTGTTTACATTCCTCCCATACAGCTAATGGGAGACACAACACAAACCATACAAGGTAACGTTCCTGTTGGTCTACCAACACATACTTTCTTCTAACCAATGCTCCCTTTGCATTCTCCACCCAGAATCTTTTATGGGAGCAAGCCAAATAGCTTCAGGTATTCCTCCTGAGTGCTCAGCCAGTACCAAGCTGCTTCCCAGCTCTGCTTGGCAATGAGCAGCTCCTGAGAGCCCAAGTCAGTGGGTTTTTATTGCCTGAACTGGAATAGGGTGCAGTAGGAATTTGGGTCTCATGGTCAAGGTGGCAAAAAGATTACCCACTCAACACAGGCTTGGAGTTTGTGTTTGGAGGATGGTAGAGGAAAGCCAGCCACTACAGCCCCAGGCTGCCTGGGGGTTTTTCAGGAATGAAGTGTGGTAAGATGCTGTTGTAAATTGAGGGGATGTTCAGGAATGTGTATGCGTTTCCACTCCCTTGATGTATGTTGACATAAATTGTACAGAAGAACTCTCAGGGGACACTGCTTTGGATCTGTAAAATGTTCATGACTGGCTCTCTGATAGTACCAGCTGGTTTCTGTATATTCTATTTCATGTCTCAGTAGCAATTTATTAAAAGACTTAAAAGAGAAAGCACATGTACAGGCTGCTGTCCTTCCAATAACACTGTGATTTTCCAAATGGTGTAGGAGTGGTAGATGCAATTAAAATGCTGCATTGCTGCCTATATTCTGTTTTAGGCATCTGTCCTTTTTTGACATAGAGGAGAACCAAATCTGACTTGTACATCTCTGATGAGGAGCGTGAATGAGACCTGGCGTAATTTTTCAGATGCTACATGGATTTGGAAGAACTTTTACTTAGGGTGAAAAAAACCCCAAGTAAATTAACAAATCCTTGCTTTGTCTTTCAAATTAAAAGAGTCCTAGGAAGTGAAACAAACTGTGGTACTTTATACTATCTCTTGCTGATGTTTGCCAGAGTAATGCCATACTTTACAAGGTGGCACTGTTCCTGTGTTCAAAACTACCATTTTTACATGCTTGATAAGTCATCATAGGCTTATTTTCCCCTTTATTCTGCTTTTCCCTGTGTGCTCATTACAGCTTATTTCTTCTTGAGACAAAGCAATATGGTCCTCTATCATAAGCCATATACAATGGTCACAGGAATAGTACCTATGTGTTGTGACTTACAGTTTGACTGCTCTTTGGGATCAGTATGTCAGAGAATTTTGGTCTACAGCCAAGTGTTTTTCCCTTTATAATAGATAAATGGTGCTTTGAGACAGCTGGGGAGAGAAGCAGTGATCTCCCAAGGCCTGTCTATAAAAAAGAAATCTGCTTTTTGGGCTTCTGTGTGCCGCCTTCTACCTGGTTTTGCCTTTGCTTCTTTTGGGAAGAAATGACAGATGGTAATATTACCACGTGCCTCTAGCACTCCCAGAAAATACATCATTAACAGTAAACAGAGCAGAGCTGAGTATCCTCTCTCTTAATTTTTGTGCACAAGAGACAGTTAACAATGTCAGTGTTCAAATGATTTGCCAGGAGATGTGTGTTAACACCTTTCCTGGCTCTTAGGTGACCTTATTTTCTGTGAAGGACAGTGTATTTCTTCACCAAGAGAGTAGCTGGGTACATGGGAGTTGAAGCATTTTTAACTCCTTGTAGGTGGTCAGCATCAAATCCAGGAAGAGGTAGATGATTAACCCTGATAATCAACTTCAAGATCAAAACTTGAATTAAAATCCTAGTAGAGATGAGATAGAGAATCTGTCTTGATGTAACAATATGCTTTATGGGAGTGTATGCATCCCATAGGCATATTTGCATCCTCTTTTCATTAATGTGGCAAGATTTTATTTGATGCTGTAAGTAGACCCGTCTTATTATTTATTTATAACATAAGCTCTGATGCTGTATCACACAGACAGGACCTTCACAGTGTGAAGCTGTCCTGTTTGTGTTCTGACTCCTGAGCTGTGGCTTTGTGGTATCTGTGTGACCACACAGAGTGGAATAAGTAATTGGACGAACAGCTGAATGTAGGCCAAGAAAGTGCTGAAGGTTGTTGTAATATGAACCAAATACACAAATCCCTAAATATAGGCAAAGATGTCAGTGATTAGATTGGGAGTGGATGAAGAGAGTTTTCATGCTATTGCTCAGTGGAGTCTTCACTTCAGAGCACTAACATTAATTCCAGTGTTGTTTGTAAGATACATATGTCGTGAGCTGTAAATGTAAGGTTATTACATGTGCAGCTGATTTGCTCTCTGTGTTATATGCAGTAGTCACAGAAAGGTACTTGCACTGTATTCATACATGACTGGGATACCTGTGTGTATCTTATGTGCATGCGTATAGGGAAATATAGCTCCAAACACCATGGACTCATGAAGGTGTAAATACACAGATGAAAAGGCAGCTGCACTGTAGACATGATGATTGAGTAACTAAGGACAACATTCTGTATAAAGACAATGGAAACCTGACATCCCTAATTTTAGGGTAAAAGTGGTTTCCACTTGTGTTTAAAAAGACTGGAACACTGTGATTCTGTGATTGCCTCACTAGTGATATGTGGTTTTGGAAGAACAACAGGGTAGTTCTGGCATCTTACAGAGGGCAGTTTGTTTGGTAGGATATTCCAAGTCTGCTCATTTGTGAGACGTCTCAGAACTCCAGGTGTGTGCAGTCAAACAGACTGAGTTTGGAATCAAACAACTGGGTTCTTCACAGGCACAGTCAGGCTAAAGAGGCCAAAAAGTAACAGGTGTTCCATAGAAATTTAGATATTTCTGAAATTCGGTGATATCAGACAGGGTGTGCAGTGCCCTCCCTGGGGACATTCAGGAGATCCCTGGGGGCACTCCTGTGCCCTGTGCTCTGGGATGGCCCTGCTGAGCAGGGAGCTGGGACCACATTGCCTGCTGTGGTCCCTGCCAGCCTGGCCCATTCTGTGCTAAGCAAAGGGAGCCCCTGTGAATTTTGACAGTATTTTTATGCATTCTGTCTCGTGTCATCCTCTTCTGAGGGTTTGTTTTTTTGTTTCCTGTAAATAAGAAAACCCGTAAATTTCAGACAAAACTTTCTCACGAGGATGGTTCTCCCAAGGGTTTCTCACTGTAAAATCTCCTGCTTCACTTTTAGGTCAAACACAAACCTCATTATATTTATGAAGTCCAGAGGTCCCACCTTGTTTGTTGGGCAGCATGACTCAGCACAAGAGCTCTGCATGTGTTTCTACAGTCCTAGTAGCTGATCTCTTCTCACACTTCCATTTTAGAAATAAAACTACTATTGTTTTTTATTAGTAAGAATTAGTAGCACTCGTTTGTAAGTAAAAACATTTTTTTCCATGCTGCTTGACTTTTTAATTATAACATTTAGGCATTCTCTGCTGGCCCTGGGAGCACTGTGGCAGCAATGTTTGTTTTGGTTGCTAAGTGTTTTGTAGTGCTGCAGTTTATTGGAAACCACTATTATGCTTTAATACCTCTGAAATGCTAGCACTTTTAGCAAGCTGTTCTTTAGGAATCAAAAAGCACTGTACCCTGTGTCAGCTTCTTCACTGCAAATGTTTATATGCCAGAAAGACAGTACTTAAAAATACATGAGTTTTACCTTAAAAGTTTATCAAAGAAAAAGCCACAGGGTGAACAGAACTGCAGCATGAGCCACGGGCTTTCCTTAGAGGGTCTAACAGTGTTTCTGTCCTTTATGATGTTTCCAGAATGGCAGAGACTCATGGTTTGATGGAGAGATTGGAGAAAGCAGTGACTCGACTTGAATCGCTGTTTTCAGATTCACACAGATCCGGGGGAATGGAATGTGATGGCATCAATGGAGTCAATGGAAGTAAGTCTGGGGGTTTTTGAAGTTATTAAACAATTGCAAGTAGTGCATGTGTTTGTCTTCTAAGAGGGAGTGCAATCTCACCCATTAGAAATTCTGTATCAAAATTAATATTTTAAAAAATTAATTTAGCAATGTTATAGTCAAGCTTAGTACACATAATTCTAAATTAATATAATGCAGACAATTAAAGATTTGACTGTTTCTGAAAAATACTGTCCATATCTGAAGTTTTATTGCTCTTTCCATCTTAGCATTTATATTGTTGTACATAACTCACCGGTTGAAAATGTCTGCTTGAGCCCAATTAGCAGAAGAAATGAGATATCCCCAGAACTTACACCATAAATATTTCTGTAGAGGTCACCAATATAAACACCATGTTTGTTTGCCAGCTCTCTCTGAATTTTATCATGCAGACACATTTCATTTAACTGTTTAATATCCTCAATCGAATCCCTTTATTTATCCAGAGCTCACTATTGCAGAACCAGCTCTGCTCTCAGAATAGGAGAGAACTTGCCATGTGAGGGATTTCCATGAAAACTGTTTATATTCTTGGCCTAACCTAAGAGCTCAGTAAACAGTCTTATAGGTTTCTTTTTCTACATCAAAACCAACAGCCAGAGTGTAAGCTTTTTTAAATCTTTAGTGGAAATGGAGATATATTGCCTTCTTCTACCATGCCCTCCAAAGAAAGACCAATCATAATTAGAATTATTTTTTAAAAAAACAACTTGACTTTTCAGTTAATGTTTTCAGAAATAACAAAATAATGGGTATTGGAGAGACCTGTACCTTTTACTGTTTTCCTAAATGGCATTGCAAAAGCAGGATTGCAAATAAATCATTCAGTTGCTCTGCACAGCCCACAGCAAATTCTAGTAAATGCTTTGGGAATTAACTGTATTGAATAGTAAAAAAATAGCATAGTTGATTTCTAGTTTTGCATAGGACAATTGCCATTTGGTGAACTGCTGTGTAAAACTGCTCTAAAGGAAAAGTTTACAATGGCTCTTCTGGAAACATGCACAGGTTTTGACAAAGAACAGAAATGGGCTTTGGGAAGCATCTCCACAGCTAAAACCTTTTGTACACCGGGTCGTTTGAGGGGTTTACACACAAACAATATGGAAGAAAGCCCAGAAATTCCTCAGAATTATAGGTGAATGACATCAAGAGGACCAAAGGAGCCTTGAAATCCCACCTAGCTGACTGAGTACATTTTCTTTTTCACACTGCAAACTCCAGTTGACAGAGCCTGTCTTTTTTTTCTGTCAAGGAGCCAGGTGACTCTTGTGGAATAAAGAGGGCTTTCAAGATTATGGATTTGGACACAATTGGCATATAGTGCCAGAAGGTCAAAGCAGACTCTCTGGGGAGAGCCTGGTAGCTCTTCAGAGCAATCTTCAGGCTTCATTAATGAGGGAGAGAGGCTGGGAAGAATTTTAACCCTGGTCTCTCAGATCCTACATATGCCATAAATTCACGTGTGTGTCACTCATGCTGGCTCTGGCAAAGGTTCTGAGGCACAGATGAGACCTGAGGATATATCAGGGAGTAAGAGAGGGCTGGAAAGCCTCCAAGGAAAGATTATTTTTGCTGTCTGAACAGGTACCACACAGAGCTGTGTAGAAGCCAGGAGCACGTGAAATTGAGCCTCATCTGCATTTTCTAATTGTGCACTTTGTCAGGAAACTGCTCTCTGTGGCATATAGGAAATAGCACTTTTATTCCTCTGATGTTCTAACACATATGTAGTCAATGGGATGTATCATCTAGAAGATGTGTTTGAGCTTTCTTGATCCAGTGACAGTTTTGCAAGGTGAGATGACAAAATAAGGAGATTGCAAAGCCTCATCTTACTGCACAAACCTACTGTCAACCCATTCTAAAGACTCTCTGACTGGAAATGGAATTGGTTGCTATTAAAAGCCACCAAACAATACAAAGACCTTCAGGAATGGGTGGGTAGTATAAAAATAGTTGTTGAGCATGGTGCAGATTCTATTTAGGGGATAATATTTGGTTAAAGTACAACGGGAGAGTTTTGTTAAGACAGTCATGCTTCTCAGGTCTCTAAGCCTTTGAAGGGCTAAGAAATGTTTATTTTAGCCCTTGTCATTTTAAGACAAACACTACATTATTCACAGTAAGTTCTCTCCGTGTTTCTATTCAAATTCTATCAAGAGCAGATTTTTTTTTTTATTTTCTAGCTAGTACAGAAAGTAATTTTAATTCTATTTTCACTGATTTCACAAATCAGAAATACAGCAAACTCCTGTTTCTATGGCATACCTCCTCCATGTGTTCCACAGGGATGCCCTGTGCATTAGGTACTCTATGGGCCCATTCTAATGGGGTGATCTCCTTCTGCAGGCATAGCACCGTATGTTGAAGCCTTTGATAGGCTGCTGAATGGAAGTGTTGCTGAGTTTCTCAGGTACAGCAAGATTCTCGAAGGTGATGTGAAGACACATGTGAGTATTTACTCAGATTTTTCCTAATTATATAAGTATCCAAGTCTGGGAGTTTGTGTGACCAGCCTTGAGTGCTGAGTAGAGGACTCTGAATAGCAGAATTAACTCTGAATTATTGACTCTTGCAGTAGTAATAGCGTGGCATAACACACTGAGTACAGTTGGTTCAGGAAGGGCAAAAGGTTGTATGGATTCATAAGAAGAGATTGCTTGCCTTTTGCAGCACCAAAAGTTGAAGAGCATGGAATATGTAAATATCCTCAGTCAGCAGCAGTGTGAGTTGCCACGTTGGCTGCTGAGGTCTTTGCACAACAGGGACATAGCTGAGAACATTTGTCAACAAATGAGTAGCCAACACTGGTGGGCTGGAGCAATGATAACTTTTTGTGGTTGTGTTCTAGTCATGTGTGTCATCATTCTGATTAATGTAGAGATTTTGTTCTTCTGATTGTTTGTCTTTATTACTTACATCTCTTTCATTTGGAGCAACACAGCAAACTAAAAAATCAGTATGTCAGCCATTGAAATGGCCCTATTTTTACTACATATGTTACAGCAAGAAGTACCCTGCTATTTATGAACCTCTCGTGATCAGAACTTGTGTTTCATATGTCTCTGCCATCAGGCCTTTCTCTGTGGCTCCATTTCCCAGTTGATTGCAGCTGCTGCTCCACATAGCCAGAAAAGCATGCAGTCCTGCAAGCTAGAGATTCACATT
Source organism: Xenops minutus (assembly GCA_035221455.1). NCBI lineage: Eukaryota > Metazoa > Chordata > Aves > Passeriformes > Furnariidae > Xenops > Xenops minutus. The sequence goes on from JAWWEE010000074.1 coordinate 61,213,933, forward strand.
GCAAGGCCAACATAAATATTCTTCAAGACAGCCAAAGCAACCAGCCTACTCACAGGGCAGGATGGCTGGATTATTCTGTGCACTCTATTTTGTTATGTGTGTTACATGTTCTTGTTTGTAGGGCAGAGTTTCTGACCTAGTTAGGGCTAGAAAACAGGAGGGAGTAAGGAGATCAGGCAGGTCTGAAGGATCTTTGTGTTTCTAAGGAAATGCTGCACTTCCTTTTTATTTGAAAAAGCCTAAACAATTATACTATAAGCTACAATATATGTACTTTGTTCTTCAGAGGAATTAGGGAAAATTCATAAATGGGAGGTGGGAGAGTAAGAGAAGGAATTATCAACCTGACTGAGCAGAGAATTGCCCCCTGGAAAGGATCAGTTCTAGCTTGGTTATTGCATTCATTAGATATCATTATTTTGTAGTTGATTTCTCAACAGTTTAGATCTGAGTGATCCAGAAATAGTCTTCGTACCAACACCAACCAGGGAAAAGTACTGCATTTAACATTCTAAAGTGACTAAAACCTTTTTAAGATACACTGTCTGTAAATGTTTAAATCAGTAAGGGTATTAATTCATGCATTTTTCACTATTTGATACTCATAATTGAGTCCATATAAAAGATTATTAATAATTTATCTGCCAAGTCTGTGAATAGTCCCAAGCATATTGTTGATGATAGTGCAATTCAAACTGGGATAAGGGGTATTTGTTAGGACTGTGAGCTTAGACATGACATTAGCTTTCCTCACATAAAGAAACCGGTGATTCTGATTGCAGTCTATTAAATATTCTGAAATCTTAGATTCTGAATTTACAACATGGAGCAGACTGTGGTTGCCTTATGCTCATGCTTATCACTGAAGCAACATCTGTGCTTTACCTTAACAAGTGGAACAAGGAGTATTTTTCTTCTGGGTGTCTTACAGACCATGTGTTCCTCAGCATTATACTTGCAGCTGCTGTCTCTTTCACATAATGAGCTGAAGGGAAGGTTGTATTTTATTTCAAAAAGCACCTGTTGCCTTGAAAAACCTCACATACCTGATGGACCAGAATGGTAATATGAGAGAAAGAGAGACTTCATATTGTGCTAAAGAAATGGGGAATTTAACATGATGTGTCTCATCTGACTGCTGTAATGATTGTGTGGTTTGTGTTCCTGGCAAAAGGAAGAATACAGACACAACTGGTATCTGCTGTTTTTTCAGTATGCTGGGCTCTAAATAGTCTATTGAAAGAGAACAAAGTAAAATAAAAACCAAAGCACTAATAGCTAGCTCCTGGCTCTGTTAAACACAGCAGCTTGGTGGGTTTTCAAAGATTAGTTTTTCAGAGTCCTGCTCTGGCTCAATCTTGAGAGCAGCATATTTCCCATTCAGATTACAGGGGCCAGTCTCTGAGTTCAGCTGCACTGAAGAAATGAACCACTGTTTAGAAGACAGAGAGAATGGCTGGGGTTTTTACAGAGTCTATTTAAAACAAATTAAACAGCTGAGATCCTTCCCCTGTCCTGTTGCTGTGGAATAAAGATCCAGTGATTATGTGGATGTTTCTATGAAATACAAAGTTCCCTACAGGCACAGATTTTATGGACCCACTTTCTGCTGTCCGTGTCGTGACTGACAGAGCATGTGAGGGTGGCCAGAACTGCTGCCAACCAGATGTCTTTGGCCTGACATACCAGTGTCTTGGAGGCTGTCACCAACTCTTACAGGTTGTAACAGCCCTGGAGCTGCCTCACCATATGTGCCAACACTGAGCTATTCTGCTGTCAGAATGAGGGAAATCCAAGATCAGTATAAATCAGACCAGTGATCTACAGCAGAGAGTTCTCTTACTCCCAGCTGAGAGGACAGTCCCGTTTCTTTGCCCACCTGCATCCAGCAGTGCAGAAAATGTGCCAAGAATGACAAATGTCTGCTTGTGGAAGACATGGTCTACCTTCAGATTGTGTCCCAGTGAGGAAGCTGGTCGAGCAGGTTTGATGGGCTCTTTGCTTTGTCAAAGCAAAATAAGCAAGGTTTTAGAAGGCCAAGAAGCAGGGTTTTGTGATGTGTTTATTATGAGCTTCTTCATGTTGTTTTTGTTTATGTGATATCCCAAGTGGTGCAATACTTTGGCTTGAGTTTCAATAATGTACCAGATGAGACATCATGATAAGAAGAGAATGTACTAGTTCTACAAGAGAAGGATAGATAATGTAACATTTCCATGTTTTAGAATTTTATGTGGTACAGAACAGCATAGTTACAGCCTTCTGTCAAACACATAAGCTAATACTTACCTTTTTTTTTTAATTGTTTATTTGTAACAAATCTTTTAACCTCCCAACCCCACCAGTTGAAAGAACAGGTTGTCTGTGTGATTCAGTTACGTTCCCTCCTCTCTCATCCAAGCTATTTAGCTTGGAATGGAAAACTATAAAAATATGGATGCCTTTTCCCTCCTCTCTTCCCTCAACTTCCAGCTGCTGAAATGCAGAGCTCAGAGAGGCAACCACCTTGGAACATTCAGAAAGGAAATGGCTGTGGGTTCACTTGCTCCTTGTTGGAACAGAGTTGAGGTGCAATTCCTTACATGTGTGACTACACCAGCAGGGTAGCAGGGAGAAGCAGTGCAAAGCACATTATCCAGCCTGCAGGGGTTCTCTCTGTGCATGCACTGATTTCTTGTCAGGATCAGCAGAGAAAGCAATATTCACCCCACATACCCACAGAGTTTCTTTTCCTTATCTAGTACATGAAAGCCATGACATTCTCTCCTTCCTCCAGGTATAGCCCATGTAAATATAAACAACCAGCTGAAAGCAGGAGATATTTTTATGAGGTATATATGCACTTTGCAAAGTGCTGCTCTGGTTTGGCCTATCAGTGGAGCTAAAAACTCCTAACTGCTTCTTTTTTTTGCAAAGAGTAGTTTTGACACACGAACTGGCTGCATGTTGCCTTTTCATGGGAGAGATGATGAAGAATTAGTCAATGACGGTCACAGCCCTGAACTGTGAACAGGATGTGCTGCTGTCTGTGCTACACCAGAAAAAACACTTTTGCACTTTATCTTTGCTAATCTAAATGCAGGCTATCAAAGCCATTATTTGGCTGATTCCTCCTCAACAAGGCAATTTGCTTACAGGGCAGCAGAATGCACAAGTGTGCTCTCGTGTTCATCTTTTGTGCTCAGAGGCTCTGTGGTTTTTAGGCATTGTGTTGAAAGTTGAATTAGAGCTCAGAGAGGAGGATGATGTCAACATACCCAGGGAGCAGCTTGCTGTCAGGCTGCCTTTGCATTTCTGTGAGAGGTATTTTCTGCTACGTGAAATAAACACCAAACCAAGTAGCTACTGCAGGACAGAAAACAGAATGCATAAAAAAAAGAAAAAAAAAGAAACATTTTTTACAGCATACATAGCACAATCAGCTGAAAGAAGGAGACTAAGTGTATAAAATGGTAGTGCTGTCCACCAAAATTAAAATAACATCATCAGCCAGAAAAAGGAACCTTGGAAATGGATCAATAGGAAGTTGATTTTGTAATGCTAATTCAGATGTATTTCTCACCCTGTGTATGTACTACGAGATACTTTCTAACATAAGCAGTAAAGAATGCTCCCTTTAAGAGGACAAGAAGGGTAGAAATGCAATATACACAATGTGGCCAGGTGCCTAACTCAATAAAAAAGGACCATTTTGAGGAGTTTTCCAACTTCTGATTGCCCTGTTCCAAAGGACTGCTACCCTTGTGGTCGGACTGCAAGACACCTGGTGGGGAATAAAGATGGTTCCTTACCAAGAGGAACTTGTCCACTGCAAGTCCAGAACAACACCCACTGAAAGAGGGGAAGTTTTCCCATTCATTTTGATGGAAGCTGGATCAGGCTGTTAGTTTCTTGTCACTGACATTGCAGTAAATGCCATTTGTTTTTCCTGTTATTTAAAAAGGCAAGGAAGAGGCAAAAGTCGGGCAGTATTGAAAAATAAGTGTCATGGTGGGCAATGCTGGGCATTTAGCTGTGTGTTGCTGGCATGAGAAACATGCACCTGTAAATTTAGGAGCATGGTGGTGGGAATATATCATGGGCACATTCCATATGGCATTTCCTCAGTCAGAAACAAAAGAAATCAGAAATGCAAACACTCAAGGCTGTCAAGAGTTCTTCATAACCTGTTTTCACGGGGCTTCTTTGCATGTGAAGCAGTTCCTGACTAAACCCCTAAGTAGCTGATTTCAGAGTAGTGCAGTTGATCAGGGACCATTTTAGAGCAAGGGATAAAATGGTTGCCCCCTAAAAGGAGAGATTTCATCTGTGTGGTTACCCAGTGCAATGGCATTTTCTGATCTGTCAAGGGTGCCAAAAAAAGGCATCAGAATGATTTGTGTGGGAAACCAAATTAGAATCCATCATGTTTGCTCAAGAAAATTTTAGATAATTTGCTCATATGAAATGAAAAATTCTGATTGTGAAGGGCTCTTTAATTGACCAGATGAATTCAAAATAACAGACTTGAGGTCCGTGTTTTACCAATTAATGTAGTTAATGACTGGTGCAATTAATCAAGGCCCATATTTTGGGCCATTTAAAGTCAAAATCAGAACTGATCATATGCTTTAGCTCATGCTAATTTTGCTATTCACTAAATTTTTTGCACTGAGGACCTTTAAGAGCAAATGAGAGTCAACTGGCAGGAAACCAGCTTTTCTTGGTTGTTTTCCAGGAGGAGTTGTGTATAGACTAGAGGCATAATTGTCCCACAAGTTGAAAACCACCCTATCAGCTTAACCAAAAATCATTAGAAGGCCTTGGAAGAGTGAGGTGCGTGGTTCTCACAACAGGAATTGTCAGTGAGCCACTAGCAAGTTACACTGTCTTGATCCACCAGAAAAAACACAAGACAGGGGTTGTAAAACCAAGAAAAGATTCATCAGAAAAAACCCACACTATCCTTACTATTGTTATCAGCATGAACTTCTTGTGATTGAAAATTCTCTTTACTGGTGCTCATGGTTCTTCTTTCTCTTGTGAAGGAGTATGATTTTTCAGGTTGGAGTAGTAACATTATTTAAACCCATTTATTTGAAGCTGAGAAGCATACACTCATTTTCTTGTTTCCCCATTTTTCTCTGTTTTGGGACACACATCTCACATGATTGATGTCATTTGTTGCTACAGGCTATGAGCAAGTCTTTTATTAATTTTCAGTAGTCTCATTCTTTCTGAAGAGCACGTGAACACTCTTTTCACTCCTCTGCCTCCCCATCTCTGACCTGGTTTTATTTTGCTGGTTGGTGGTTGCAACTGTTTTGAGTGTATAGAAATGCTGGGCTTGGAAACTCAGAAGGCAGTTCATTGTAGTCAGCAAAAAACCAAACAATGAGCTCAGAATCTGGCTCTTCAGTCAGCTTCTAGTAAAAAGGAGTTCAGTGAATAATGAGAATTAAGCCACAAGGGAAACCAACGTGCGGTTTGAATGTTGTTTTAAATAAGCTGGGAGTGCTGTCAGGAGTGATGAGGGTATAATGTGGCCACAAATGTGCTTTGCCTCTTTTTATCCCCTGTGAATGGCAAGATCAATATAGTCACTTCTCTGAATATTGAGGAGTCCATTAGGATAGATTAAACCGTGTCACTGTCACTGCTAACTTCTTTCAGTCAATTGCCATCCATAAGTTGAACTGTATATTTCCACAATTAATCTGAGCACTTTTAAGTATTGCTACAATTTCATAACTTTAATTATACATTTTATTCTAAATCCCAGAGATATAATAAAAAGATTGGTTTCGGATCTTTACGTAGATGTTTGAGGCTGAAATATTTCTTGTTGCTTTAGTAACACCTTAGTTCATGTCTGCTTTTCAGTCACATCATTGTGCATGTAGGTGACTACCTTGCCTTTCAGAGAGGCTCCCTCTCCAAGTACATGCAGGCTTTTGGTATTTAGCACCTCTGAGAAGCAAAACATGGGATAGGTGGGAAGAAATATTAAATGTTGTTATAGATGTCTGAGGTTTCAGTTTTGAACTTACTTCCATAGTAGCGAATTTTGGTTGTAGCCTGGGATTCTTCCAAGGTGATAGAAGTGGAAATGCATTTACAAGGAGACAGGTTCTGGCACTTTTAGCCTTCGAGCTGCTTTCAGGGAGCTCAGTGGGACTATGTGCAGAATGAGGTGGGTGGGCAATGTCACCAGTTGTCTTGAAGTGTATGAGAGGCAGAACATACAAAAAGTCTTTCAATGTAAGAGCCTATTTGTCCAAGCTTTCTCTCTAAAGTTAGTGCAATTTCTTAGAAATGAATGGGTCTCTAGTCTTTATATCAGGCAATTTGGCATTTGTCACACAGAGAAAGTCAAGAAATCTGTTCCTCAGTAGGGTGCTCAGTGAACACTGCTAGGGGAATATTTATGAGGTGACACCTCAACAAGTGCTGTAACCTTTCTAATTTACAGAGAGAACCATCTGAACTGCTTAGAACTTGTATTTATTAAATCAAGGTCACATGGATGACGTCCTAAAGCCTGTGAAATCGTAAAGTCTTGTCTGAAATTTCCCCAACACTGATTTGGAGCTTCACTGAGAAGGGCTCCTGGCAGCATAGCTGGGGAGAGGGAGTGGGGCTGTTCAAGAAGAGGCTCAGGGGCAGCACATCCCACCAAAGAAATACCCAGGGTGGCTGAGCCAGCACAGCAGAAGGTCTGTACAGGTCACAGCGAGACCTGCAGGTCCCCACAATCTCTGGGGGTGTCCCACATGCTGGTTCACAGAGTATCTTCCGTGGAGGAAATGTAGGTTTGCTTTTCCACAGGGAAATGAGGTCTTTCCACAAATAGTTCCTCAACACAGGCAACCAGATCCTCCAAAGAATTCTGAGCTCAGATGTCCAGGGGGAAAAAATAAAGAACTTGAATTGAAAAGCTGTTGATCTTAATAATAACCAAAGTTTGGACTTCATCTTTTCAGAGGTACAGAATGTGGCTCCAAGGAATAGCAGAAACTAGAAGATTTGGAAGTGTGTGAAACTTTAATGTACTGTACTTTCTGTTCTTCACTGAAATGCTGAATTGGTCTGGTTTTCCTTTCCCACCTCTCTTTGAGAAACCTGGTTGCTTTTCTAGGCTAGTCAGGATGAGGAGCTAGAGGAGCTCTCTCAGGAGGATTGGGGTAAGCCATCCACTAATGCCTGTGCAGGTTGGAGTGCTTTCTGTCTACTCTCCTTAATACTGATTACAAAAAAATTACATTTTGTTATCACATAACCTTTGACACGTGATAGAAAGAATATTCACTTAATGATGTTAGTTAAACTTATTTCCACTGGAAAAGAACTTCATGTAAAAGCTGAAATGAACAGAGGTCAATAGAGTTGCCGATTTTTGGCTGTTTTTTATAAAAGAGATTCATGAAGAATTTGTGAATCTGGAAGACAAAAAAGCAGCCTGAGCTTTAGGAGAGCACCAGCTGGTCAAGAGCTTTGGTCTGGGTCTGTTCTTCCTCTCTGATGGGTGACAAGGGTTATTGGAGACATTTTGGGAGAATATGATCTCCTTTTGCTTCACTTGGCAGTAATCAGTAGCCACAATGGCCTTAGAGCCAAATATTTATATCTGTTTGAAATAGTGACAGATGAACAAAATAATTGACTGCTTCTGCTACCAATATTAATAATTAATTATTTAACAAAGCTGACATTTAAATGGTATTCATTAGGCTTTAAAGTTAAAAGTCCCTTGAGATCAATCAGAAAAATTCATGTCACTCAAAACTGAGAGACTTTAGAGGAAATTCTAGAACACTGTAGCAAATTTTATTGGTGCAAAAGATGCAGAACCTGCTTACCCAAGGCAATAATATTGTAATTAATGTAAAGCAGCTGTTGTGGCTTTAAATCTCCCTTTACTCCAGAACATCTATCCAGTTTATGTTTCATGTGGAGAAGTGAAATGGCAGTAACAATTTACCCCAAACAATTCTTTCCACCTGTCTTACTTACACTGAAAGATCTTTATGAGTGATGTGGTTTGAGCTCCACCAGAGGTAAGAAGTGGTTTAAGTCAAAGTCAAGCTTACTAAAAGGTAAAGTTAATGAACCCTGATAGAGATGCTACTCTGAAACAACAAATAAGTAATACTGACTGGCACTGTGCACAGTTCCATGGCACAGTGTTGAACACACTGGCAGATAGAACCATCTAGAGAGACCAGCACTGCTGCAGTTCATAGCTCTGACTGCAGTAGCAATGCTGAGAAATTTTAACAAAAATTCCCTAATATAGACATAGACATGAAGGCTAAAAAACACTAAAATAACCCCAGTAACAGAGGACAGATGATTGGTGGTAGTCAAATGTATCTGTCTGAAAATAGAAAATATCTGGGGTGGTGTCTGGCTCTATCAAAATCAGTGACAAATCTCCCTCTGACTTCAATTTTTACTCGAATTTCAACTCTGTTTTCTGCATGGACCATTAAGAGAAAGGTGATGGGGTTTTTTCTTTCTTTCCTTTTCCTTTTCCAGTATAAAAAGTTCTCTGTTTGGAGAACTGCCACTGACTCTTCAGCCCTCGGTCCAGTTTTTAAAAAACCTCTATCAGCCAATTAGCTGTACAAAATAAGCCCTGTCTCCTCAGCTGGCCTGGATAGTTTCTATGGCAGCTCCATCCTTAATCTAAACTCCATTCTTTTTCCATTTCTTTCCCTTCAAGCCACCAGCCACTTCCCCACTTTGCTCTGAAGAGGCTTTTGAAAGCAGAATGTAAAAGCCAAACTGTTTCTCTTCCTCTGGCAATGCTGTCCCCCTTCAGGTCTCTGCTCAGAGCAGGGGAGCTCCATCTGTGCCTGTCATTTGCTGTCAGTCACCGTGTCTTTCGCTACACACAGAGGACCCAAAATTATTCCTGCAGAAACAACCTTTAGAACTCTGGATCACTAAATCCCCGTTCTTTTCCCTCATGTCCTCTTTACAATTTTGTTTCAGATAAAGCCCTTCAGTATATTTTAGAAATAAAAAATGCATATAGGACTGTATTTTGGTTTCCAGACTACTTTGTTTTTTTGTTAAAGTTAGCATGTATATATATGCAGATGTGTAGTATTCTCCAACAACAGAAGTCCAGTGGATTCTGATATTTACATTGTGCTTTTCAGAGCTATGACTCTGTGTAAGTAGGGTATTAAATACAATAACATTTGACAAATTTAATATTATGAGGTCAATAGGGTAATCTTCATGACTAAATTTCATTAGGAAATCCTATGTTTGTTTCTCTTGCTTCTATTTAGTTTTATTATTTTTTCCAAATACTGAATTTATATGTAACTTGAGACCTGAATGAATGTGCCTGCTTGTTCTTGTACAGTTTGCCAAGCTGTTGTCATGTAAATAATATTTATATTTTTTGTTGCTTAGATACCAGAGTGATGGTCAACTTAGATTGACTAGAACATTTAAAATGAGAAAGAGACAGATCCTAAAATCACATTTGCTCTGGAGAATTGCACTTTGCCAAAGCAAATTGGTAGTTTAAGCTTCAGGTTCAGTGCATCTATGTCTGCTCAACCTGCAGCAGGTTTGGATGGGATCTGTACTCATCCTCCCTCAGACAGGTCAGGAGCATTGTCTTCATCTCCCACAGAGCCTCTGGCAATTTTTCAGGCAGTGGCTTCTGGGAAATACCAGAAGCTGGCATTATATTGTGACAGGGAGGTTAAACCAGTTGCTATTAAAAAGATCATTTGAAAATACATATGATTGCTGTGTTAACTTCTGGAGGCTTAACTGAGAAGAGGCCTGTCTGTGCTGTTAGGGCAGTGGCCACAGAGGGTCACTCACTGGAATCAGCCACAGGGCATGGCATTGGGATGTCCTGGCGTGCATGTCAGGCTGCCGCTCTTCCAGCTGTATCAGTCACCTCAGTCAGCTGTCAAACACACACGAGGGAAAGGATTAAGATGCCTTATTCCACAATTTACTGGTGGGGAATTCGAGGTGGTGAATGGAACCCACATAGTCCTGGCATTCCAGTCCAAAGTCACAGCTGTCTCCTCCAGCCTCTGGAACAAGCTGCTAAAAACAGAGTAGGAAATGCTTTGAGGAACTTGCTTCCTTCAAGATATTCACCTCATCTGAGGAACCCGTCTGATGATTGCTGTGTCCATGCATAATCCAAAGAATGCCAAAAGGATGACCCAGAGTTTTCAGACATCAGTTATCTTTTGCTCCAAAAGATGCCCATTTTTTTCTGCAGAGAGATGTGTGTGAGTTGGTCTACTCCACTCTGATAAATTTGCTCATGATTCCTGTGCATTTTTAACACTCAGGCTGCCTTCCTATGAACCAGTGTAACTGGAAGAGTTTGAGCTGGTTTGTTCTGTGGCAATGTTTTGGCTGAGCTGCACGAGCTGCTCCATTTTCACTCACCAGTTCACTGGGCATGGGGGTCTAGTGAAAGAATCACCTCCCTCCCTCTAGAAGTGCAGTGCTGTCTGCTTAGTTGTTACACAGCCTGCCTGCTGAGCACAAGGAGGTAGCAGGGAAGTGTCACGTTTCAAGGACTGCAAGAAAGAAGTGGAATGCTCATGGACTGAACTAATGCATTCTTAATGAGGAGAAGCTCTTCTGTCACTTTGATGGGGTGCATGGAAAGAAGTACTGAATGCTCAGAAACAGTGAAACTCTGGGAGCTGTTCTTAATGCTCTTGCATAAAGAAGGGAGTAACTGTGGCAGAAGTCTTATAATAAAAGTCTTCTTGTAAAATGCAAATAACTGTGTTAGCATGATCCTTTGATTAAGATTTAAATTCAGAAGTGAGAGATGTGACTGCTCTGATCCCTATGCAATTAAAAGCTTTTGGGACTGGATAGATTTTGGGCATACAGCATAAGCCTTGCAATCAGTATCTAGTCTGCTGACCACTGAATGTTTCCAACATCTTGTAATAGATTTAGGGTAATAAAAAAATGCAAAAAGCCACCCTTTAAATGTACCACAGGTGCCTCAAAAGAGTGCTACCAATGGCTTGTGTGCCCTCAATAGCAGAAGATTCCTTAAAGACAGCTCCCAGACATTTTGGGAAAGTGGCCTTGGCCAAACTCTGCAGCAGTGGAGGAGGAATAATACAAGTCTGGAGGAAAAGTGCTTCATGATTCCACATCCAGCAATAGTTTTCACATCAGTCACACTCCCAAGGCACATGTATGAGGCACACTGAAGGAATGCCAGTCTTTTAGGAACATCAGTGGGTATCATCCAACAGTCTTGTCTCCATCTCTGACCAAATTCCAGTCCTTCATCAGAGATAAGCAACCAGACAAGAAACCAGTTGCTGCTTTATACTCTGAGTGGAGACAAAATTCCTGCTCAGCCTCCAGGAGTGATCACTGGGATCCCAAATGCTTGTATTTAGTGCAACAAAGAGCCAAACAGACACGTTTTCCAAACCTCATTGATGTTACAGCTCAGTATATGCTCAAGAACTCAATAAACAATCTTAACTTTCTATATCTAAGGACCCTTTGCTCATGTTTATGATCTCTTTGATAAGCATTTAAAGCTCTGTCTTAAAATAATGCTGCCTCTTTATAGGAATTTGGAAGATCCCTTCTGAACTCCACTTTTTGGATTGTTTGAAATCTTCTAAATTTGAGACTATGTTTTCTCATTACCCAGTTTTCAGACCTTTTCTTCATTCTCTCTTATTTACATTGTCTATGAGAAAGAGTCCTCATATGCCTCTGCCACTCTGTTGCTAAGCAAAAGAAGGGAAACTGAAAATTTATCTTTGTATGACATATACTCATTGCTCTAAACACCAAGTATGTTGTCTCTGCATCAATGCTCTTTTAAGCTCCTCTTTTCTAATACAGGTCATAATGCTTTGCACAGAATTGCAGAGAGGTTCTCTGCAACACTTCTGTAGCTCTGCTGAAAATCCTTTGCCACATCCATTGTAGAACTGCCTAAGCTCTTTACACAAAGCCACCCTCCCAGCTTTTACACTTGTATTTTCCAGTCTTCAGCATTTCCAATTAATCAGTTCCATGTTCACACCTACAATTATGCATTGTCTTATAGGGGCAGCAGGGAGGATTGCTAAATTCTATGCAGTTCATATTACCTGTGCCAGGGAAATTGTCTTACCCTTCTCAAGTGATGAGCAAGTCCTTGACTGTGTTAAAACCTCCTAACTTTGTGTTCCCCATGAATTTTATGAGTGCACACCTAATTCTTGCTCTTAGGACACTAATAACCATGTTGATTGCTCCTAAAGCTAATCTTTGAGAAACACAACTGGCAACTTTCCTCCTCTGAAATAACACCACCTGTAATATACCCTGTTGTTGCCTCTATTTACCCAGCTTCTTATCCAACTAAGAATTTTTATACTAATTTGTATCACTGCCACTCAAAGTATGAGTTTCCTGCAAGAACCCACAATAACCATTTTATATGACAGCTAAATATACTGGATCTGATATAATATCCTTGTCTAAGAAACAAAGTAATGATTTATACCACAGATAACCCTGTTGTAATATCTCCAGGTTTTAATTTTTCTCTGTGTTTTTAACCACTTGTTTCAAATCTTGTTTAAATGTCCATGGTGCTGAGGTCAAAGTAACACTCATGATATCACTTGACATACTTTTCCTGCCTTGGGCATATTTACCCAATCCATCATTGCATACTTCTGTCATTTACTACCATCTCCAGATGATACATATTTAAAATCTTTTCTACTTATGCTTCCATTTGCCAGTGTCTTCAGTACTCTAGAAAAAAAAGATAATATGGACCCAATGATTTTGTCACACTAAGCTACATGTGTTTGTCTTCCCTTTCAAATTATGTAATTCCCATTGATTGATCATCATTCTCCTTGTACATCAGTTCCCTGAAACTGGGGGAAAGCATTTGTTTAACAACAGGTAAGCTGTACATCAAGAATAATATAGATGTGCCCAGCTTACCCTTCAGATCAGTGTCACAGGCTCACTTCTTTGTTTTATTTCTCTATTGTTCCAGTAGATTTTTTAAAAAGTATGCCTTTGCTTTACTTTTCTGTGCAAGGTACAGTTCAGTAAGACCTTTATCCATCATTCCTTTGCTCGTCCATGTTATAACACATGAAAAAGAGTTCTCCTTTATAACCGCGGCTTCTCACCCTTGGGAGGTTTGGTATCTCTTCTTAGTATGTTGCTCTAGTTAGTTATTTATTCATTCAGAGACTCTAGCACTTTCCTACAATTTCTCCCTCCTGCCCAACATGGATAGATTATTGCCATTTTTAATGTATATCCATCCTCTCCCGCATTCAGATAATTAAGTTCCTCAGGCCAACCATGCTCTTTCACTGATTTTTCTATTTTCTAAAAGTTTGCCTAGTACCAAGCCTTAGCTCTGGATTTATTTTTGTCCATTTTGCAATTTCAGAAGCACTGAATCCATTCAGAATCACTTCCTCCTCAGGAAGATCACTTTTGGCTCAGCTGTTGTACAAGGTTCTCACACACACCCCCCCCCTAGAAAAACCCCTAAGCTTAAAATAACCCACACCTTGTTGTTTTATGAATTTCTGTACCAAAAAGTCAGTCATAGGAAATGTTTGAGAATATCTAAACCTTGCTATTATTTATGGTATTTATGTCCTAGGCTCATACAATTTCCCTTATTATTTATTTCTTGATCTATTTATAGAGATGATTAGACCCTTCCAAATCTCACCCTGTCAGACTTTATTATCCCCTTCTCTCCAAATACTGTCCAAGTTGGGTCTCTTTTACCAACTTCCATGCACTGATTTTCATCCTAACAGATTATGTTTTATTCATGCTATCCCACTTTAAGATGAATAAACACAATTTGGCTGTTTTACTTTGCTACAACTTCAAATTTCCTGACTTTTATGTATTTTAAGTTTCATCCACATATGCCTGCATGTAAAATTTCCTTGTTTTCTTTTTCAATTGAAAAAACCCCAAGGCAAACCAGCATGAGCTTCCCCACCCTTTCACAAAGTGATTATAAATGTACCTATTCATATTAGGTTAACTTAACAGCGTTTGGTTTGGTCTTTATTTAGCAATATACACTAGTTATGAATCGTTCTTTGCTATACCAGTAATGCTTTCTCCTGGTCACTACTCCTCTGCCTGGGTGAGGTGTAGGGAACACTGAAATTCTGATTCTAATCAATGTACATCATTCACAACGTAGAGAACATGTGTAGGGCTCAAATAAACAAAACATACCAGAAATCTGAACAGCAGGGAACACCCAGGAGCGTGGAGATTTACCTCCCATCCACACTGGTTGCATGTAAACATACTGTACCCAAATCCTAGAGTTCTGTGAGGGAAAATTGCCCAAAAACCGTCAGTCACAGTGTCTCAGAGCCATCAGTCTTAGAGTCTGCCTACAGATGACAGGCAAGGAATGAATTACAGCATGGTCCCTCACCAAATGTGCCACACAACTCTTCTCAAACAGCACTACAGCCCAAGTTCCAGTTCAGCAGAAAGCTTGCAGGTGGCTGTTTGCAGTGGTGATAACTTCCTACCATGCACTTGGGTATAAACATCACCATTAAAATGCTTAGACATCCTCTGGAGTGTTAAAATTAAGTCCTCCTGTGACTAATCTTAGAAATTACAACCAAAAGCCTGTATATCAACTCATTTTATTTCCTGTTGGAGGCAGATTGGGAACTTAACCTTAGATGTAAAAAAAAAATTTATAGCTAAGCCAGTACTGTAATACATTTCTTCCAGTCTCTCTGCTGTGATTTAGATGAGAAGCAGCAAGAAAGATCTGAGCTGTCACGCTTGACTCTGAGCTGCCAAGCAGAGGCATTGGAGGTTACAGGCCAAGGTTTAATTTATATTCCTCCTTTTGTTACAGGCAGAGATGGTACGGGCTGCTTTCCAAGCACAGAGATCTTTCCTGGTCCTAGCATCTCAATGTCAAGAGCCTCAAGAGGTAAGGAAAGTGACCTAGAGTTTCAGGAGGCAGTGTATGAAAAAGCCTGTGCTCCCATATCTTGTCAATGCCTGCCTTTGCTTTTATTTGTTACTTTATTTACCCAGTGCACTTAGGGGCTTGCTTTCACGTTTATAAGCATGGTAATGATGAGAAAGTCATGGTTCAGGGCTAAGAACCTTTTCTGTACTAATACATATAAGATTGTTAAAGGAAGCAAAGGAGGTTTCCACTTTACAGCTGGAAGTGGGATCAGTGTTTCTCTGGGAACTGGAAATGCCATGGAATATAATGGCTTTCTGCTACCTCGCAGGGATGCTCTGTGACAGACACTGAAGTTGGGGTATAAGCTAGTGAGAGAAAAATCTATCCTGGCATGTAGACTCAGTATTCTCCAAGCTGAGGTCCAGCCTAGGCCAATTCTGGAAGGCAGGCAAAGCACTTTGTCAAAAAAAAAAAAAGAAAAAACCACTTTTATCAAATCATTGTATATATTTATTTTAGTGGCAACTATTTAAATCCTCCCCTCACAACTAGAAAGCTCAGGGAAGCTGTGGAGTTGTTATGAAGTCTCATTGGTAGTTTCTGGAGGGCATAGGGCCAACAGCACTGTAACATTCCTGGGCATAGAGATCCCATAGTCCTTCTGTGGGGCCACCCTCGAGCCTTCCTTCTTGGACTGTGCAGGGAATGAAGTCTCCACTTGCACAGTCTTTCCATGGCCTTCAATTCTATTTTTCTCCACTAGCTCCCCACTCCAAAATGCATTAAACTCCCTATTTTCAAATCAGAACTCTGCACGTGATATAAAAGATTGATTTTTTCATATCACTATTGTTCTTTAGAGACACAAATTAGAAGTTTTTCTGATCAGGATGTTTTAATGACAGGGGTACTCAAGGCACTGATATTCCAGGCGAGACTTTAGGTTTAGAGTTCCAAGCAAGAAGGGATCAGTTGTTTTTCCAGCTGTCCCTGATCTCAGAGAATAAAAGTGGGTCATGACTCACAGAGAACAGGCCAAATTCCCATTGGTGCAGGCCTCCAGCAGTCATTTATATTGGCTGTGAATACAATTGGACCCAGTGGCCCACAAAACTCTTCATATTCCCCAGTGAAGGGTTTCTGGTGGCCCATAATGTCCTGCAATGTTCTGAAGTGTTGGGCTTGTCCCAGCTCTGCTGCAGGTCAAAGCTGGGGGTTGTGGTTTGCCCTCCTGTGTTGCTGTGCTATCAGTCTGATTTTCTCTGCTTTGCCAGGGAGAATGGCAATGGCTTCTCCCTGCTCTTACCCTTACAAATTTCGGACCTCAAGTCAAGGCTTTGAGATTGTTTTCAACTGTCAAGTTGAGGAATTTTCATTTTAAAATGGCAACAAAACGAGCTTTAAAAAAAGAAAAGAAAAAGGAGGAATAAATGTAAAAAGAGATTCTGCAGCAATTGAGAATGACAGTTACAGAAGCATTAAGAAAAGCACCAAATAATAAAGACCTTGTCATAAACATCTCCAGAGCTGCCCATGTGTATCTGAATGTCTTAGTTGCACGTTGTCATTCTGGCATAGATTTCTGCAGCTTGTTGAAGGCAAGAAAGTGCATTCTAGCAGTTAACTATCTTTCAGCATTGAGGAAATGCCACGTGATACGTGTGTACACATCATTCCAAAGTTAAAATACCATGAATATTACAGACTAAAGTTTCCTTCTCAGGGAGAACAAACCCAGTCCAGTTACTTAAGCTTTTTAAAAGATCATTAGGGCACATTTTTTATAGGCATCCAAAAACATATTGTTGTTCATTCTTCTTGTCTTTTTTGCATATATTTTTTGCACAGATACATTCAATTATACTATGGACAGTCCTGAAAATAATTGAAGGCTGCCTATCCTATACTGGAACATTTTTTTCTCACTGCAGAGAGTGATGGTTCCAAGCATTAGACTTTTTATATCTCCATGTCAGTGAGGAAAAATATCCTGTTATAAAGCCAGATTGGTTCACACTTTTGAACAAGCTGGTTCTCACCAGCTAACCAGGAGAAGGAAGGAAGGAGGGGTCCTTCCCCCCTCCCTGCTCCCCAGGCCCTTATTGATGTGATGTCATCTGGGCTCTGGTTGTATTTATAGCCGAGAGCCACGGAGTCAGTGTGGAATCCAAACAGGAAAGCTAATCATTAGTGTATCAGAATGCACAGAGTAGAGAAAAGCAAATGAAGATGACAGCATATCTATAAATGCAAGAGAAAAGCGAGTAATTCTGTCATTCAGCTGTCTAGACTGTTTGCTTTATAATGTAAAGCTGTGAATGAGCCAGCGGGTTGTGACTATGGCATGGTAGCTTTGTAGACATTCAGAGACAGCGGTGTGGAGACTGAGGGGATTTACTGAGTTCCTGTCATGTTGGGATGTCATACGTGGTGCCTTTAAAAAAAAAAGAGGGAGGGGAAAATGCGCTGGAACAATAAATTAGCTCAGCTCTCGCAGCTTACAAACTAATCAATAAGGAATTCAAACAAAAGGAAAGCTCCTGTATGTATAATGATCCTTGGATTTTTTTGTGCCTGGCAAAGAAAGAAATGTATATTGCACAAAAAGGGGTATTTTTGCCTCCCTATGAAAATGTTGAAGCCCTAGAATTGCTTGAGCTCCTTAACTCCTGCTAGGAGTCCCTAGCAAGCGTTTCCAAACAGTTAAGCTTGCTAAAAGTTGGGTTTTGCAAGGTTTTGCTTCTTTTTAATACCGTTGATATTTTTGCATCTGGAATCTGTTGCAGTGCACAGCCTTTATTATCTGTATAAGTGAAAATAGTAGGAGCCAGGAAGGTAATTCCAGCTGGCTTACCCATCCAGCATCCAGTGCAATAAATTACTTTGCAGAGAGCATGTTCTGTTACTTTTTATGGTCATGTTCTATATTTGTATGTGCAGTGGAGGAGATCACATGACCAAACCCCCAGCTGATATTCCTGTTTGTGTATGGCCCAGCTAAGGGCTGCTGCATACAGGCTCATTCAGCAAGATGGGGTTTTTCAGTTCTTCCACTTGTTAGAAATTATTATCTGACGCCAAACTTCAAACATAAAACAAAAACAGGCCTATTACAAATAGTATAAGAGAGTACAGAGAAGATGGAGCAGGGAAAATAAATTAGAATATTGCTGTAATCTGTGAGAGATTGTTTAAAAAGTTATTTTGAGGCCATATGTTCACATGTTGCTTGGGCAATTCAGAAGACAGGTTTTAACATAAACCTTCACAAAACATTCTGAAATGGTTTGTCTATTCCCCATAGTCTAAGCCAAATGCAGTCCTGTTGGAAGCATTTTTTTTATTTCATTGTATAATAATTTTAAAAGTTACTAGTGCTCCTGAGCAAGTTTATCTGTTTAGCAATTATCTTTGAATTTATGATCAGGAATACTAACACATGAGATTGCTGCTCAAAGTCACTGCACAGAATCCTTTGTGAATGGTGACTCATACACTGTCTTCTCTTTGTGAGTCGTTTCATTCCACTTTAAAAGTTCAAAGAGTTTTAAGAGTTGCTTTGAGGACATGAGGGATCCATTTTTCCTATACTGGGAACAAGTTAATGAGATAAATATTTTTGTGAATCAATATAAGCATATGTATGATGAGCAGACCTGTGGTAAGAAGGACTACAAACAGATTTCAATGGCGGATGCAGTTCAGACTATAAATGATTACGTAATTTCTCATAAAAAAAAATGCTGAGTTCATATGACTGCCAAAGCTCATGGATTTAATTACTAACATTGTGCAGACAAACATTCCAATTAAATACCTAGCTTAAACATCCATATTCTGCACAGAGGTGGGAGGAGAGGGGTGGAAAAGAGTGAGAGGTAAAGGAGTGCTTTCTCTTTTTTCCCTAGAAAAGGGACACCCCACCGACCCCACAGAAACCCAAGAAACTGGATTTGAAGTTAGACTTAGACCCATGAGAACAAATCCTTCAGGTTTTATTTTTATAGCCAACCAAAAGAAAAAAAATGTGTTGTAGGATTCGAATAGTTGTGGCAAAAAGCTTTGAATAAAGGACTCGCTCTCAGAATTTTTATGTAGAAATCAAAGATGAAGATTTACAGTTCCCTGTTCTCTGTCAGCGTAGGATTGCTCATTTTCACCTCTCTTCTATTTTAAAGTACTTCAATAACAGGACTCCTGGGACTTCTTATTCTGCATCCTAGCAGGATTTATTTTCTAATTACCTTGCCTTTCTTATGTTACTTCATTTCCCTCTACTTTTGTCACACTTACTGGGATGACCCTTACTGTTTTCCAAAAATATGAACAGCAAGGTACTTCTCACCTTGTTAATTTATTACTTTCTTGTGCAAATGAATTAGAGCTGAGTTTTGCTGCTTTCTGCCAGCTGGTTGACTGACTGCTGCAAACCTGCTCCTCTGGATCTAGAAATAGCCTAAGGAAGAATTTGGTTCAGTCCTTTTAAGGTCCTCAGGCCCCAAACTCACCCAAAGTGCCAGGAGTGACATGGACAGAGCCTGAGAGTCCTGAGCTCAGAAGGGACCCCCTTGCCCTGCTCCTGCTCTCTGAAATCTTGCCAGACTGTTGACATATTTCTGTTATCAGCAAGCCTCCAACTGCATGCAGCCTGTGCCCACAGCCCCAGTGATGGGCCAGCAGTTTCCAGTCACCTCACAGCATTCACAGGCTCCTTTTTGGATACTGCTGCTGCAAAGCCTTACTTGGTTTCAGGTCCAGATAGCCCCTGACACCTGTTATCTCATAATTTTGTCTCAACATCACTCATCTGCATTTAATCGTCCTCAAGCTCATTGTATTTTCAGATCACAGAATTGTTTAGTTGGAAAAGATCTTCAGAGTAATCTAGACCAGCCATAAACTTAACACTGCCAACTCCAGCTCTAAACCATGTCCCTAAGCACCACATCTGCGTATCTTTAAATACCTGGAGGGGTGGTGACAACCACTGCCCTGGGCAGCCTGTTCCAGTGCTTGACAACGCTTTCAATGAAGACATTTTTCCTATTTTCCAATTCTGGGCATCCTACAGACCTTTATTGCAATTCTGCTGTTCCTAAAATAATGTCCAAAAATTACCAGGCTAGTTTTCAGTCCCTGTAGCAATATTCATGTTCAAACTTGCACCATGTGAGACCCTACTGAGCTAAGATAAGAGGACACTCCCTTTCCCATTAAGTATCATATTGTTTATTCCTGCTAAACACAAATCCAAACTAGTACTCTCCTTTCTCTTTGTTCCACAGTTGTTTCCTGGGATTTATGGACAGCACATAAAAGGGGAAAGCACTGAGGGTATAGGTGACTGAAAAGCAAGGCTTTTTCAGTTCACAGGTTCTTTATTTTTTTTTTTCCTAATTTTACTTTGAAAATCTAAAATAGAGCGTTCAAGTCCATTTCAAAACCAGCCAGAGTCCTGGTCAAGAGTGTTGGGGGTGATTCTGCACTGCTGTAAACTGATGCATGCAGTTTGTGGCAGGCCCTGGATTTCTCCACTGGTTAGAAACTATTTGTCTTTCACATTCCTCTCCATTTGCCCTGCCTCAGAGTTTACATTTCAAAATAAAGCCACAAATGACTAAAGTAGTAATTTGTCATGGGGGGTTATGGTTAGGTCTTCCCTGTTTTTTCCCCACAAAGGACAAAATTGCTACAGCTGATATTGGCTGTCAGATTGAGATTTTTTGTGCTATCTAAGAGGAATAAAAGCCAAATTCCAATTAAGTCACTTTGGAAGCACACAAATGTGTCTAAGCTTCTGAGCTGATGAAGCTGACCAGACAGTTCTGCAGATCTGTCTCTCTTGTGTCATAGTCCTGCTGTTGCACAGCACTGAGTTGAAGTGGCAAAACCTGTACTGTTGACCAACAAATCCAACACTCATTATACCACTATGTTGAAGATTTACAGTCTAAGAGAACTAGGCCACAATAAATTAATGTCTCTCTGTATTTAGGTAGGAGGAGAGCTCTGAACCCTGAAAAATCAGAGTACTAGAGGGATGTAAATGTAGTGATCTCAGAGAAAAATCTCTACTGCCAATCAGAAAAGGCTTGCAGAGGAAACACTGGGTTGGCTTGCAGAGGAAACATTGGGTTGAGGTGTAACAGGTTATACTGCAATTTGAAGAGCAAAACTGTGGTACTAAATGTGTGAAGAGAGATGAAGATAGGAAGTGCAAAGAACAATTTGCTGCCAACAAAAGCTGATGGTATAGAAATAATGCTGTGGAAACAATAATGAAAAACCCTAACCTAATAATTTGAGAAATCCAGATGCAGTATTGAGACATTCAGAGTTACCAACTAGCTTATATTAACTTCTGGGAAAAAAATACATTTTCTATATAATCTAATAAAGAGATTGTTCATCAGCTTAACCTGAACACTGATTCCACCCAGATTGTGAATACAGGAAAAAATATAGGCCTTTCTTAAACCACATACAGACAAAAAAAAAAAAAAAAAGAATGAACTCAAAGTTTAAAGTCTTCTTTACAGATTTAAAAAATACAAAATATGGGAAATTACAGTTAATCTAAAACCTTCAGTTCTAGAATCTTAGCCTCTCATAGCAGAAATGCATCTCACTGGTGATCACTGAGGCTGCCAGTGTGTTTTTCCTGTAGGCTCAGGATGGGATTCTGCTCATCAGTTTTAACTATCAGAGGAGGAATGTCATGTAAGGAGTCTTTCTAGGCTCTCCTTACAGCAATGGGCAGCACCTCTGGAGTCTATTTCTTCACATCTATTCATGTCTTCTAACATATAGTCTTGTAACATCTATTAATAGTTGAAAAGAATTCCTCCAGGACATCTCTTTCTTCATTTACAGTAGAGGGAATCAAATCCCAGCTGAGAGCAGATGCTCACCTTTGAAATGGTTAGAACTGAGTGTGGCAGAGTCTATCCATGACATCTCTCAACCCTTGAAAGGAGGAAATGTGGGATGGGACTGTAGTAGGCTCTTTGCAGAGATAATGGCTGTGTCTATGTTAGTGGTTTAGCTCACAGTGGGACTCAATTTCTTCTTCAAATCAGCCCCATTTAATGTGTCATGATTTACATTACAGAGCAGTTTTAGTGTGTACAAAATGGGTGTATTTCTGATTAAGTTAAATGGAAGATACATTCCCAGACAGCATCTAAAGCACAGTTTACAGCGAGTGCAGAGGAGCCCCCCCAGACTGTATGGGGTGAATGTCAAGGACTCAGAACCAAGTGTTTTGCTCTACAGAATCATTCCTGTTAGGCTGCACCACCTGCCAACACATGCACAGACACCTGAGTCAAATCAGCTCCATGTTTCAAACTTGCCCCTGGAAAGCACAGTGTAAGTTTGGTGGAGATTTTGAACGGACAGGAGAAGGTAACAGAACTGTACACGGTGGAGCAAAGGTTGTAGTCAGGCTGTTTGGGTTGCAGCTGAGGAAAATGAAGGGGCTGCTGGTCCCAAATGCTTTCAGCTTTCTTTTACTGCTCCTACACCAAAGGTTGTCACCCCTCAGTTACCATATATTAAAAGGGTATTTGTTCTCTTGCCATGTTTTTTTCATAGTAGTTTGGGTTGGTTTAAACACTATAATAGTGAGGTCTGAAATGTGGTGCCACTCCTCCACATCAAATATCTTCAGCAAGCAATCTCATTCCTGCAAACTGTGTCAGATTAGCTTAAAAATACATAAGATCTTTAAAAACTATACTTTTATTTACCTACTGGGTTTTGTGCCTTTGTGATTCGTGCTCACAGGTTTCTGGACAACAGTGGTCCTGAGGAATACCCAAGTACTCACTGGCTCAAGCAGTCAGAGTTTAAGCAGGCCACTCAGTGTGGGTATTGCAGAAATGGGAAGGAGAGGGAAGTCTGTGCAGAGAGGTGTGTTGGAATACTGGTATTCCAGAACACTTTATGAGACTGGGCTGTTAAATCTCTGAAGCCAAAGCCTAAGGCAGTTCTGGTTGCATGCTGTAACTTTTTTGGAGTGTTTTGGCTAATCACAGCAGTAGGCTTACTGCTCTTGATTTTCTAATGAGAATTATAAGACATGGAGCAAAGCTGGCTGGTTGTTTAGGTATTCATATTTAAAAAGACAATCTGGTTTTAATCATTATTTTAAAAGGGGAAAAGCATACTGGGAATTACTTCTGATGTTTCTAAGTTGTGCCCATGTTGCATTTTTAAACATTTCAGCAAAACTGATATTATAGTAGGGATGGTGTTTATACAGAGACTCTTAAATTTCTGTTAAACAACTGTGCTGTGTCTTAAATGACAAGAAATTTTATCTAGCACATGCCAGAGGCATGCTGGAGATTTTTCCAACAGCTCTGATCCATCTCCTTGAATTCATTTTTTCTTAGACACCCAGTATAGACAAAAATTTTATTAACAGTCAGCTGTTTTAATATTCACTGCAGTAAAGAGATCATTCTTCTAGAACCCTCAGCACAACTGTTCCTGCATTGTAAAGCCAAAGAAGACTGATTACTGCCAGGATTAATGAGCCTTTCTATACCCATATGCTGTATACGCTGTAATTCATCTGCAGTTTAATCACTAACTAAAAATTTCGAACCGAGGCAGAACTCAATGAAGTGATTCCTTGCCAGCCTGTGTTCCTGTGTCCAGCCCTTACCCAGACTCGGATGACAAGGAGCTTGCACAGCCACGTTTTGGGCAGGCAGGACGGGTGCAGGGTGAAGGGAAGGCAGGCTCTCCTGCTCTCCCGGGGCATCTCACATGGCACAGAGCTCAGCAAAGCCTCGAGCCCTTTGGGGCTCTTTCTGGTGGCACTGCAGTGCCAAAGGGAATGATTACATTGAGGTGCTTTCCTTAGCAATACGTATTTCACCTTTAAAACTTGCACAGGGCACTTTTTCTGTGAAATTAAATAAACCCACTACCTTTTTATAAACAGCTGATTCACTGGAGAGATTAAGTGATTAAGTCCTGTGCTCTGAGAGACAGAAATTCCGTCTATACCTCTGACAGAAAATCCTCAGAAAAGTGGCTGGGAGTTTTTCTAGGAGGAATCAGAGGAGGTGTGGGTCATTGTGGGTCATTCAGAAAAATGTTTGACCCTGATTTTGCCTGCTTATCTGTAGATATCAGAGTATTCGACAGAGTAAAGCAGCTCTATTAACAGCATTTCGTATCTGGGAAATGGAAGAAAGCTAACACAGCTTTTCTGAAAGCTGATGACAATGTGGTGGGAGAGCTGCAAAGAGAACCCTCATTTATGGACTCCCACTTCTGTGCCCTCTCCACAGAAATGTGCTGCCTCCCAGTGCTGTCTAGATATACCAGGCATCTGTGGAGCTGTATTTTTAGCCCTGATATTCTCTTTGGCTGGAACTGGGCCATGAAGATTCACAGTGAGCTAAGGACTGTAAATACCCCCTAGACTTTATGGGAGGAAAACTGGCATAATATCAAAGCAGAACAAGCACTTTCTTAAATTTCAGTTTTGTTAACTACTGTCATGCTTGAAAGATTTCCCTGGAAAATAAGAAAGACCCAACCAGCTGCAGCATGTTGTAAACAAGCGAAAATTAGAAAAAAAGGATTTCTGCAGACTTTATCATGTTATGGCAACAAAATCAGATTTTAAGAACTACAAATCATGGAGGTTTCAGGGCTTTTTCAGACTTAATGACTTATGCTGGTCATTAAGTCATCAGCAAAAAATCTTTTCATTTCCCAGTAATACTGTAAGTATTTGTTTTCTCCCAACCCACTTTGTTGTAGGAGAAGATGAAATATCCCCGTGTATTTCAGATGCATAGGCCTTTCCCAAAATTACACTACCACTAAAATATTAAGGCTCCATAGGTGGATCAAAATCCTTTTCAAAATGCAGAACTCCTTTGTGTCATGGTTTTAAAGTGTCTCTTGAGCTGTGTTGATCCATAGCAGACATGCTTATTTTAAGATGGCATAAAATTCTGTAATGCTGAGGTCTTGTGGAAGGTGGAAAGAAAGACCTTAGAGATGACAGAGATCAAGCAGGACAATGTGTACATCATCCTGTGTGTGTCATGACAGTATTAGTCCCCAAGAACATGAGGATTAGATGTCTCCAGAAAGCACATAAGCCCATTAAAGAAGTAGCCCTGGAAAAGGTGAGTTAAAAATGGAGAGTTCTGCTACATCCTGAGTGATGTTGGAGGGAAGTGGCAGGGCCACTGAGAGTGCTGCCCTGTCTTTGGTGGGACATGGGGTGGGTTCTCTGAGCACACTTGTGCAGTGTTACACTGCTCCAAGGTACAGCCAGTGTTTTGCTCCTAAACTGATGACTCCATGGCCCTCAATCTTCTGTCTTCTGAGCAGGAGAATTCTTCCCAGTGAGTTAGTTTTTCAGAGACACTGGGCCAGTGTGATTAGCATTCCCTTTGCACAGGAAAGAGCTTGGGTAGCTTCTGCCTTCATTCTGCTTTCCTTTTCACTCCAGACACTATTCCTTCAGCTCAGCAGTCAACCCCCTGGATACCATTTGTTCCTGATTAACACAGGGGAATCTCCCCAAACCAGGGCTTGCAGGCAGTGTGTTTCCCATGAAATCCTCCCACATTACTTGCAGCCAAAGGAAGTTAAAATATTAAAACATACCAATAGGGAAAGCTAAAATTGATATTGCCTTCAGTGTATTACTTTCTCAGTCTTGTTGCCAGATGATAAGAGGCTGGTAACAAGTAGTTTGTGTTTCTTATAGATAGAACAACTTGATTAATAATATGAAAAACTCAAGCCAATGTAGAGAATCTCAAGAAGTTCCAGGGATGTCAGATGAAAAATATGAGCATTCTGCTAACTCTGAGCTATGGGGTCTATGTGGTTCTTAACGTGGGCAGCATGTGAAAACACTACCAGCGCTGAGAACATTTTTTGCTGCAACACATTATTAATACTTAATGTCTGTGCATTTTATTGCTCCAACCAGAGGAGGATAATTAAATTGTTACTGTCATGTAGAAATTTATGATGACGTTTCTTTCCAACTGCTAAATCAGTGGGCAGGGAGGACAACATTAAACCACAGGGTGTTTTTGGACCACCCATTGTTAACAGCAGTGTCTTATTTTTGTCTTTTATTTTTCTTCCCCAGAATGAGGTGGCGATGCTTCTCAAGCCGATATCAGAGAAGATTCAGGAAATCCAGAACTTCAGGGAAAGGAACAGAGGGAGTGAAATGTTCAACCACCTCTCAGCCGTCAGTGAGAGCATCCCTGCCCTGGGGTGGATAGCAGTGGTGAGTGACACCCGGGGTGGTGGGAGGGCTGTAAATGTGCTTCTGGATGCTGCAGCCCAGGAATGTTCCAAATCTTGCAGAGCTCTGCAGTCTCATCTGGATAGTCCCTCAGTCTACTACACCCAAGAAGGTAATGAGCCTGATACGTCAGGGAAGGTGTCTGACTAATGTTTTACTTCCTTTCTCCTTCTGTTGTTTCCTGCTACCATGGGTTGATGGTCCTAGTCTCCCAAACCAGGCCCTTATGTCAAGGAGATGAATGATGCTGCTACCTTTTATACTAACAGGGTATTAAAGGACTACAAGAACAGGTATGTTGCCAAGCCCCAGTATGCACTAGGCAGAGAACAGAGCAATAACCACACCAGGAGGGTTCACAATGCCATCACAGAAAGCATTTTGTAAACTAAAAAGCATCTGATAAGACCTGCTTGCAGTAGTGTAGTTTCCCCTCCTCATCTCTGACCTGCAGCATGTTGCAGTGAGAATGGCAGCAGCACTAGCAGTGCTGGTTTTCACTCCCCGCACATTTTAAGATTATATTTAATCTTCTGGCATTCCAGAGATGCATATTTACATATGGCAACGTGTGGCTGACTAGCTGCTATGAGTCCTTGTCTCCTTCGTGCACTCATATTGTGGCTGTTCTTGCTCTTTGCTTGAAAATGTGTGTTTAGGTGGGAGATGAAATTCCATAGCTCCTCATTTGGTTTCTCTCTGTACCACTGCACTGTTCTTAAAGAGCACAAGGAATTCACACAAAAAATTGTATGAATAATATCTGTGAATTGATGGACAAAGAGAAAAAATACAGGTCCTTCCTGTGACCTTTTTGAAAAGCCATGTATAAATCCTGTTGGTTTAGTACTTTTGAGGGCCAGATGTTGGCTCTTGATTTTGATGTCCCAGTGAAGAGCAGTATTTGCTATTGAGTTTTTCCTCTTTAGTGAGGAAAACTTTATAAATACTAAAATATTCTGTATATATTTATGTTTCTTAAATATTTATATTTCTTATATATTTATAAATATACATTATATGCTACAAATATTATTTCATTTTATAGGTATTATATATTATTCCTAAAGCCTTAGTCCACCTACTGAAGGTACTACCTACTGGAGTGATTGATGATTTTACAGTATAGCCTTAGTACTTACACTGGAGAAAAAATGTCACCTGTAATGGTATAAATAGAGTACATTATTTAGGTATCTAGTTGTTTCTTTAATAAGGAATCCTTTTCCTATTTTTCACTGGATCAGACCACAGTGTCTTCCAAAGTGTGGAATGCTCTCCCTTGACTTCAGTAGGCTTTGGATTAAACCTGTTGACTCAGATGCTCTGCATTATTAAGGATCAAACTCCAAAGGAAATAAATAGCAGGTAGACACACAAAGCCTTGTAAGCATCCAGTCCACAACCATCACTATTCAGTAATAAAAGTAAGGACTCCAACAGTTTTTCTCTCTACATATTTGTTTTCATTTACAGTCCCACTGGAAGACTATTGACAATGGTTCTAGATCCAACCTGTGACTTGTACCTTAAAGATTCTTGATGTATAAATATTTCCGTCTGATGACTGTAACAAGATCCAGTATTACCCTGGCCACGTTTGAACCTGGAAGCCAGAATATCCTAAAGAACCCCTGGATATTTAGCACCCTAAAACTGAGTCTGGGCACCTGCTGCCCAGCTCAGCACACTTTTAGTGCTTCTTCAGTGGACTTTGTGCCTGAGCAGAATGATGACACACCCTTCCAGCAGGAAGCACTCTCTGCTAGAGCATCCTTTGGCCTTGTTTGTCCTCTGGAAGGATCTAGAAGCTTTCCAGTGTAGGAAGCCTCTGTATTTGCAGCACTGGGCTGGCTGGCTGCCTGCTAACTGGTTCTTTGGGTTTTAGCTGCTTTAAGAAAGAGCAGCAATGCTTTCTGTTTCTGTGCACATTCACAAATATAAATATTGCCTCTGGTTTTACAGTGACACACGCCATGTCGACTGGGTGAAGTCATATCTGAACATCTGGTCTGAGCTTCAAGCTTACATCAAAGAGCATCATACCACAGGTCTCAGCTGGAGTAAAACTGTAAGTACTCCTCCTTTCTTCAAGAACAACCATAAAATGCCAGTAACATGTTTGCCTTCTAATGCAGGTCATTAGCTCAGGAAAGATAAATGTCTAGGCCAGGAACAGAAGTCACAGTCTGTGGACTGCCCAACCAAGCCAGTCAAAGTTTGGAAGATGAGTGATGTGTTAGGCCATTGTGGCACAGGTTTGGAGGAAGAGGGAAGAATTATTTGGGAGGATTATAGTCATAGCCCTCAGCTGCACGTGGTGAAGAGAGGCAAACACAATTCTTTGTGCCTGCTACAGAAGGCAGGAACAAAAACAAACCACAGAACATTGAAGGACATGTCAGCCTAAAGGAAAATTAGGGAAACACGGCAGGGAAAGGAAAAGAATGGTGGGAAGAATCTGAGCAGAGAGATTTAATAACAGGGAAAAGAAACCCAAGAGATACATAACAATTTAGTACTTCATAGATAGATAGCTTTATACAACTGTGATATTAGACACACAGAAATAATTCCTGAAGTACAGAGAGAGAGAGTA
This sequence comes from Xenops minutus, assembly GCA_035221455.1. Lineage (NCBI taxonomy): Eukaryota > Metazoa > Chordata > Aves > Passeriformes > Furnariidae > Xenops > Xenops minutus. The sequence continues at coordinate 61,242,799 of JAWWEE010000074.1, forward strand.
AATACAGCAATGCCTAACCACTCATGGTCTTTATACAAACCTCCTCTGTGTGTTACGTGTGAGATACATAGAAAGATGATAGCAATGAATATTTTTCTCTAAGAGAAGCGTAAATATGAGCAATTAATTTTCTGTTGAATATAAATGTAAGAGTTTATGTCCACTGTCTACACTGATGCACTGCTCTATATTATTCTAATAATGTCCTCGTGTTTATATCAGGATAGGAGAATTGCTGAAGTATATTAAAAATGTAACCAGCCAGCTCTTTGCTGATATCAACTCCTAAACTTACTGCATACTTGCACATTCAGTCCTTCACACCAAACTGATAATTTCTTCTGTGTATGCAAATATTATTGTTTTTAATTGAATGACTATTCAGAGGACTGATGCAGGCCACCATTTAATTCCCACACCAAACAATTTTAAGAACTCAGGAACAAAGGGATGTGAAGTAGAGCTTTCAGCTTATCTTTGACATCCCTTCCAACCCAAACCATTCTGTGATTCTGTGGAATGTAGTTCAATATGGAATAAGGCCTGGAACACCTCTCCTAGGAAGACAGACTGAGAGAATTGGGATTTTTCAGCCTGGAGAAGACTTCATAGAGACATTTTTGAGACCTTTCAATATATAAAATGGGCTTATTAGAAAGACTGAGAAATACATCACCAATGCCTGTAATGACAGGACAAGGGACAAGAGTTTTAAACTGAAAGACTGAATATAAAGAAGACATTTTCTGTTACGAGGATGATGAGGCAGTGGAAGAGGTTCCCAGAGAAGCTGTGGATGCCCCACCCCTGGAGGTGTTCCAGACCAGGTTGGATGAGGCTTTGAGTAACCTGGTCTAGTGGAAGGTGTTCCTGCCCATGGCAGGGGGGTTGGAATGAGATGGTCTTTGAAGTCCCTTCCACCCCAAACCATATCCTGGAAAAGCTGCTTTATCTCTCCCTGTATGGAGGTGATAACCATGTAAGAGAATGCATATTACTGTGCTCAGCAACAGAATATACAGCTTTCTCTTCCCACCCTTCATTAGGCATTGTCCAAGGCCTTACAGTCCTCAAGTATTCAAGTGCAAATTCAAACACAGGAGACATTGTGAACTCTGTGCATTTCTTCGACGCAATGCAAAAATGTTTCAACATGATAAATCAGAAAACTGGAATTATTTTCTACTTTGTAGGTTTCTGTAGTAAAAATTTAAAATATTAGACATGATTCTTTATACAGTACAAGATTTCACACTTGCTACATCCTACTCTGTTACAAACGGTGAATGTGAGAAGAGGTAATGAGTTTTAAATTATTATTAGATAAGGAAAAGACACTGTAGTATTCTGTCAGCTGAATTAACCTGAGAAATCTGGGACAAATGTAATGTTGTTAATACAGAGAAAGAATAGTCTTCATCTTTAATAGAACTTTACAAGTATGGAAGTAGTGCTATAGGAGAAAGGTTTATTATTACAGCCGTGTGATCAAGCAGGAGTTCTCACTGCTGGTGAGTACTGGTAATGTTATTCAGAAGTGAAGCTGCTGCAGATTATATTTGACTGGTCTTAAAACCAGTATCTCAGCCATCAGGTATTTATGTTTCCCTCTCTTCAGCTGTGCAAGGAATTGCTGAATACAAATCTAAGTGTGACTTTTTATTCATCCCATCATGAGTGATGAGCTCATCTCTGGATATCCACTTTGGATATCACTCAGATCTGAAAGCTGTCTTGGAAGTATGGCTCATTTAAATTACCATTTATATGATGTCAGTCTGAAAGATTAAATTACAAATACATTTTTATGGATGTATATTTTTTAAAGTTTTATTTAATGTGAATGTAAGGAAATTAGAATCCAGTAAGTTAGCAGGTTGTTTAAATAGCTTGTTGTTTAAATGTTATTTAAATATTTCTACGAAAGTTGGTAACAAAAAATTCAAGACAGCACTGTGTTACTCAAGTGATAATTTCATTTTGTTATACATTTTAAAGTGAGAATGAAAGTTACAGATTCACACTGTGTGAAGTTAAGCATAAAGGTCTGCAGAATCAGGGTCTAGACAGAAATATGATATATATAAAAGCTGTACATATACTCCAGACACAGTTGTTAATTGTTGCAAACAGCAGCTTCCACTTATATGCATAAAAAGAAAAAAAAGAAAAAGCAGTCGTTTGGCAAGGCATTAACAAAGTGGAACATTTATGAAAGGGAGACATTGATGCAGAAATGGTTTTTTATATAGAGGGAGAGAGAACGAGAGACACTTCTTGGGCTGTGTAAGTACAGATTTACAAGTATATTATACTGATAATTTACTCTTCTCTGCAGAAGTCAACAATGCAATGCTTGAGGTTTCTATAAAAAGCTCCTCAGGAGCATATTTGGATATTTCTAAAGAGTCAGGAAGAATATTAACCACTGCTTCTCTCAGAGCTGTATTCTCTTAGCTCGAACTGAACAAACCCCTGGAGCACGAGCCTGGATCAGACTCGGTTTTCCAAAGAGAAGGGGTCAGGATTGTTGTAGGGGGCAGTTGGCCCTTTACCCACAGGTGCTGCAGACTGGGGGGTGCCCATTTCTGGCCATGCTCCATGGCAATACCACAAAGCTGTGCCATTTCCAGCCCCCTGGACCCTTCCATCATGCTGCACAGGGCAGCTGCAGCCACCCTTGGAACAGAGCACTAATGTGGAAAGTGTCCCTGGCACTGGCAGCGAGCACACAGGCAGACACTGTAGGGGAAAGACAAAGAAATGTCTTAATAAATTACACAACAGACACTAAAGCAGGTGCAAAAGGTTGAAAGAATGGCCAAGCAGTCAGCTCTGACAGTAACAGCTACCTCTATGTGCTCTGTAAGAAGTTTGTGATAAAAGCAGAGGCTTACAGGGTTTTGGATCTAGCACAGCTCTCTCTCCTTATTCCTTTGGCTCTGGTTCTGACAAGATGTGTGACAATATTTTGCTTCTTAAGGGCATCCTACTGAAAGGTGTGGGACTGTGTGAGGGGAAAGCCAATAAATAGTGTAGGGAAGGACCTTTAGACCTGTTTTGCTGCTCATGTGGAGTGCTGGTACAAAACCAGACCCCATGTAAATTGTAGACATTTAAAGGCATGATGGATGTGGTTAAGGTATTTGTTGGTACTGTGCTCACAGAAGAAAAGTACATATTTAAAGCATGTATATTTGTGAACAAGGCTGTCCCAGACAGCAAAATGTTCCATATATTTTCACCATGATCTGAAATAGTCATTTTCAATAACTGATTGTGCATATATCAGAGAAAAAAAATGCTTGTCAGTGGAAGTCAGATGGATCTACAGTATTTCCTTAGAAGTGTAATTTTGTAGTTCAGTATTTTGAAAGTGAAGTGGCCTTCTGCCTCATCCACCCTGTGGTGAGTGGCTGCTTCTCAATTTAGCCATCTTGACAATGGGAACAGCAATTACCAGCCTATTGGAGATTTGTTTTAATTTGCTACCAGGTATGACATTCTCAGATGTCAGTGAGTCTTAGGAAAAACTTGTTGTTATAATGAAATGTTCTAAGTGCCCATGGTAGGGTTTTACCTATGCAGTAATTGTCATTTTTGCTTGCAGCAGCTTTCTGTCTTTAACATGCAATCCACAGCTGCAAGTGACCTGTCTTTTTTTAGTTCTTTCTGATAAACAGCAAGTCCCTTTTTTTCCTTTTTTTGCCTAAAGAAGGGGTGCTATTGAAGCATGCCTCTTTCTACCCTCCACTTTGTTTTTGGTGGTGGTGCAAAGAAATGAACAGCTGTAATATAAGCTCACAAGAATAATAAAAGTTTGTTTGCAACAAGGGCTGCATGAATAATCTGGGGGAAGTGAAACTTCTCCTATTTCTGCAGGTTAACTTTACATTAAGAAAACAGCCAGCAGCAATGAGAGATTGCTGCTGTTTTCTGTAGGTCAAATATGTGTAAAGAAACAAATCTTAGTGAAGGATCATTGTCTTGGATCTTTCAGCTGCAGGTGGGTCTGTAGTTCACTTTTCCTTCTGTGTGTACAATAGTCATTTAGGACACATTTTCCCAGTAGTTTATTTACAAACAGGAAATATTTACAAACTAGCAGTGAATTTCGCTACAGTGTTCAGTTTCTAATACAGAACTTCACTCAAGTGATGAATGAAATCCTCCCCCCCTTTAAAAATCAAAGCCACTTAGGAGGAAGTCTGCACATCTTTACAAGCAGTTGAGATTTACTTAAATCCCATTTTCACTGAAACCAATACAATATCTTTAAGTCTTTTTTCCCCCCCTGAAATATCATCTCTAAAAGTATTTATGAATCATTAGGCAGTACTCTTAAGAACAGTCTTTAAAAGCTGAAATTCTCCACAGGCTCCACACTGAGAAGTACCATCATAACTCCTACATTAGCCTAATTGAGTGCAATTATAGTAGTCTCAGTGCAGACTTTGGCCATTTCATTCTTGTCTAAAATAATCACCTCCAGACATTTTCTTATGGAATGGCCCTGCCTCTCTCCTGTTCTATCAAGACACTCTGCTGTAATATATCATCTCTCTACACACTGAGGTGAACAAGCCACAAAAGACCAACTTCTGCAGGCAAAAGCCTCCTGATGTCTGTCCAGTATCTCTTCTGTGTTTAATTTGACCTACTTATCAATTTTTCTCAGTCACAGCCTTTTCTCTGCTCTTCTGCATTCTTTCCATTCCTTTTTCTACCCTTCCCTTTCCCTATTTCTTTATACTTTTTTTGTTGAAAAAATTGCATCCTTTAGTTGCAAGTGTTCTTTTCTCAAAGAATAGGCAGTGTTCTTGTTTTTTTGTACACTGTCAATCAAAAAACTGGCCCTCCTGGCAAGTCTACAATAGTTCCCTCTTTGGTGGAGACTGCCTCAATCACATCCCTGTCCCTTTGAAAGCAAGTAGTTTTGCTCTCTTATTCCAACAATGGCTGAAAATATTTGTCTTTACTGTGTGTCAGTGGGTGTTCTCTTAACATTGGTGACCAAACACCATTCAGACATGTTAAGGGAGAACCTGGGAGAGGCTTATTTGACAACAGCTGTCAAATGCAACGTGGCCTGTAACATAATGCAACCCAGTTCCAGTGGAAAAGGGAAAGGAAAAAGAAAATTGGAAGTGTGCAAAATGGACAGAAAAGGAAAAGGTACATCTGTTAAAACTTTACTATCTTGCTAAAAGGATTGATCTTCTTTTTAACTGAATTTTTATATAAGTAAAAGATGGTTGAACCTGCCTGTTGGAGCACATTACTTGTTGGCAATTGCATTATCATACAGTTCTCAAATGCTTTAGGAGACTGTGGCTGTGTAAGACATTTCTGGTTGGGTACCTCTGAAGTTGTAAACATCATTTTAAATCCTGAACAGGTGAGAAACAGCACAAGTGTGGGGGGCTTCAAAGTTTGAAAACTCCACAGATAACTAATTCTGCTGAGACCCAGTAACAAGAAAAGAACCTGGCCTAGTTTTTGTTGTTTTGTGTTTTAACTCACAAAGATTACAGGCCCTGTAAATCAGCTGTTCCATCCAGTAAATTGGAGATCTCAGGGCAGCACAACCCCTTGCAGACAGGTGGCTTCAATACAGTAGGTAATAGAACTGTTGTGCTAAGCTACTTTTACACAAAGAAACACCTTAACAAGAGCCCTGTGCCCCTGAGTCACAGCCCACCTGTTCCCAGAGCTTGATATGTGATATTTTGAGCTTCACGATTCTTGTCTTTGGCTGTGCATATGTATGGAAAGAACAATACAGAATGCTGTAATCATTTTAGGTGTGAAACTAGGATTACTATAAAGGGGGAGAAAACAGGGAGGTTTTTTAATTTTGAGAAGAATATATTCCCCATTAGGACTCCTGTTTATCTGCTGCCATGAAAAGAGGGCTTTTCAATAAATTAAGGAGAAGATTTCATGACCTCTAAGCCACCTGTTGCCTCAGCTGTGAATAGATACTTATCTCTTAATAGGAATGGCTAATAAAATAGGTACAATATATTCTACATATATAATTTTAAATATACATTCTATAGATGTCCTGAGTAAAATCAACCATTGCAGAGCTACAAGAAATGCCTGTTCCTTCAGATGCTGCACAGCAGGTTCCCAGCACAAGAAGTGTTGTTCCCTCTGGTTTCTGTGCCACGCTGTGTCAGCCAAAGGCTGGATAAACACAGCAGAGCATCGTGGGGGTTTGTACAGGGGCTGGCTCCTAAGCCCCTCATGTCCCCACAGATACAGCCTCTCACTGGGGCTCCTCACTGCTGCAGTGCTCCAGATTTAGTAACAGCGACATGGAAGGCTAACCCAGGGAGCTGTTCAGCAAGAATAGCTCAGGAAATAGTAACATCTGCGATAAGACATGAAAAGAAATCCTTAGTCTCTCACTAGCTGGGTTTAGAGCTAAAGACACATCAAGCTGCCACTGAAAATTAGTGACACTATGGCATCCAGAGCACTTGTGTTATGTATGAGCAGCATTTTATTTCTCTAACAAGACTGGCTGTTGCCCTGTGCTCTGGGGCAAGGAAGCCTGTAGGAGAAATGTGCTTAACAAGGCCCAGCTTCTCCACAGCAAAGGGCTTTGCTCGGCTCTACTGTAATTTCAAGGGAATTAAATGAGATCTGAGATAGATGAATTTCAACCTGCCAGCTGCCTCAACATAAACAGCCTTTCTTTCTTCCAGTGAGCCAGATAGGTAACCAGCATGAAACAAAACAAGAGAGTAAATCACCCATGTGCCAGCTGTACAAGATAAAGGTAGAAATACAACATGCTTGGAGGCTGTGCAGCAGTCCTGCAAACCCTTGCACAGTGATAGCAATACCTTTATCAGACCCAGCCCCGTGAGCAGCATCAGACACTGTCTCTGGAGGAAGATGGTGTGCCACAGGCAGCAGGAGGCCCTTGGGTCTCTCTGCAGATGGCTCAAGACCATCCAGCAAGGAGCAGTCCCCAACCCCTTCCTGTCACCCCATTCAGAGCATGGTTTAGTTGGGAGCTGAAGACACAATTATTTTCCCTGAGAGGAAACTTCTGGAATGTTTCATCCCCTACAGAGCTCTTACCGTGTGGTCACAGGGCCCATATCTCCTGTTCTTGATAGGACCTTACTCAGAGAATTAGATTTTCCCCCATTTCAGAATGCTCCAAGAGGAAGTTTTAAAGCATGCCAAGTTCACTGTGATGCAAAGCTGGTGGGTTATTTTTGTGTTCCATTTTCAGAAAGTAGGGCTGACACTCCCTGTTCCCCTGGGTGTTCTTACAAGGGGTGTGTTTGTAAATGATGGAAAAATGACCACACCAATACGTTAATGGGAACAGTGGGCTATCAGTGTAACTCCATGTGGTGTCTACAGACAGCACAGCACGGAGAACAGCAGCTGTTACCGAGGCAAACAGCTGAAATAAAAGAGGAAGAAAGGCTGCTTGCAAATAACCGCCTTTGCTGCTCCAACTGGCTCTTAGTACTCTTTGTGTAAAGACACACTGTTGTTAACATCTGCTTGAAGTTAATCTGGAGAGTTGTTTGCAAATAGCAAAGCTGGGAGGCACCTGCTGCTTTAGGATAGATGAACTTTTGTGGGCATGCAACATGCTATTTTATTCCAGGCAGCTCTCACAAACATCACCCTGTACAGAGCAGAAATGAATGGACTTTGTGAAGGGCACTTTAGTTGAAATTGAATAGGACTATACACAAGTATTACCAGATACCAGAACAGCTTTAAGAGCCTGGTTCAGAAATATTCTAGAACCTGAGAGTCTTAAGTGGTCTTAAAAGGGTGACTGAGGAAAGCAAAGTAATTGCCAGAGACTTAGGTTGGTAACTTGGAGGTTTATGTATTAATAGAGGACAAAACTAATCAAAAAAGAAATTTCCTGGAACCATTTCACTAGGCTGATTTTAAAGCTGCCCTTTACATCAGCATGTTTAAGTGCAGCACAGGTCCCATCTTCCCGGCATGCAAGAAACAGTGTTTTCTAAAAGCCTTTCCAGTTCACTTTTGTGATTTCTCCCCCAGCCACTCTACCCACAAAGAATTGCACCTCATTTGAATTTTGGTTTCAGTTAGGTAAATCCAAATGGCAAAGAAAAGAAGACAAAAGCCAGAGTAAGGCTGAACCTCATTAGTGAGCCTTGTCTGTCTTTTCCATGCCTGTTTCAGTGGGAGATGATCCTACTGGGTGTGTTGTAAGATGGTAAATCTACAGTGGAGCAATTAGTTTCTCCCTGTATTTTAGTGACCTTTTTTTTCCTTTGATTTGTCCTTCAATTTTGCCTGGCCTAGTTTATGATTGAAATTGTTTGCAGTTTCCAGAATGGCCACAGATGTTCAGACATAGTTAAAAATATCATGATACAAGGTCTCTTAGCTTGTGTAGCTGGAACTCAGGTCATAAGCTAGACAGGAATTTGTCATGCAGGAGAAAAGTTAACAACCAAGTTTTGGTTCATTTCCTTATTTCTGTGGTGACACAAAATGAAGACAAAAATAGGGAGGGTATCTGAAACTCGTGTGTCTTCCAAGACCTTTTGACAGCTTCTGTGTTGTTAATTAGACTGAACTTAAAATCTTTTGAGCTCAGTGGAGATAACCACTGACTTTGGTGGAGGGACCAGGCTTGTAAAGAAAAGAGGAGGCAGATGGGCAGCATGAGTTCAATGAATAAATTCTTTTTTCTTACTTTTTAAACCCACTCAAAGGACCAGAAGGTCTTTGCTCCTCAGGTCAAGCATTCAGATTTATGACTAGATTTGTTTTTTCATCAGTAGTGCTCTGGAAGGGAAAGATGTTCTTTGTTTCCCAGTTCCTTTCTTACCTCTCCTTGAAAAGTAACTAAGGTGATCTCCAGTCATAACCAAACCACATCCAAATTTAATTGTTGTATTTAAAATCCTTCATTTTGTCTGTACTTTCACAAAATAATTCTTTGAAAGTTCTGGGAGAGAGATTACCCACTTCCACAGACCAATCCCTCTGAGTTTTCCTTCCATCTCAGCTCCATGGATATTCCCATACTTTAGCTGCCATTTGGGAAACTGCCTTTGATGCCTCAGCAGCATCATTTTGAGTCTCCTGCGTGATCTGTGATGGACTTTGGTTTGACACTTTAAGCAGAGAGACTGGCAGAGTGACCCACCACTCTGTTGTGTGCAGAACACCCAGAGAGCTTCCAGATCTTTTTTTCTCTAATGCATCTTTGCAGCCTTTGCACAGTTTAGTTGGTGTTAATTCCAAATGAACACATGAGTCTACACACACAAGTTTCTGGAAAATCACAGCACTGTATTTGTGCAGATGGAAGCAATAAGGTATGTTTGAGAAATCAGATGTCAGTCTGAAGTTTAGGAAAGCAGATCTTTATCTCAGACTAAAAGTTATTAACCACTATCACTACTGCTGTTAATCTCCTTCCATAAAGCACATGTAATTCATAACTGCATGTCCACAGTGTGCACAGTGAGTGGCATTTCTGGGTATCTGAGTATTTTACAAAGCCCCACAAATGCAATGTTCACAATTCTGGATAACCAGGACATAGTGGATTCAGTTGCTATGGTTGCAGGCAACAGAAAGGGAAGATCTGTATTGCACCTCAGGCAGCAACAGCTGATTGTGCCACTAAATCCACTTACATTCCTTTTTTTTAATTATAATAATTCACAGTTCTGCTGACTCTGCTGCAGATAACATTACTGGCATTAGCAGAGGCAGGGAGACAGGCACTATAAACTGAGGGGCCAATGAAGAAGTTGTCCCCAGCCTAAAACAATAACCTCTAACTAGGAAATATGTAAGCAGAAATGCTCTGAGTTAAATGCTTCCATGCAAAAATTGAATGTTTCTAAAAGCAGCCCACATCAATTCCAGTATATCTTGACAATAAATTATAACCGACGCCAAAAGGAGGTTCTTCTCATTTGTTTACATTTGATCAGAAAGGTTTAGTATCATAGAAGAGAGCTTATTCCCTTAGGAGAGCTTGGTTACTTTTTTTTGCTTTTTTTAAGTATGTCTGAAGAGTAAATAAAAAAGAGCCCGTGCACCTCAGCCCTTTTCCCATTATCAGTTTGGGATTGCAAGCCAGAACAAGTTTACTTTTTGAAAAATAGCTACAGTTTTCACTCTTGTGAGATGCATAAACCAGACAGATACTTTGCTGTTTCAGTCTAGTGGAAAGCAGAAGGAGTAGTATCATAAATGGTTAAAAATATCTCTCAGGCCAGCTAAGCAATATCTATTTCAAGTATGGATTACCAGGGTTGCACTTTTAACAACCTGTATCTCCTAACAAAGGTAGCCAGTTAGAGGAGCTGTGACTTTGTAAGTCACTGTACTTTTCCCATTGTATCTGCCCTCCTTATAAATATCTGCTGCTGCAATGCACAGTGTCTGTACAGCCAGCTAAATTCATCAGAACCAACCTCATTTTCTCAATGGTTCTTTTTAAAGTCCCTTCTGTGCTGCAGAGAGGTGGGATCAGAGTGACACTCAGTGGTAAGACAGAAAAAGTGATTCTTAGATTCTTAGAAAAAGTGATTCTTAGTCTAACATCTATTATTAGGATGTTAGGATGTTGTTATAAAATTTTAATCAGATAATTACTAGTATTTTCCATCTTTTTGATAATATTCTATGTAGGCATTATAATTCAGACCAAAACATGTACTTTGATTGTGCAGACTGAGAGATTGTATTAGTTACCTTGCCAAGGCCCCCTTCACTCACAACTTGTGTGCTGTGATCTCCTGCACCTGTAAAAAAATAGAAAAAAGAATTTGATAAATTGAACTAAAACCTCAAATACTGAATTTCAGAATCAGGAGACTTGAGCCACCATAGTTTTACATTCTGTGCTATGTGAATCTTTGCAGATGACTTGAACAGTCCAAAGAATGACATTTTACATCTTGCATACAGTTTAGCATGGTCCATATGTGTAACTGACAGTTCATGACCCTCCCAATTACTTGTGTTAGATCAAACATTTTCTGTATGTTTCTGAATGCACATCAGGATATGGTTAACTGAGTTTGGTGTCTGAAAAAAAAGAAGACGTTTTCCCTTTTATCAAAGTAAACACTAGAATAAATTATGGAATCTTTACTAGAAAAGACTTTTAACATCAGCCTTGACAAGCATTTGATACAAACACTTCAGGTGGAGTAGTTCTGCATTAAGGTAGCAGCATGGACTGTCAGCCTTTCCAGCCTCTCCAGCTCTGGTTCAGGGAAGGGTTCATAGGCTTCCATTCGATTATGGGGCCAGAAATCCTCCTGAGCCCACGGCTGCCTGAACTCCCAGCATTGCAGGATGCCAATAAATGGAGTTCTTGTGTGTGTAAACTAATCCCATGCCTCTCTCACAGGGTCCTGTCGCTTCGTCCGTGTCCATGCGCTCTGTCCTGACCAGCGGGTCGTGCCTTTCGCCGCCGCCGCCGCCCCCGGGGCCGCCCCCCATCCTCGACACAGAGACCACCAAGGACGAAGGGACAGCGGCCCGCTCGGCCCTGTTTGCACAGCTTAACCAGGGAGAGGCCATCACCAAAGGTCAGGAGAGCAGAAACCCTGTTTCCATCCATGAATCAAACCACACCAAGGGCTGTTAGATGTAGTAACCTCGCTCCCACTGTAATTTCAAGTTACACTCGGGCAACTCAGCTCTTGCAGTGGTCTCATGGAGAAGACTGAACACCAAAACCTCCTTTAGAAGCAGCAGCATCCAAATGATTCAGTGTACCTGAAATTCATGCAGTTTATTTAGAGGTATCCTTGTAATTTGAAGGCAGCCAAGCTGAGTATCTTCAATCCCCAGCAGCTGGTGAACCTCTAAATTGCAATTGGAATCAAGATTTATCCCCCTTTCTGATTCACATCGAGTGTAAAAACCTGTGTCAAAATGAGTTATGTGTAAAGTGAGAAGGTGTGTCTCACAGATCAGTGTGGAGGGCAATAATAAAGCTTTTTGTATTAATACTGCACAGTTGTAATTAAAGTCAATGTCTGTGAGTTTAATTACATAAAATATATATGCAGGGATAGGTCAAATACTGTCATAAATTAGAAAAAGAAACTTCATTTTGCAGATGGAAAAACTTGATCAAACAAGCTCTCAGGGCTTGCTACAGACAGAGAGGGCCTAGAAGACATTGTGGGATTTCCTGCTGAAGGTACTAAGATAGTCCACCCACAGTAGAAGAGGTTTTATATGAACTGCTAAAAGTATGTTGGCAGTTACACTTTAGGTCATTACCCAGGTAAACCTTGAGGAAATAAAACATGTAAATTCACAGAATCATTTAACACAATTACAAATAAACCTTTCACGCTTAAATGTGAACACTCTTAGGACTGGAAAACAGGCTCTCTTTCACAAGCACCCTATTTTGTTTGGGTTTTTTTAGGGCTTCGACATGTCTCTGATGACCAGAAGACTCACAAGAACCCCAGCCTACGTGCCCAAGGTCCATCTGTTCGTTCTCCAACAAAAAGCCATACTCCAAGTCCCACCTCTCCCAAGAATTCCCCACAGCAGAGCCATGCCCCTGTCTTGGAGCTAGAGGGAAAGAAGTGGAGAGTGGTGAGTTCTGGTCACACCTCTGAATTGCACCCTGCACATTGCAAACCAGGCTGAGCTTCTCTGCGTTGCTACAGATTAACTTTTACTGTGCTGTAGCATCTTTAATTAATTCATTTGTCTCTGAGATCACTTATTAAGTCATCTCACTGGAGAATGTCAGAAGCAACATGTAAATTCCTTGTAAAATCAGACAATGCCCCAGAAACAAGTCCAGTAGAGACGTCCAGTTAAAATCTCTTCTTGCAGGCCATTTGTGCAAGCGAGAGAGAACAGTGTTATCACAGACCACTTTTTCCAGCTACCTTAAGCCAGTGGAATCATACATTTGTTTCTCATGGCCCATGAAAGTATGTCTCCCATGCTTAAAAGTAGAGAAGTGTTTTCCTTTTGCTTAATCTACAGATGGAAAAGAGAGATTGGCTTGAAGTCCAGGTGCTAATTTATGTAGCCATATCCCAAAGAAACTATGAATGAAAATTGGTGTGACTCTGTTGGTAAGAGAAGAAGGAAAGTATATGCAGTTTAGTCATGCAGAAGGTTATAGACACAGTGATCACTGTGCAGTTGAGTTTGCATAAGGTGCAGTCACCATTTGCCTTACAGTTCTAGTACCTGGAACTTTAGTTGTGCATCCCTAGCCTTTTCTGGACATCCAGAGAGTGAAATTGCCCTTTCATATTTCATAATGAAAGGACATTTGTTCACCTGTGACTCCTTTACTGTATATGGTAATGCCTGTACTTGTCCACAACATACTGCACTGAACATTATAGAGCATTTGGGGAAGAAAAACTTGCTCAGTTCTTCAAGGTGACAGTCTAAATCAGATGGGAGCCAAACAACAGTTTTGTGAGTGCCTTTTTAAATTGTGAGCACAGTGTTCTTTGCTACAAAATGTACATATGCTATCTAAAGGTGAATTAGGTGAGTTATCTGATCACCAAGCAGATTAAGATTTTAAGCCACAGGAAGGATATTGCTCTGTTGTAACTGAAGATGCAATGACTCGAGAATAAGTTGTGCTCAACTCTGTCTGACTGTTAGCTCGTTAAAAACAACCAATTAAATAAACTTTCTTTTGAAATAGGAATATCAAGAGGATAAGAATGACCTGGTCATTAACAACACTGAACTCAAGCAAGTGGCCTACATTTTTAAGTGTAACAAATCTACCCTTCAGATAAAAGGAAAAATCAACTCAATTACTATTGGTGAGTGGATAGCTCAGCTGGGCTTTAAATGCCAGTCTTGGAAATAATGACTTTTGTGATTAATAATGCATCTGAATCATTCAATTCACTATAATGGATTGATCACATGGGCAAAGTCACTTAGCTATGCAGTGCCAGACTGGGAATTTTCATAGTTAACATAGCAGGTGTGCATGTATTTGCTTTTGTCTTGCCTTTCTTATTTATGATTGCTTTTATTTCAGACAACTGTAAAAAGTTTGGCCTTGTGTTTGACAATGTTGTGGGAATCGTGGAAGTGATCAACTCCAGGGATATTCAGATTCAGGTAAGTATCTATTTGAGAGACAAAGACAGACAAGAGAACAAGCAGGGAAAAAAACATGTAGTTACAAGAGATTTTAAAACCAGAGCACAACAAAACCAAGAAATAGATGCACTCAAATATATCATTATAAGGACTAAATTCTGATGACATATTTAGAAAATGGCTATGAAAACTATTGACTATCACTAACAAATGCCCCATAGCCCAGTGCCTTCTGGTTCTGCTGAAGCCGAGAGACTTCTACACTGTAAGAATTGTTAATTTTGTCCCTAATCTGCTTGCTGTCATGCTAAACAGCTCCTAGCACTTGAAACTTCAGTGGTGCTTAGAGAACAAATTCTGGCAGTTAGCTAATTGATTTCTAAGTGCAGCAGATTTTTTTCTTTTCTTGTCCTCTCAATGGAAATGTTCAAATAGACTGTCAAAGGACAACTGAATCATACAAAGTGAAAGCAGGTGCTGGGATTTTGAAAATCTCCCCAGCTAGTGACATGGCACATTATGTGAGTAAGTAAAGTCCTTACTTGCCTGAGCTCCCTCAGAGATCATCTTCCTCGGGGTTCTCATGAAAAGCAAATAGATTACTTCAAATCTATACATTGCCCTCTCCACTGGGGACACGTGTCCTGTTCAAAATACAGACAAGTCTGCCTGACATTTACAGCACTTCAGTCATCCCATTTCAGAGATGTCCAGCTACCTGCTCCAATACTGGGTAGTATCTGACACACACGATCTAGTGCCAGGAAGAGACTTCAGGGTGTATTAATTTAAGAGAAAAGGAAATTAAACGTCAATTAGTAATATCAAATTGCCAGTCTTCAGAGTGAGGTCTTTTGCTTAAAGGGCTGTGCCTGCTGTATGACATTAGATACAGGCAGTCTGCCCCATGCCTCAGGAATGCTGGTCACAGCCACCATGGGAAATAGCAAGATGGGGTTTTTATGTTTTGAACCTTGTGCAAGTAACATTGCTACCAACTGTGCATCATCTTCCCAGCTCTAACAAGCAGTTTTATTCACGACCCCTACATGCCTTCTTACAGTAGAGGCAGTTAAGTTAAAGACTGCAGGCATTTATTTGAGCAGTTTTTAAATAATTAGATTATTTAAACCCTAAAACTACTCATGAAAGCTGAAAGATGCATATGTAATGAATAGCAAAACCACAGCTTGTTAGTACTCAAATAAAGAGGCAATATCTTTTCTAATAATCAAAATTCTTAGAATCAAAACTATTCATGTTCTTTGAATATTGCATAAGGCTTCTGTGCATGCACAGGAGCAGAGTGGGGACCCACTTAAGAAGGCAGAGTCTGGCTATGTGCTGTGTGCTGCTCGAATCAGGCAGCTTCCACAAGGTTTGTGTATGCCAAGTGCTAAGCACCTCCATTTGCTCAGTATTTTGAGGACCTGAGCTTATAATTTCCAAACACATGATATGTTAATGCAACAAATTTCAGTACATTCATCCTACAGATTTGGCTATAAATAGTTACTTCAGTGCCACACTGCTTGGCTCTTCTTTAGCTCAGTGGTATTCTTTTTTCTTGCCAGATATTTGCCAAATTTATTAAATACATCTTCCTCATACACTGCATAAGATCCCATTTGAGAAAAGGACGTTTAACATGCATTGATCCACTACTTCAGGATCAGGGTGGGATGCAAGAGGACAGAGCACTTGTTCTTTGCTTACTGTCACTTTTAAGGACCTGAAGCTGAAAAGAAATTCTTAACTTGACTGATGGGATACACTGTCATTAATAAGTAATTAATTATCTGTCACATGCTGTTGCTGTGTTATGGCTCAGGATGATCTCTGCCATTTTGATGCCTTGTCCAGAGTATATTGTTGTCCTTGCTACAGAAGGCAGGAGAAAGGGGATTCTTTACTGACAGCCAGTTAGCCATAAAGAAATCTTTTCATCTGTGGAATTACAAACAAGAGAAGATTTCCCTTTCTCCCCTCAAGTAAATCTTGTGCTCGCTTTTAAAGTGGCATAAGAAATATCTTTGGAGATTTAATTACATCGATCTTAGTACTTTTTTAGAACTGTAGCTTGCTTGAAGGGGATGAAAACCCTTTCCTATCGTATGCTGGAAAAGCTTTGAGGTCTTTAGAACATATTACAAATCTCTTGTTGAGTTCTACTGCATGCTGGGGTCTTTTGTTTGCCCTTTCTGGGCTGGAGTTTACATGCTTTGTTTCTGAGCCAGTTCTCACTGATGAACAAGGTGAGCACTCCCTAAATATCTGCACAAAAGTGTCACTGAAATGAGAGAGAAGCAGGGGAGCACTTTCATCAAACTGTGTATTAAAAGCTTGGTGTATATTACAAGTTTGCTGTGTGTATAGGTCCTTGTTACCACCACCAAGAATTTTCAGTGTGTCTAACAAACGAAATATAAGCATCACACAGGCTGCTGACACATAGATCTGAAGTTGGTGGCCAAAATTAGAGCTGGCAGGCAGTGAGGATTTTATTAACAGTATCTCTGTGTGCATTTTAAGATTTGATGTTAAGTAGACTTTATTTTGCAGGTGATGGGGAAAGTGCCAACCATTTCCATTAACAAAACAGAAGGCTGCCACATCTACCTCAGTGAGGAGTCATTAGATTGTGAGATTGTGAGTGCCAAGTCATCCGAGATGAACATCCTCATCCCCCAGGATGGTGATTATGTGAGTGAGATATTTTTAAAGCTTTTCTCCCTATTCCATACTAGTCCTGGTAGCTAATAGCATTTAAGCTGCTAGGAAAGAAACTGACACACCACACATACTTATGTCACCAAAAAATGATCCAAATCAATTGAATTTTCTGTGTACCTGTATCTCAGGAGGAAACACTCCTTACTTTCTGGGGCACAAAGTAATTTTGAAAATGAGACATGATGTTTTGTCTTTACATCCAGATAGATAATGGCTTCATCTCCTGTCCATTTGATCTTCTTTTTCAGTACCTAAACATAACTTCTCAAAAGAAATTCACTTCACAGAAGAGCACTTAAGTCTGAAGACACTTTCAGGCTAAAACTAAGATGAATGTAATACTACTACAAGATGAAATAATACAGTATAATATACTTGAGTTTTTTCTAAAGCTATTGATGCATGGGTGGGAACTCTAGTACTTTCTGCTGGTTTCAACATAAGTCCTTAAAAGCCTCTCAGATAAGTGTGTTTTCCCAGTCCTTTTCCTGTTCTAGTAAGGTTTTCCTACTATGCCCAGTGGCATTTCCAGGAAAGCCCTGCTCTGCCACTTCACACACAAGCAAGGGATGATGCAGGCAGAGCATGCTTGTGACAGTTTCCTCAAAAGAGCAGTGCTGAAATTGCACTGCACAGCCATAGACAGAACTTAAATTTCTTGTGAGCCTTTTGGGCTGGAATTCTGTCTGGGAGAGGGGTTTAAGCTTTATAAAATAAAATGTGTAATGAGAATTCTTGTGCTCCACGTTTCCAAAAGTGACTGCTGGATACCCAGCTTCAGATAACTAAAAAGGGAACAATTTTCAGTGAGCACATACTCACCTATTTCTTTTTTTTTAAAAAAGTCCTTTTGGTCAGTCTGGCCTTAAAGTCACTGTAGCATCTGAAATTCCTGGCTGTCAAAACACCTCTTTGAGGTCTGAAGAAAAAAACCCTTCTCTTCATATAATTTTTTGTTTACTGGGTACAAAGAAATACCCAGTGGCATCTCCAATCATTTCACTGAATTCATAGAACGGGAGACTGTTTGATGTTCTGTTTCATTTTGTGTACCCCCCCCAAGGATGCTGAGTCTTTTGAAGTGTATCACACTTAAAATGATAAGGTGGGGTTTTTATTTTATTCTTCCATGTTATAGTATTGCTTTTGTCCTTAAAATTGGACTCCTGGCTAAATCTCCACATCTAAATCCTTTCTACTGTCTTCCAAACCAGACACTGATGGAATCTAAAGTCATTTCTGACATGAGGCTTATTTACTTAGTTGATGCAGATAATGGTGTGAGAGGATTATTACAAAGTAGTACCATACCAAGGCTCTTTGAAACTGGGTAGCAATCAGGCTTTTTCCTGTGTGGCATTGTAAAATAGCTTCCTAGGGTAATGAAGAAGGCTTTTCTCTAATCCTGGCATGTCTGAGCTATCAATGCTTTCTCAGTCATGTAGCACTAATAGTATTCCCCCAGTTTTCATGAGGTATCCACTGTTTATTTAACCATCAGTGTTGCTTTTGTTTCCTACCAGAAAGAATTTCCTGTTCCTGAACAGTTCAAGACAGCATGGGATGGATCTAAGTTGGTCACTGAACCTGCAGAGATTGTGGGTTGACTTCCTAACACTGCGGGCAGCACGTACAAAGCAGTCCTGTAAAGAACTAGGAGTAGCAGGAGTCCCTACTGCTGTGCTAGGCCTTCAAGCATTAGCTCTGCATGCTAGGAGCAGTGACACATCTGGCACCCTTCTCTTGGCACCCCGGGGCTTCTCACGTGTCCACACCGTCTGCCTTCACATACAGTTTTAGTCCTACATGGCAATGGAATAGATTAAACCCCCCCACACCCTCCAGTCACATCATTGGTTTGAATTACTGGATACATTAAGCCAAAATACTGCATGAGACACTTTTTTTATCATCTTGCTTCAGTGCATTCCTTTTTGTGTTTCTGCTAATCAAAAACAGCATTAAGACTTTTAAGATGTTTATTTTACCTATTAAGTAATTGCTGTTACGATGCAGTAAAAACGTACCCCTAGAAAGTATGCAGTTCCTCATAGTTCTGTGGCAATCATAATGAGTTTTGTCTTCAACAAGCAAAAAAGGACAACTTTCAGCACAGCAATACATTTTGCTAACTGAAGTTTTAAAAATATCTGGTATTTTAATCGAACACTTTTCTAATATGTGTATTTAGAAGATCCCACAGTTTTCTGTGAGGCGAGATTTTATTATGGTTCACAGACTTGCTGCCTCATCTACACTAAGACCTTGCAATTACTTGAAGGTATTTTGTTCCTTGGCTTGAAGATATTTTTTTCCTTGCATTTCTTTTTTTCCTCTTTTTTTCTTTTCTTGGTGACACAGTCTCTCACTTTTTAAAATTCCCCATTGTATCTTGCATTCTATACAGAAAACGGAGGGAGGCATATATGTCTGAAACCAGCTAGTTTTCCTTACTAATAAAAGTCCTTTAAAGTATTTCTGTTGTAGCTCATATTCACTGAAAGTATCTTCGTTTTCCCCCACATTTTTAGAAGTTGAACTCAATTTCAAATATGTCCACGAAGCAAAGCCATAGATTTATGCCACACTAATTCTGAGCCCAAATAAAGGGGTAATATCCTGTTTAGCTCTTTGACTCGACTTTATAGTCCCCACTGTACATGCTTTTTTAACAAAGGTGGAATGTTGTATCCATTTGTACTATTTCAGCACATAGTACAAATAAAATTTTAAACATTTAAACAGTCGGCTTATGTTTTTGATCACTTGTAATAAATACTCTGTATCAGTGAACTCACGGCGAGATGCTTGCAGAGCTAGTTACAAGCTAAATTTTGTGCCTAATTTACCTTGAAAGTACATTAACAGGGTTTTTTAGTATAACTTGGATTGTAAACCCTATACAATACAACGAGTAGTGCTCATTCCGTACGGTTTTGCTATCTGATGTTTAATCTATGTGTATAATGTGTTTGCTTTAATATATACCATTTTTTCAACAGTAAACTTCTTATGAAATAAAAAGGAAAACGTACTTGTTTTAAAACAAAGTTGTTCAGAGCTTGCTCCATTGCAGTGTTTGTCCTATATGCTTTCTCTTCCTTAAACACTGTTTAAAAAGTAACTCCTTGTCCCATTTCAATAAACATTATCCCTTTTGCTGCCATAATGCACTGTATGCCAGCAGATAAACCTCAAGTGCCACGCACATCACTTTGGTGACAGCCAGCAAATTGAGCTTTTCATGATTCTCACTTCTAGGAGCACCTGTATCTGTCATGGTAAAAGGATCACTGAAGGATTGTTTAATCCTTAAATCATAATTTGTTCCACAAAGCAATCTCATTCTGGAACATTCTGGCCTGAAATGCTGACTCCTTTCACACAGCATCAAATAGGGAGCAAGTCATTATGCAGCAACAGGATGCCACTTAATGCTTTGGAGGTAAGAACAAAACAAGTGTGGAATGCTTGATGATAAAGAGAAAGCATCAAAACAGCCCTGAATCACTACACAGGAAAATTCCTACAGTGCCTCCAAGGCAGTTAACTCCCCCATCAAAAACAAACTGTGTGAAGGCTGATCTGAGTCTTCTTTTAAACGTTTGAAGGCAAATTCCCCCATGCCTGGACCTTCTCCCCAGCACTCACATTCCTACAACATGCAAGACCAAAGCACATTGCTTTGACTGGTTTCTTAACAGGAAAAGGTCCTGTGCAGTCTGAGCACAGCTGAGAACCTTGTCAGAGGGCAGAACTTTTAAAGAAAAGGAAGAAGGCCTTGCATGGACAGACCCAAGGCAATTGCTTCAGCTGGAGAAAAGACTAAAAAGTCAATGCATTACTGGACACCAGAAAAGTAGGAGAGAAACTTTAAATATGTAAATAGCTTTTGTCCTGCACTTAGCCACATAACAACAACAAAAAAATCAGCAATCACCTTTTGTCACTTCTGTTTATCATAAAAAATACTTGGAATACACTTCCAGTAGGCTGGATTTTTCTTCCCCTGCAAACTGTCATTAAATTCAAAATTTAATGACCCAATTCTAAGCTGCACCAGGGGAGGTTTAGGTTAGACATTGGGAGGAATTTCTTCACAGAAAGAGTGAGTGAGCATTGGAATGGGCTGCCCAGGGAGGTGCTGGAGTCACCATCCCTGGTGGTGGTTAAGAAAAGACTGAACATGGCACTTAGTGCTGTGGTCTAGTTGACACGGTGCTGTTTGGCCACAGGTTGGACTCAATCATAGTTGATCTAGAGGTCTTTTCCATCCTAGTTGATTCTGTGATTACAGAGGGGTG
The DNA here is from genome assembly GCA_035221455.1 of Xenops minutus. Lineage (NCBI taxonomy): Eukaryota > Metazoa > Chordata > Aves > Passeriformes > Furnariidae > Xenops > Xenops minutus. The sequence goes on from JAWWEE010000074.1 coordinate 61,263,951, forward strand.
CTAAGCAGACAAAGTACTGATTCTACTTTACATGAATTTGTGTACAATTAAAGTTAAAAACTTGTTTTGTGAAAAATCAAGTTTATCTTGAGATAGAAATAGTCAACAAGCTGCAATTATGAGCTGATGGATCATCCCAACCATGAACAGTCTTCAGCAGCAAATGTGACCTGTGTTTAATGGTTGACTCCAGCAAGGAATGAACCTCTGAATGCTGAGCATCCCTAAATTCCCACTGATCTTTCTTTTTTTACTGCATGCTGTCACACAAAATAGGCACCTTGATTTCAGCTCCACACTGCTCTGAACTTCTGGTCATGCCCTAAACCAGTGCAACTGTCAAAACAGAGAACAATGAATTTGGTTTATATATTGACATGAAACAAATGTGTGTGGTGTTTAACCTCAGCCCTTCTGTGATTCTGTGATACTTGCTTAGTTGTTCAGAATATTGGTTACCGAGAATCAGTGGAAATGAGAAGTACCGAGGTAGTGACTCCAAGCACCCACCAGATGGCAGGAACCAGCCGAGGTCCTCACAAGCTTTAAAGGAAAAACTGCTGGACTGCAAGTTTATAGGACGTTTGCTGTTTAGACAAATGCTGTTTGGCACGGAACTGAGAAATTCTGCCCTCTAAAAGCCACTGTAAAAACATTTAATATTGCTTTGATATTGAAATTATCATATTGGTAAAATGAGAAAGTTTGAGTAGGATGAAAAAGGAGGAAGAAAAAGCAATTACTTGTTACCATCGATCGTTTGGGGTTTCTTTCTCTTTTTTTTTTTAACACTGCTAAGCATATCTCCATTGAAAACATTTTAAAAAATACCTGATTAAACTAAAAAGCAATATTTAACAGAGCTGTTGAAGATAAAGGAGGGAGTAATTTCAAGCCTGCATGTGAAAAACAGAAATCCTTTCAATGCCCTGGGGAATTCAGTGTTACTGAACTATGTGTTCATCAACCTGTGCATTCCATCTTTCCTTTGTCCATTTGGAATCCTTCAGGGGCTCAGTTCAGTACACACCCTTAGTGCATTCTCATCATGGACTGTTCAACTGGGCTCCTTCTAAAATGTGGAAGCAGCTGCTTCCAAAGGGAGGTAATGTTGACTCAATTACATGATATGTCAGCAAGCACAGCAGTTATCAAAAACATCCAAAGCAGATTCAGTTCCCCTGCTGGAGATGATCTGGGCCCACTTGCTGTGAAAATATTGCCCAGAAGTAGCTACTGCCCCCAGAAGATGCCTATAAATAGGCCCCTGACGTATGATAGAAGGCCCCCATCATTAGGTAAAGTTCATAAATAAAGCTCCCCAAGGAATATTATGACCACCAGCAAACAAGAACCTGCTCCCTCGTTACGGTTGAAATAACGCTGAAAAATCTTTCTGTGTACCAAAATTTTGGTACAAGAACAGAGAATATTCCCTACTCCAACACCCAACACTCAGTGGTGGTTTCCTAGGCTTAACCCTGCTTCCCTAAGTCTTGCTGCATGCTGAGGACCCTACCTGATCTCCACTGACCACTGAAGACTCTTATGCTCCAAATTCTGTTGCTGCTTCAACAGTGGCACAATCATGTTTCCTTCCTGGGAAAAGAAAACATGTGACAGGGAATTAGATAACTGGTAAGGTTTCCAACTCTCCTGTGTAAAGTTGTTTTCTGGGTACTCTTCGTTCAACCAAAGTCAAGGTAAAAGGCAAATACAGGTATTTACACACATCTCCTATGGCCTTTCTATCAACTGTGACCACTAGGATTCTGTTTTCTCTATATTACACTTGAAGTTGTGTCTATTAGAAACACAATGTCTTTAAATGCATACATTTCATTTTTTTGGCTCAAGTTTCATGTTCTGTATCTGGCTGCTTGCCCCAAACAGGAGTAAAGTTCCTCACTCTTTGGTGGCTTACTCTATATGTTTCAGTAATGAAGAAACTCTTTAACCAACATTTACATCTAATTTCACTCTGTACATGAACATATATACTTGACACAAATCTCTAAATAGGATGAATTTATGTAGGCTGCTGGCCACAACAGTAATAACCACTTTGGAATGGCAAGGGCTTGTTGTTGATTCATGTCCAACAGCTCTCATCCAAGGGCTCTGCAGAAGAGCTCCTATTACTAGAACATTTCAGCACAAGATGTGATCTGTATCCCCCAAGCAAAGGAAGGAACTGAACTTCAATGCTTCAGTGATTCCTTGGGTTTAAAAATGGTTTAAACCCCCTTGAAAACAAGATGCTAGAATGCATATCAAAAGTGAGCAAAGATGCATGTCTGTAGCTCTGAACAACAGCTAGATTTACAGCAGACCAGTGTTCTATTACTTCCTATTGACTATAAAAGATTCCCCACTCAAGTGTGACTGATCAGGCTTTTCAGCATTACCTACACTTAAAGAGCTTAAGATGAGATTCCAGATTCTCCTTAAACCTTAACTATTGTGGTACCAGCTTTTAAGTGCTTACCTCCCTCCTTTGATCTAGTTCAAAACATTTCCTCTTGCCTAAATCTCATTTCTAGAGAAGAGGATATTTAACTGCTAAGGCATTCAACCACTTATTCTCATCAACTGGTACAATGTACTGCCTGAGCTTATCTGCCTTTCTGACTGCTCACAAGCAAAGCAGTGAGAAATTGGTGCTACAGAAGGCTATAAATACTGCCATGTGTGGCAACGTGACACAGCAATGAAACAAGGCTCTTTGTCACCAAAAGCCTAAACTGTGAGTGTCTCACTACGGGTAATTCCTGTTGTTACAGCACCTCTGTCAGAGGCGTCCCAGAATAGAATAATGTGAATGCCAGCACAATTTGTGGGTCATTTGTGGGTTTGTTTTTTTTTTTTTTTAAGGCAGAAGGATGAAAAACTAATAAATGAAAAATTTAGGCCAGCATAATCACATAGTTCTAGCCACTTCTAGCTGGTTATGCCTGTGTAATGCTGCTGGTGGTGACCCTAAAATTCACATGTGACTGGCAGCATTACATGAAGTCTGTGAGACCTTGTAATTGTACCTTAACATCTGATCTGGCTTTCAAAACCTGTAGCAACACACACACACACACAGAGTCTGAAAAAAGAGGGCCTGACATTCTTTGGTCCTGAAGGATTTGTGGTAAAAAGCGAATTTGAAAACAAATAGACTGTAACTGATGAAGGAATAAGTGAAATATTATGAAGAAAGAAGCTGTGTTATGTTACTCTTACTGTCAGTTTTCTGAGATAGTTTTTCTATTAGGTTAATAGGTTGTTTAAAAACATTTTTCTTCCACACACTTGTCTATCTTCCCTCCTTTCTTTCTTCCTAATCATGCTAAAACTTGGTATCTTTCCCAAGTCATTTACCCATATTGATCTCACCAGGATCTATTTTACAAAAACATGCCAGTGTAATTAGAATCATAGCTACATAACGAGTGCCAGCACCTTACAAAACTTCATTTATTTAAGGCGGAATGGGTTAATTGCTATGAACTTTGGCAATTTACCTCAGCTTGCTTGTGTCAAAGAGACTCACTCCACAGAAGCCATTGGGTTCAAACTGAAAGTGATGAAATTTAGGTTAGATATAGAGAAGAAATTCTTTACTACGAAGAAATTGTGGCTGCCCCATCCCTGGAAGTGTTCTAGGCCAGGCTGGATGGGGTTTGGAGCCACCTGGTCTCATCAAAGGCATCCCTGCCCATGGCAGGGGTTGGAACTAAATGATCCTTAAGGCCCCTTCCAACCCCAGCCATTCTATGATTGTACAAACTTACTTCATTTTTTAAATGAGTTAAGGCTACATGGGAAAATAATTTAACAGGGAGAGGCTGAAACTCCTGGTTTTGTTCCGCTGTGGTATTTGCTGTGTTCAAATACCCCATGTGACTCGTTCATTCACTATGGAGCTAACATTAATGTTCTACAGAACCTGCGCTCATGTTGAGACGCTTAACAGCACACAGGAACCCTAAACATTAAAAATGAGTTTGAAAACCCGCGTTTAAACTTGCTGAGGTTCTTTGTTCAGCCTTTAAGGAGCGGCTGAGGGCTGTTCAGCCCTGAGGGGGCTCAGGGCCGACCTCACCGCCCTCTGCAACCACCTGAAACGTCTTTCCCAACCTAAAATGATTCTTTTTTTTTTTTTTTCCCCAGAGGAAAACCATGATTATGAGATAAAAGATGAAAAAAGGGGAGATGGGAGGCAAAAAAAAAAAAAAAAAAAAAACACCACAAAAAACCCCACAACCCCACGAGAAAATGTAAAAAAAGAAAATACAATATTTAAACAAGAAAATAAAAAAAAAATGTAGAAGAGCCTCTTGACTGGATTAGTCATTGTACCAGAGGGTCCGGGCGCCCTCAGCCGCCCCCTCACGACTGTCCGGCCCCGGGCGGTGTCAGTCCCCCTCAGCGCCCGGCCGTACCACCTCACGCTGGAGCGGGGGGGGGAACGCCTATTTCTTTCGGGGCGTGGCGCGCTCCCCTCCCTGCTGCTCTCTGCCGTTCCCCCCCTGCCCGCCGAGTGGTAGCGGCACTGCTCCGCCCCCCTGCCCCGCCCCTCCGCGCACGCGCGGCGCGCGGCGGGCGGGATGGCGGAGGCGGCGGAGCGCGGCCGGGCGGGCGCTGAGGGGGCGGCCATGGCGGGGCACGGACACGGACACGGCGACAATAACAGCGACAATAACAGCGACAATAACAGCGGCAGTGCCGCCCCGTCCCCGCCGCGCTGCCCTCCGGAGGCGGCGCTGAGCGCGGCGGAGTACGCGCGGCGCGTACACCAGTGGCTGTGGGACTCGTACTGCGGGTACCTGGGCTGGCAGGGCTGCCCGCCCGGCCTGCTCGCCGCGGCCCCTCAGCCGGCCCCTCACAGCGCCTACGGCAGCGCCTACAGCACCAACGCCGCCTATTACAGCCCCTTCTACCTGCTCGGGCCGCCCCCCGCCCCGCCGGGCCCCGCCGGCAGCGCAGCGGCCTGGCCCGGGCCCGCCGTGTCCGTGTCCGCGCCGCGCAGGGACGGGGACAGCGGCAGGGACAGCAGCAGGGACAGCAGCAGGGACACGAGCCGGCCCGCGGGTGAGTGCGGGCACGGGGGGCGGTGTTGGGGGCTGGCGGGGCTGCCCGGGGCTGCGGGGCCGGGGGTGGCACTGGGGGGGGGTGACATTGGGTGACACTGGGTGGATGACACAGGGTGGTTGACATTGGGTGACAGGGTGGGGGGTGACATTGGGTGGGTGACACAGGGTGGGAGGCTGACATTGCGTGGGTGACACAGAGTGGGAGGTGGCACAGGTTTGGGGGGTGACACTGGGTGGCACAAGGTGTTGGGGTGACACAGGATGGAGGGATGACACAGGGTGGGGGGGTGACATTGGGTGATGCAGGGTGGGTGGCACTGGGTGGGGGAG
>JAWWEE010000074.1:61269464-61322896 GCA_035221455.1 Xenops minutus
GTGACGTTGGGTGACACAGGGTGGGGAGTTGACACGGGGGGGGTGACACGGTGGGTGACATTGGCTGACACTGGGTGAGGGGGTGACATTGGGTGACACAGGGTGGGGGGTGACACAGGGTGGGGGGTGACATTGGGTAGCACAGGGTTGGGGAGGTGACGTGACATTGGGTGTCACAGAGTGGGTGTCACAGGTTGCCTGGGTGTCACAGGATGGGTGGGTGTCACAGCGTGGGTGGGTGACATTGGGTGACACAGGTTTGGTGACAGCCCTGCCGCCAAGGCCATAAATCCACAACTTGGCCCACAAGAAGGTTTGGAAGGGTTGTGGACTTGCGTGGACAATCTCAGCATGCTTTGCAAGATGTTTTTGGTGGATACGAAGGGGCTGAGTTGTTTGGTTTGGTTTTGTTTCCAGTGGAGCTCAGTTTTGCTGTCACGGGCTGTAGTGGGTCTGGATTTATAAGCAGCCTGTTTCAGTGGTGAAACCTAAACTGACTTTACCAGTTTTAGTGGGCTCTTGGTGCTCAAGTGAAATCATATAATGAGATCGAAGCAGAGGAGTGAAAACATGCTGACACTGAGCAGGCTGGTGGCAGGAGATAAGCAGGAGTGTGTTGCAGCTGTAAATACTGGAGGCAGCACAGCAGGCCTTCTGTTTATATTTGTTCAAGAGTAAGGCAGAACTGCTCTGGTCACGTCAGAGGTGAAACCTGGAGCACCAGCATTTTCTCCCAAGTCGAGGAGGAACTGAGTGACAGTCCCTGAATGTTCCATAACACCTTGAGTAATGGTAGGAAACTGTGGAACAGAGCACTGCTGAAGGACTTTGGAGAGAAGCCAGATCTCCTTTCTCTGTGCAGGGCAAAGTACAGCACTGCTGATTTGTAACATTATTTAGAAGCTCACTCCTTTTCCCTTCTTTTGAAGGGAAGGGAATCCAACTTCTGAACTTGCTTCTTGTTTGTGTTTTTGAGCAGATGTTGCTTAAACATGATTGTAACACAAAGTAGTGTTTACTGTAATTGTGCCCTGATTCTGGGTTATAGATTGCTTATAAACAGATACTGACAGTCAGTAAAAGAGGTGGACAAAGGCTAGACTGAAATTATTCTTGGATCTTTACCTCGTTTTTCAGGAGCTAATTCCATGTGGTAAAGGTAATTTAGGGCTTCAGACACATTTCATGCTGCTGAAGGTGATTATTCTGAACACCACATACTGTTGCAACACCTGGCCTTCTTAAGGGAACTGTATGGGTTATAGTGGTACAATACAGTTATAAACAATGACTTGTGCCCCTGCTCTGGCTTCAGCTTGCAGATGGATATATCTGGAACAGCTCAAGTGATTATGGCTCCTTCTTTCCTGCTGTAGATTATTGCCCACACAGCAGGCTCAGCAGGGCAGGCCGTGTGTCTGTCCCTGTGCCACTGCAGCTTACAGCCCGGGGTGCTTACATAAGCTGAAACAAGTGACTGCTTATGTTAGTGTTGCAGATTTTAAACTGGGGCTCCAGAAAGTGGGATTGTTAGCTGCCTCTGCCACTTCAATCTGCCTGCACGTGTGTGCCAGGGCACCGGTATTAATTAACAGCAGGGTCGTCATGATTTAGGGCACATCCTTGCCTTGCCCCTCCCTGGGCAAGAAGTGCCTCCAGGCCTCAGCTGCCCTGGGGCTGACTGGTGCAAACACATCTTTGGTACTGCCTTCATGGAGGAGCCTAGGTTTGGAGCTGGGTGGATGTTGCATTTGGCTGTCCTTGCTGTTCAAATAACCCTTGGCAAAACAGTGGATTTCTAATATGAGGAACATCTTGAATCACTGCAATGTAGATCTGCCAGAGTCTTAAGGGTTGCCAAGGTTTCTTAATGTAATGGAGTTTAACAAAATTTGAATATTTATCTTCTTAGCCCCACGTAGCTTCTTCCTTTTGCAGTTCTTGAATTTAATTTATTCAAGTGAAACTCTGCCACTGGCTCCATAAAAGTGCTGCTTTTAACAGAGCAGATGAAGGCTTTTGCCTGTTGCTGTGTGCTGAAGCCAGGGTTGGGAGACTGGTTATGCTCCCTCCTGCCTTAGTTGAAGAATCTTTAATTAGAATTTAATGGACAACTTGGACAGGCTTTGACAATGAGAATGGGATGCATTTTAGTATTATATATCTAATAGTCATGCTACTGGATGCTATCAATGCAGAGGTATTGGAGCAGCAGGGATGAAACAAAGATATGTAAGCCAAGGGATGTTAAATAAGAGCTGGCCCTTTCCTGATCCCTGCTTGGTTCTACTTACCCTGCTTAGAAAGGCCCTGAGTGCTGTGGGCTCTTGACTTGGCTCTCATAGCTCATGGGGCCATGACTGGCAGTGTCAGTCTCAGCAGCTGGACTGGGGAGACTTCTTCCATGTGAAATTTGCTGAAGTTTTTTGAGATTGGAATGATTTTCTTTCCCTGTGTGTGTGGGTAGTTGTTCTCAGAAGCAATACCAAACCCAGTCACTATTTCCTGTAGGTTAAGTCGAATAGTACTTGGGTATTTCTAAATGAAGTTTTGATGTGAGTCCTTTCAGGTTCCATGTGAGAGTTGTGTTTGTCCTTTGGGAAATAAAGGGGTGGTAGCTGAGTCCAGATAAAGTTATTTTACAACACTATTCCTTGGGAACTTCCTAAGACACTCTTTGATGTTTTCTCTGCTTTAATCACCTGAGGTAGCATTAGCAACAAAAGCTTGGAACTGCTCCTCCCTCCCTTGTGCCCATTTGCACTCCTCCAATGAAAGAGGAGAAAGGTGTTCTATTTTCTGGCTGGGGTAGAGCAGTGTGCTGTGCTTTATTGTAAGTAGTCTATGGGAATGTTTGTGTCAAGTCTAATTAATATATTTTTATCCACTCCTGTTTGTGTCTGAGTGGGGCAAAATAGCCTGTTTCACTCTGACAGCAGCTGGTACTTGTACACATGGAAGCCTTGCTGTTGAGTGATAAGAGCTGTGGTAGATCTAAGATCTAATTCTTCTTTTATCTGACCTCTCAGATTTCCTGAAATCTGTTCTCTGTGAGGCTGTTCTAAACAAAGGAACACAAAAATTGATGCATCTTCAATATACTCCAGTTCTTTAGTAGGGGATGATTTTGCCTGTAATCCTGATCATGAGGGGCCTCAGAGTTCTGAAGGAGTTTAATTTAAGAAGCTTCATTTCACTCAATTTAAGCAGTTCAGATAATTTTTTATACATACATTTTTAGAAGTTTTCTTGAAGAAGATGTGAGCCAAAATCAAGATCTTGATGATGTGATTGCAGAGAGGTTAATGTGGAGTCTATTTTAGATGGTAGTGTTCACTGTGTCCGTGCAGTAAAATCTGGGTAATATTAACTGTTTCTGTTCCAGGTCGGGAGTTCCTTATCCCTTCGTTGGCACACAGATTCATAGCAGAGATGGTGGATTTTTTTATTCTGTTCTTTATAAAGGCAACCATCATCTTAAGTATTATGCACCTCAGTGGAATAAAGTAAGTTGAACAGTTTAAAGGTTTGTTATATACAGCTTTAAGCTTTCCTTGCTCTTTGAGGTGTCGGGTTGTATTTATGGTACAATTGTGCATATGATGGCATTGAATAATGGGCAGAACTGGAGGCAAAAGCACCACTAGGTTAACCTCCTTTTAAATACATCCTGATTTTTGGGTCAGCTGATGGAAACAAAGAGCTTGTACAGGTGCACAGGCTCACAAACTCCTTATTAAGGACAGATTAGACTTGCTTACTTATTTGGGGGTGGGCAGTAGCAAGACTGTTAAAAGTCCTTTCTAATTGTCAAATAAAAAACATTGACAAATAAACTTGGCTTTTTAAACAGCCTTTAAAAATGCACTGGATCTGGCTGGGATGGAGTTGTTTGGTTTTAGATTTCTGACCTAAAAAGAAAAATCTGATCAAGGATATCAGATATGTCTGTAGTTTGAAAATGCAGCCTGGTTGTTAGGAATGCTGCCACACTGCAGGCTTTATTTGGTGTAAATTAAGCATTGTGTGTATCTACCATAGACTAGACTGAAAGATTCTTCATTTTACCTTTTTATATGGAAATGTAATAATTTATCTCCAAAACTTTCTTTTTTATCTATGTGTTTAATCTTATTCCTCAACTCATTGAGTTGTTCTGCTTTGGGTTGGAGTAATCAAATATTTCGATCTGATTAAGGGATGGGATCTTGGTGTAGTCAGTAATTGCATTCCTGTACAAACACCTTTCAGAAGCCAAGCTTTCTGCCAAAGAACCATCCAAATGTGGATTGCCCATAAAATGACACTATACAGATCCCATTTTCCTTTAACTGCAACCTGAAAGGTGTGGGAAAGAGGGTCAAATCCAAAACAATAAGTATGTCGATGTAAACAATCAGTGTTTTTTGTTCAGATAAGCAGCAATTAAAATGCCAGAATCTCTAACTGTTGTTTGCATTTTGGTTTTAGTATGGGAAAGATGGGGAACAACTGTGTGTATTGCTTCTGTAAAGTGGTGAAGGAGTCATTTACAGCATATTCAATATTACTAGTTTTTCTGAGAGCCAGGAAGTTGCTTACAAGGCACTTCAGAGAAACATTCTGGGGGGGGTTCTGCTTGTGAGATGTGGCGAGGTTGAGGTTAGGCTGAGTTGTCATGAACAAAATACATCCTCTCAGGTTCCAGAAAGACACTTGGGGCCAAGGCTGCATTGAAGGGGAATGCAGGTTGTGCTACACTGTTAATTCTTAATTCCTGGGTTCTTTATCAAGCCTGAATATAAAGAAGAGGGTAAGTGGTACAAATGTAAGATAGACTGTTTTGATATGGGACTACGAGTTTCTGTGAGTCTCAGATACACGAGTGAAAAGTTCTTGCCTGAATACATGTTGCAAGAACATCCATTCCAGGTATCAGATAAGAATGTTAAATATGTGGAGTTTATCTTGTGAAAATACGTTATTAACTCCAAATGGATGCCTTGCATAGCTGTGTTAGGATAAAAACCAGAAGGTTTGGATTGCTTTAAGTTAAAATCTGTTGCATAGCAGGGTGCCTGCCTCCAGTAGAGTGTGGTGAGCAAGTAAAGGCTGCTGGGAATGAGGAACCCTGGTGGTGCAGAGGAGGATACAGGACTCCCCTGCTTGCTTAGGGGAGACTTGCAGCTTCTCCCTTGCATTTGTAGGAAACAGTGCCACATTCTCTTTTTCCTTGAGACTTTCTGTAAGGTAGAGGCTTGGCTGCCTTCCGTTTACACAGAGTTAGGATGATCACCCCCAGAATCTGCTTACCCCCCAGGCAGGGTGAGAATTTTCACAATTCTGCAGCTCACTACCCAGAGATACCATTGTGCAAAAGTGGTAATAAAGAATGAACTTTTCTTCCTGAGAAAGACAAAACAAGCTAGGCAGCAATTCAAAAGGAAACCCACTGGTCTGAATTTTAATGGCTTGTTTAGTATCAGAGAGCCAAGGAGCTTTTGTTCTTAGTTACTAATACCAGAACTGAAGGAGTGAGTTCTAGTATTAAAGGGGTAACACTGGCATTGGGAGAAAAGGATGGTTTTAAACTTCAGTTTTATTTTGTACAGGGACATATCTAAATTTGCCATGCATTACATCATAGAAGAAATTGATGAAGATACATCCATGGAAGACTTGCAGAAAATGATGATAGTGGCTCTCATCTACAGGTTATTAGTCTGCTTCTATGAGGTAACTACTCATAAACACCAACTCTTGTTATTATTAATAGTTGTCAGTTGTTGAAGAAATGGTTGTAAAAAATCCTGTCACTGTTGGCCTATAAAGTGAATCTTCTTTACAGTATTTTGGATTACGTTGAAGTTTATGGACATTATTTTGAGGATAAGCAAGTTTTGGCTAGACCTGTTAACCATGTGGAATTGAACTGGCCTTTCTCTTTCAGATAATCTGCATTTGGGGAGCAGGTGGAGCAACCCCAGGGAAATTCTTGCTTGGCCTGCGAGTTGTGACATGTGATACGTCTGTACTTATTGCACCCAGCCGTGTGTTAGTCATTCCATCTTCCAATGTCAGCATGACAACGTAAGTGCTCTTGGCTCACGCTGCATTAGGAGGAGTGGTGTTGAAAGCCTGTGATTTGGAAGGAAATACACCACTGCTTTACTGGTGACCTTTGCAATAATTGGATTGCAAGAGCTATTGTCAGACTGTGTGAACCAAGAATAAAGTGGTAATTATTCAAGCACATTGAGTCTTTCTCAGGTTAGGTGGGAAAATCTCCTCTAGAGATCAATTTTTGTGCTGTTCAAAACTGAGGCACTAAGCTTGGAAGTTAATTACTAACACAAGCAGGAAAGTGAAAATAAGGCACTGAATGTTCTATTCTCATTTCAGGTCCACAGTGCGAGCTTTGATCAAGAATTTTTCTATTGCATCATTTTTCCCTGCATTTATTACACTGCTGTTTTTCCAGCATAACAGAACAGCCTATGACATTGTAGCAGGAACTATTGTGGTCAGAAGGAATGGAGTCAGATGATACCAGAAGATGAGACCTCTGGCCTGAAGATCCCCTCCCACCCCCAGAGAATAAAGACCTACCCCAGAACTGAAATTGAGGTGTCTATCAGGATCTTTTGCCCTAATTAAATGGGAACTGATTCAGAAGCTAAAGGAAATGTATGGCTCCTTTATGATGCCAGCAGCTACCTTCAAAGTATTGGGAGTATTCATAGATGCCAAAGAAGTTTGGGAGAGACAATATCTTGTATTAAATCTGGGAGTGTTGACCTCTGATTGAGGAGACAGAAAGTGGCTGCTTTAACTGCAGAAAGGAGCTGTTCTGTTCGTCAGTCTGTGGAAAGCAGAGACCTAGAAATACTTCACCTTAAAAGAAACGTTGCTCCTTCAGTTTTGGATGTTGGCAGGTAACTAGAAAATCAAGCTGTTTTCCAGGCAGTTGCCTGTCAAAGGATAAGGGGGAAGAGAACTGCAGTATTAAGACAGCAAGGCAAATGGTGTTCATTGAATTGCCATGCGTGTGGGAAGAGAAATCAGCAGTGGTTATCATGTCCTTTATTATTGCTTCACACATCATATTCCCTCACCTTTTAAGTATTTTATCACCATGTTGATGTGAACTTTTTTGCATGATTGTCACTTGCTTCACTTGTCCAAGCTAAAGAAGAGGTGAGCCAACAGCTGCTTTTCCCTCTGGGAAGGGGGTGTTACACTGCAGTGTTAGAGAACTGGCGTGTGTAAATAATTTCAGAGCCCTGAACAGTACAGACCATGCTGAGGAAAGGTAACTTTCTTGTTTCTGTTGGGAGTGAAAGCACTTGTCTATTTCTTGCATATAATGCAGAGCAAAACAATTGAATGTGTTTCGGGAGCATGCTGAAAACATTAACTGAAGTGTGTTATGGGTGTAAATCTGCAGTACAAATACTGGTTATTTTCACTTTATCATTCTGGCTAATTGTTTGTATATTCAGAATAACTTAAATACTGAATAAAGAAGCCTAATATTTTGCATGACTACATAGCTTGGATAATTTATTTATTCTCACGTTCTTAGTATCTTGGGAAATGAGTATTAGCAACAATGATGTTTTAGTAAAATTGAGGTAAGAGTTTGGAATTCTTCTAGGTGCCAGTTTTTGTGTGTTCCTCCCTCAGGCCTAACCTGCTGCTCAGTGGCTGGAGTTCTCACCCTGCCTTCAGTTTTGGACAGCGGTTTGGTTGACATCAGAAATGTTGAGAGCTTGGTTATCTCTTGACCTCAGGTGAAATAACTTAGTCAGTAATGTGCTCATATTCTGCAGTATTTTTGTTTGCCACGTCGTGTTCTGCTGTGTATGAATGTACTGTTTTCATTTGGCGTGAGGAATCAGGATCAGATCCAGTGCTTAATGGTGGGAGAATGACATTTTCATCTCCACAATGAAGCTGCTGACTTTTTAGATAACTACTTTTAAATATTTGGTTTTAAGTAAAAAGTTGTCTTGGCTGGAAAACATTTTGGAGTCTTTGCTCAATCAGACAGTGTATCTGTTACCAAAATACCTCATACTTTTGAGGGTTATTACTGTTTTATACTAACAATTTGCTACCAGAAAGACTTTTGGCACCCTAAGTGTACCATTAGCATTAATGCTAATGACATGCATCACTGAAACAAAAATGTCTCAGTACTAAATGGCAGTAAGCCTCAAGAAAGAACCCCTTTGACGTTGCTAAGCCACTTGAAGATGTTGAGCTGAAACAGAATTTCAGAGATACCACTTAATTATTCCTAGAATCACAGAATTGGTAAGGGCAGGAGAGACCTCTCAGACCTCAGGTCCAGCTGTCCAGGCACCACCATGTTCACTATTAAACCACGTCCTGGAGTGGCACTGACATGTTTCTTGAGCCCTGCCAGGCATGGTGACTCCACCACTTCCATGGGCAGTCTGCTCCAATGCTTGTCAACTCTTTCCATTGAAATTTTTTCCTAGTGTCCAGTCTAATCCTCCTGGGGCCAACTTGAGGTCATTTCCTCTTGCCCTGTCAGTCACTGCCTTGGAGCAGATGGACCCCCAGCTGGCTACAGCCTCCTTTCAGGTAGTTGGAGAGAGCAGTAAGGTCACCCCTGAGCCTCTTTTTTTCCAGGTTAAACAATCCCAGCTCCCTCAGCCTCTCCTTACAGGACTTGTTTCATTCTTTCAAAGAATGTTGACTCAAGCACTGGCAATCCGCCTGAGGAAAGCTAAAGCTGTCAGAACTAGCTAAAGTCATCTCTAGACTGAGTTTTACATATCCACAATTTCAGGAGGACTACCAAAGGAACTTTTGTACTGTTTGTGGTAGCAATGGCCTAGAAACTAGGATTCGAGGTAAGGGCAGGAGAGAAGCAACACCGTTGGCTAAAATACCACCCCTTCCACAGCAGGTAAAGAAGAAATAATGCAATGTAAATATATGTATATATTATGCTGTTGGAAACGCCTTTAGTTTGTCTCTTATGAAAGGTGTACTGAAGATGCCACTTGTTTCTGTTTGTAGGATGAGTACTGGGCTGGTGCTTTGTGGCTGAGGGGGAAAAGTGGAATCTGTGGCATTTTCAGCTTCAGACATGTGGAATGTAATTTCATATAATCCTTGCACACTTACGGTGACTGTCAGAACAGTGGTGTATGCTGGGGGTTTGAAGTCTCCTTGCTGAGTATTTCTGATCTCTAGGAACAGTGAAAAGGGCATTTTGTCCTCCTGTCAAGTCCAGCTCGTGCTCTGAAACTCCTCTCCCTCTGCAGCTGCAGGAGGGACGAGCAGTGCTGGTGCTCAGGGCAGAAGTGCCTCTGAAGGCAGTTACAGCACAGTTATGCAGGTCTCTGTTCTGGCTGAAGGAAGAACTCACATTTCAGTCACACACTGAATGCTGTGACTCGGTATAAAGCCCAGCCCCAGATGAACAAGCATTTCCTCTGATTTGACCAGAATAATGTCTGTTCTCCGAAAAGTTCCTTTAGTTGCTAGACAAGTGGAAAGCCCCCCAGTTACTCATTTATAACTGGGTGTACCTTTTCCTCTTCAGTTAGAACAGTGGTCAATGTTTGTAACATTTTATTTTTTTTCTAATAGCACTATAAAAAATGAACTGCAGACAGCTGACTCATTGATAAGCTGCTCCAGGTTTCAGGCTACAGTAAACCCCTCCTTTAACAGGAGACCTTTAACTTGCAGCGTCATTGATTTTAGAGGATGTTAAGTGAGAAAGCAGAGGTTGAAGAAAGCCTGGGACATTGCTCAGGTCAAGGTAACCATCTCATGCAGTTATATCTGCAGCTGCCTTTATGGAGATTTAAAATTGCCAGGTCATATTTCGCAGTTTTTATTGATGGCATTTATCCCATGGTTTAACATGTTAATTATACTGTAATAAACATGGCTTTAATATTAAACTTTTCCTTATTATCCAAAGTCACCACAGTCCATTTCAGTAAATATAAAAATATATACTTAATACTTTGTACAATACTGGTTTTTGGTCCAAACAAAAATGGATCAGAAAAGCCAATAAACTTACTTTAAGAATTCCCAATTTTAAAGATTTTCTAAATGGATTTAGGCAACTTTGAATAATGGGATTTACATAAAATCTGAGACAATACTAAACAAAAATGGCCGTAACACACAAAATTAAAATTTCAATTTCACAGATTTGTTATGCCAAAAAAGTACATAGAGAAACAAAATTGTATTTACACATGTTTCATAATAAAATAACAAGGCGAGACAGGTGATAAAGGGCTGTAAGAATGAAAATATAGAAATAGCATATAATTATTAAATGAAGAGAACTACAGATCTAACAAGTCCTTAGCATGGATCATCCTTAAATCAGTCTTCCTCTATCAGAAAATTTTAGTGCACGATACACCCAGACTCACTCACTTCACACATACACCAGCACAGACTCAGCACAGGCCTCACTCGTTCCCCACATTCTCTATCCCTCCAGCATCCCTGGCTGCGCAGGGACAGCGCCGAGGCAGGGCCAGGGAGCGCGGTGAGCGCACGTGGTGGTGCGGATGAAGAGGTATTGGATAAGCCATTCGCTGGGCAGGCTCTACTCGGGGCTACAGCCACACCATGCCGAGGCAGTGAAAGAAGTAACTGGAGACTTTTGCTTGAGAACAGCCTTGTTGCCAACTTTACTTGCTACCGAGGAACAGGGACAGGGAAGGGCAGGGCAGGAAAGCTAAGGTTGATATTCCTTTAGGCAGATCTGACTTCAGATAAGCCAGCGTGAGGTACGATCCCAATAACTGAACAACTCAGGGTAGTAGCCAAACAGTTCAGGGTAGCAGCTGAACAACTCAGTCAGGGTAGAAGCTGAACAATTCAGGGTAGTAGCTGCTTCCAATGTTTTTGATGTTTTACCAGTCAGGCGTTTACTTTCTACGTCTAACTGCAGTCTTTATCTTCCGACCAGCAACTGAAGATCCAGAGGCAGAGAAAAGATTTTTCCCATTACTCCTATCAAAAGAAATTAGTGGTTCAGAGTTTAGGACAGTGTAGCTGAAAATTCAGTAGCAGCACTGAGTAGATATTCCAGAACAACTGTTTCATAGTCTTGTCTCACTAGTTACCAGCTGGCAACAAGCGGCAAATGATGAACAGGAGGAAGAGAGTTCCAGAAACCAAAACCAATTAAATCTCTCTTATTCAGAAGGTAAGCAGCAGCATAATGGCTGGGTAGGGGTTTTACCTCTCAAGAACAAGACAATCTCACATGTGCTGGTGTGTGACATTCCTGACAGCTAGGCTCCTTTAAAGATACCGGTGCTTAGTTAGCCAGGCAGGCCAATACAAGGAAAGGTGCCCAATTTAGTTTCAAACTCCAAGAGTCATCTGAACACCTCAGGATTTAACAGCAGTAGAGGCTGAACACTGTCCACTGATATTACCCTGACATTATTATTCTGATACGGTCTCTTACCCCATTGTAAATCCCGAAGAATGCTGGCTGAAGGAAAATCCTGAAGTGCCAGAAGGCTGTGCAGGAGCTGCTGGTGCAGGAGGACTTGCAACAAAAGTGAATACTCCTGGGTTATTTGGAAAGCTGAAGTTAGAAGTATTACTACTTCCAAACTGGAATACAGAACCTGGAAAAAGGGGGTGGAAGCAGAAGGGAGTAAGAAAGTTGAAACTGGAGTTCATCCTTTCCAGCAAAATCCTCACGTTCTTCCCCACTATCTTTATAATAAATTTTTTAAGGTTGCTCAAGATGACAAAGTTGTGGGAGTGGCCCCTGAAGTGCCAGATTACTACAGGAACAATCTACTGACTGCATCCCAGATACTGGGGGATTCTTAGAGTAGCACTGCTGGCACACGGACAGTGAGTTGTTTGCTCCCTTCTGTGCCACCGTTACGTTTACAGCTGTGCAAACTGAAGTTTACTATGAAGTTTTCACGGGTAGCCTGGAATCATGTAGACTGATACTCAAGTAAACTTTCTTGTGTTCATGCAGTTGATCTGGGGGACTGACCCCTTTCCTTTAATGTGCTAACACAACAGCTCATCTTAAAAACCCCAAACATTCCTACCATCAAAGTCACTGATAAAAGAATCCAGGGAGAAATTTACCTTTAAACTGCTACCTGATTTATGAAAGACCGACTGAGTAACATGGACTGCCAATAATCAATTGACTGGTACAAAAATATCAGTTACTTTTAAGGGAGGCTATTTTGTAAAACTTCCGAGAGGAAACAAGGGAGGCTTTTCCTTTTCAGTATTTGATGTGAAATCAAATACAGACATCCTGGCAGTGTTTTTCTTTTTGAATCATTACTAGTGTGGAACAAGTCTTTCTAACACTTAAAAGGATTCTTCTCTGCCTCCTTCCCATGGTATTTTATACTTCATTAACAAGATGATCTTCTAGGATGTCTTAACCCATAAATGCTTAAAACACCCAAAACAGTTCTGACCATATTTTACATAACAAAGCCTGTTAAAGTCACGTAACTAAGAACTACTCCAACAAATCCAAAAATACCCATTTTGCAGTCCTTCTGCCCTTCTGTTTTGCCCAAACTTACCAGTGATCACTCCATGGTTTTCACCACTTCCTTTTAATCACTACACTTCTCAAGCCAATAAAGCCCAGAACTGGTGGAAGGGCTGCCACCTCCAGGCCTGCTGAGTTTCTGGTGGAGAAGCCTTGCTGTGAAGCTGGATGGCACATCCTGTCTCCACACACCACACCCCTATGCCCGTTACTTTTAAGGAGGACAAGCCCTACATTTAAATACGTGTGCGATGCCAGACTCTTCTTGAGAAGGAACCTAAGAGAGCAGAGGGGCAGAGGACGGTGGGCACTCACCAGCACTGGGGGCGGCAGAGCCAAAGCCTGGCTGCTGTGCTGCCTGCTGCCCGAACACGGCGGGCTGCGTGCTGCTCGTCACGGCGCCGAAGGCGGAGGGCGCGGGCTGGGCGCCGGCCGAGAACAGCGGTGTGGACAGAGACCCAAAGCTGGGAGCAGCCGCCGGGGACGGCCCTTGGCTGGGGCCAAACGCCGGGGGCTGGCTGGCACCAAAGGGGGCGGCGGCTGCGGGCGGCCCGGAGCCGAACAGGAACGAGGACGACGAGCCTTGGGGACACAGGAGGGCGGTCAGTGCGTGCTGCTTCCCTCCCAGCCTCCACCACCGAGAAGCAAAGCTGCTAAAGCCCCAGTGGCAAACTAATTGAGTACATAAATACAACCTCAGTCAGACTGGTTGCCTCTTCATGGTCTACAAATGAATTCCCACAAGGAGTATGTTTTAAGCTGTGTTTACCACAAGCTGCTTCTACCACACACACAGAATATTCGCTCAAAATATATTTTTCAAGCAAGCAAAGTACAGCTCCTGATTTATTAGGACAAGAGCGTGCATCTCGTGTCCTCCCCTGTCCAAGAATTTATCAGTATCAACTTCCAGGGGTCAAATGGAGCTTGCAATGATCTCTGTACTCAAAAATTTGGTTTAGCAGAGTTAAATCTCTACCAATCATCAACAGACAACCAGCCCAACTGTTTAGCTGCTTCAGCTCTGCAGGGCCAGCAGAAATAATGAAACAAAAATGAAACCCAACTCAAAGTGCATGGCAGATCTGCTATGCAAAAGGGCCATTTTATCAGCACTGTTAATGCAATTTAAGCAGCCCTCATTCAACAGGAAATACCCTCTATTGCACCATAACTTGGAATGGCTTTCTTTTCAAGATGAACAGATACATGGGAAAATAAAGGCTTCTGTGTTTGTGAAGATGTTTGAATTATTTTGTCACCTACTAGCAAAATGACACTGAAAATTACTGATTTGTGGTAGTTGTAATTTAGGACTGTTTTCTCTCTCTTTTGAAATACAAAAAAGCATTTAGAGGTACTGCATTTACATGTACCAGTGAGGGAAAGACTTTGCAAATGTTGACATTATTTACAACAGTTGAGAATTTTAGGTGGGAATTAGGAGAGTTGTAATACACTGACTTCTAACTTTAAGCACTGGACTGATAGTGAAAAGAAACTAACATTCATTCACATAAGAAAAAACTACAAACTCTATTTCCCAGACTGAGAAAAGAATGAGTCCAAATTTATACTGTGAATATAAATGCTCACTATTTGTCTCTACTTCCATGCGTTTGGCCTGCCTGTTTTCCAAAGTAAAACATTCCTGAAACAGCATCTCCTCGGTCCACTGTGTAATGGCAGAAGAGAGAAAAGGAGAAGAGCATCTCTTTAAAATGTACCTGTAGAACTTGATGTCGTTGTGGCTCCAAAAGTAAAGCCTGAATTAGCTGTGTTGGTGCTGCTCTCTCCCGACCCAAACAGAAAGGGAGTAAGAGTGGAGCCAGTGCTGGAAGATGTGGTTGCTGGCTTGTTTTCTTGAGAGAAGCCAAATGACTGAGATGTTGCAGATTCTGCAGGATTGCCAAACACAGAGCTGGTCACAGTGTTGCTGGGCTGTCCAAACACAAAGGGAGTGGGAACTGGCTGAGGGTTGGAGGAGGAGAGGCTGCTGCCAAACATGCTGCTGCTGCTGGCTGAAGTGGTGGGCACGACTGTGCTGGAGGAGCTGGAGCTCAAGAAGCTGAAGGATGCTCCTTGATCTGAAAGGAAGAAACACCGTTACTAAGTCACACAAGTGCAGTGTAACATCCAAGATGAAGAACTTTAATCCTCCACTGCAGGCTTTCAGCAAATCAGAGGAATACAAAACTGTGTGGTATCAATAAAGTGGGTTTGGTACCTTTGTAGCAGTAGAGAAACTGCAGTATTCCCTGTAGCACAGCTGCAAGTACATGGAATTAAGATACTCCCTCTCTCCTTCCCTTCCACTATAAAAAACAACACTAATGTGAGGCCTCTACACTGCACCATGTCATGGATTTAATCACCAGCTGAGCTCCTGTTACTGAGACAATACAACCTCTGTGCTTACACCTTATACAATAATAAGGTTCCTTAAGGTGTGGCAATTCCTTTGTCTAAACGTAGTTAAAACTCACTGAAATCCATAAAGGAATTGTCACATCCTGTCTACACATCAACAACCAGAGCTAAAGCCAGGCTGCAGGCAGCATATAAACCCCCCAGATTTTGTCCAGGGCAGCCTCGGAGGTATTATTTGACAGACACAATCAGACAAATGAAGGGAAAAGATGTTCTATTTACCACAAGTACTGGTTTGTGCCCCAAACGCAAACGGTGGCTTCGCCTGCTCACTTTCCTTTTCCGATGGTTTACCGAAACTGAAATTGAAGACAGGTTTTGCTGTGCTCTCCTCTTTGGTATGCTCAGCTGTCCCAGATGAAAAGAGAGGTTGTGCCTTTAACTCTTCATTGTCAGATTTCTTTCCAAATGCTAAGGGCCCGGCAGAAGTGACAGAGTCCTGTTTCTCTTCTGCCCTTCCCAGAACGAACTGGGAGGCCGGTGCAGACTCCACACTGCCGAAAGAGAAGCCTCCCTTCGTTGAAACAGCTTCATCCTTTTTCTCATCTGGCTTCTTAAATGCCAAAGCAGGTGATGCCACCTCCTTTTCTGCCACACTTCCAAAAGTGAAGCCACTGACTCCGGTCTTATTCTCACTGGTAGCTATGGAAGAAGTAGAACTTGTGCCAAAACCAAAACCTCCCAAAACTGGTTCCTCTTTCCTTTCCTGCTGCCCCAGACTCGTTGTTCCGAACTGAAATGTTGAAGGAGCCTGATTGCTTGTGGATGGAAGTCCAAAGGTAAAACTGTTACTTTTACTTTCTTTTTTACTGTCTTCTGATTTAGAGTCTGAGGAAGAAACTCCGAACTTGAAGTTCCCTGAACCAGTAGAAAACTTAAATCCCCCAGTCACAGTGTTGGACGATGCAGATTCAGATGCAATGCCAAACTTAAAGCTACTTTGTTCTCCAAATTTAAAATTTCCTGTGCTCCCTAATGTTTGAGAAGACTCAGAGGACGATGACGGGACACCAAACGTAAATGATGGTGTTGCAGCATTTGTAGACACAGCAGCAGTACCAAAACCTGCAGAAATAAAAAACAGGATCAGGTTTGCAATATTATACACACACACAAATGAAAACTGCACATTTCCTCTCTGCACAGACCTCTCCTCAATGGTGCTCCTCTGTCCAGCACCTACCTTAGAAAAGCACAGTAATTCCTTTGAAAGGCCGTGCTTTTAGTCTGAACTCCAAATGAACAACATGTAAGGCTCGTAAAGAACAACTGTGTCACTGATAGAAGCTTTTCACTGAAGTAATACAATCTTTTTCTGGGGAATGGGTGTGGAAACATACATTTTACCTTATAAAAGCAATATTCCTAGACAAAGAAAGGGCAATTTTGCCTCAAAGGAAAAATCACTGTACTTGGAAAATAAATTGCAGACTGCACACCCTCGTTGTTCTCATAAAGTATTACCTTTGAGCTCTGCTTTGGTGCCTGGCTTTGCACTTTCACAGGCTGCACATTTTGTGGCTTCTGCTTTGTTTTGGACCAAGCAGACGTCACATTCCCAGCTTCCTTCAGGCTTCTTGAATTTGTCCAAATCCAGAAAACCTCCAGAAGGAGCAGAAAATGCAGAAACACCGCTACTGGTCACAGGCACTGAACTCCCTGGGAAGGAAGCAAGACAGTTAATCATCCTGCTGAAATCATAAAGTGCACACAGACTTTTTAACAAACTCCAGTGCTCACTAAATTGCAAAG
Source organism: Xenops minutus (assembly GCA_035221455.1). NCBI lineage: Eukaryota > Metazoa > Chordata > Aves > Passeriformes > Furnariidae > Xenops > Xenops minutus. The sequence goes on from JAWWEE010000074.1 coordinate 61,286,194, forward strand.
CACACAAAAGCACAAGAAAACATCAACTGCAAGTTAATTTCAGTCAAACACAATCTGTGAATGCAGACAATAGAAACACCTGGATTTTTCTTTATAATCTATATATGAATTTAAGGCTAATTTGAATCAGTGACACTTAAACAGCATCTGCAGTTCATAAAATACAGCAACACAGCCTGCTTCAGTGTAAGTTACAGGTACTGTATTGAACTAGAGCAACTACCAGAGTTTCTGGTGACACAAGTAATTGGTAGTCAGTCAGCATCACTCAAGTTAACCATCACTGTCAAGTGATGTGAGGCTGAGAATTTACTAGAATGATTCATCAGCAAGTCACAAATACAGGACACATTCAAAACTACACAGCAACACAAAAAAAAAAGAGAACTCAAAGCTTCCAAACCCACAACTCTCTGTTCACTATCCAAGCTACACTGTCTTGAAGGGCAGCAAAACCAGGCTGCTGAGGCCTGAACAACAATGCCTGCCTTCTGATTTGTTGTTTCTGACTTTTCCCCCCTTGAGAGATGTCACCTGATGCTGCACCCCAACAGCAAACCTCAGCTCCACAAGTGTGAGGGATGAAGCAGACCCCCAGAAGGCACAAAAGCATCACATAACCACCATGCTCACCTCCAGTCTTAAACCACTGAGGGTGGCATTTAACAGAGAGGCAGAAGATAAGGCCTCAAATTCCAAACAGTCAAGACAGGAGTGGGTGTTCTGTTCCACAGCACATTCAGAGAATTTGTATCTGCCTCTCTCGTCCCCCTGACAGACATAACTGTGCAATTCTCTGTGCCGTGGCAGTCATGGCAAACCCCTCAGTTCTGTAATTCTTCCTTGCAGTGGCCAGAGTCTCAGACAAAAGTGCCAGCTGAGCACTCTGAGGCTGGAAGTCCATGAGAACAGGCTTCCTCTAAAATGCATTATTTCTTGCTGAAGAAATTCCACTCTTCTGTACAGAACAATTACAAAAGCACAATCCAGTCCATCTTATTTTTCCCCCTCAGGATGTATTTGCAAGGGTGTTTTTGACATTAAATGATGCTAGGAGCCAAGGAAAGTTAACACTAAAATAATTATTTGTGCTTTTAAAAAGAATAAATTCACTCAAAATCAGTTCCAATCACATATACCAGGAAACAACCCAGAACTGACCTGAAGAAGGTGCCCACCTCCCCAGTGTCTATAAGGACCCTGACCTCCCCAAAACAAGGTCACACATGTTCTGGAAGGCTATCATAGGCAGAGCTGGACATAGGGTTTTGTTTTAGCTTATGACAATTAGTTAAAACCCACACTGTCTTAGAATCTGGCTCCATACCTCTGCTCAATTACACACAAATGCTGATTGGAGACACTTCGAGCCATGTTGTGCAAATACTGTTTCCACTTAGATTTTGAAAGGGAAAAAATGAACCAAAACCCAACAAACCCAGTAGGTTTTAATTCTTTCTATGGAGTTCACATTTTTCCCCAATGAAAGTGAGTCAATTGGTTTTCAGTTAATGAAGGTATCCATTTTGGTCCCCCTTCCTCCCCAGCTGCAAAGCAGGGTGTATTTGCTTCCATTCAGCTCTGCACTAATACATTTCACAATCAGTTCAACTCATGTGACAGGCTGGAATCTGGGCTGAGACCTCCAGAGTGCCTGCAACCATTCCTGCAGACAGCCACTAATCCATCCTGGCTGGCACACAGCCATGCTGCTGGAAATATTTCCTATATGCCACATATTTCATTCTGTACAAAATGAACTGAGACTGACACAGGTGAGAAGAAAAGCACAAACCTGGTTTCTCAGACTGACAAGCTACACATTTGCTGTCTTCTGCCTTATTTGGTACAAGGCACACCGAACAGTTCCAAGAGCCTTTTGGCTGTTTAAATTTGTCTCCAAATCCCAGAGTGACTGTTGTGCCAGTGCTGCTGGAGGAGGATGTCACTGTCACCGAGCTGTCTGTGACCACTGGCATTGTCAGAGCAGGCATCACTCCTGTCCCAGGCTTTGGTGTCTCACATGCTATACATTTCGTAGCTTCAGGTTTGTTCTGCACCAGACAGGTATCACAATCCCACGTGTTGGGTGCTGGTTTAAATTTGTCTTCAAAGCCCAGTGTCCCTGCTGCAGGGACAGTTGTCTTGGAGGTGACACACTGACTCACACTCACGCTCTGTTTGGTACTCTCTGCAGCTGACACTTTAGCAGCTTCACACGTCACACATTTGCCATCCGTGGGTTTGTTCTGCACGCAGGGGTCGTGGGTGTCAGACTGCCAGAAGGAGGAGGCTTGTTTAGAGGTGTCTTTACCTGCAGAAAAACTACTTATTGCAGGCCTTGTATAGACCACTGTGCTTGTAACAGGCTGTGCAGGTGAACAGGAGGGTGTTTTCCCAGACATAAAGCCTAGTTAAATAAAAAAATCAAATACAGATCTTACTGATAAAGCAGTACCCTGGCTGCATGTAAGTTACTTATAATACTACACAGCACAAATTTAAACCAAGTGTCAGTGGTTACAACTAAACATTCCCAACTAACTGCAAGAGGAAGTCCCTGGAAATCTTATCTAAGGGGATGAAATTTCATATGCTGCGCCGGGACACAACAGAACATTTATTTAAAGCTTGGTTTAACTCTTCAGCTCCAGGAAAGTTTCAAATACAAATCTCAGATGTATCTGCCACCACACTGGTAGATACAAGTGTGAGCAAACAGTACTGGAAGCTGACTGCCATGGACTAGAAATAATCCAATTTCAGTTCAAGACACTGTGCCCAATCGAATCAGATTTCTAAGGCTATTTCTGCCATAGCAGATGACCCACATTTACTTTGGTAGCTGTACAGCAGCACTCCCCATGGTATTCCCCCACAATGAGTAATAATTAAGTAATAAAAATTAAGGCAACCAAACAATTTTTATCTACAATCTTTGTTCAAAATGCATGGCACACAGGCCAACTCCAAGAACCACCAATATGGAAACACAAATAGAAATGCTACAGCAAAGCATTTTAAATATCAGCACAGGTTACTTGTAAAGCTAAAATGAAGAGTTTCTTTTTAATGATTATGTTGTTGTTGCTTTGGGGTTTCCTTTTAGTATTGGAAGTGGAATCTTTGAGCAGTGCATGTTCAGAATCTGCTTAACTCATAAAGAAAACTCATGCCACTTTACCTGTAAGTCTTTCTTTAAATAAAACACACAGCATATTTTCTCTGACTTAGCTCTTTCCAATATAAAGAGCCAATGCCTTTTTAAGCAGTACATAAATTTGTCATTTCATAATAAAAAGTCCTGCTGCAACTCAAGGCTTATGGGAAAAGATCAAATTCAATAAAGTCCTTCTTCTTAAAACAGAAACCATCTTTACACACACACACAAACACACTCTTTAATGAACAGTGGAACAGCCCACTACTTAAAATTTACATGTGAACCCATAGGAACTGTTATAATTTAAGTCCAAAAGATTTGCAGCTTTTGAAACATCTTTACAAATTACATCACCTTTACCATTCTTCATTTCTGGAGATGGTGGAGGTGGGAAAGGAATGTTTAAAGCATTTTACACACATTTCCTTTCAAATTCCATAAATTTTATTTCTTTAAAACAAAACACTGGTTATTTGACTAATTCTTTTCTGTTTATTTTTTACCTCTAACCTAACACATAAGGAGAAGCAGTGCAACTGATCTGAAGCTGCAGTTTTCCTTTCAGCAGTGAAAGCCACTTACAAGAGAAGGGGACATCAACCCTAACAGATGCAGCATTTAATGTGATGTCCTCCTGTGTTAGTATTTATAGCTAACATTGCCTTAACTCTGACAAATTAGGGCTGTTTTTTTTTGTTGTTGTTGCTGTGGTGGGTTTTTAAAAAATCAATGAAGTTATATACAAGTGTATTCTTTGCAATGTACTTTTAAAAAGAGTTCATTATCTCACCAGGGCTTTTTAGAATGTCTAACACACTTCCTTCCTTTAAGAACTTAGCAGGTTTGCAGAGGCCATCATATTCTTCTTCCTCTTCCTTCTTATTGCTGGTGCTGTTTACAGTGGCACTACCTTTAAAAATAGAAACAAAAACCACCTTTCAGAAAGAAATCCACTTAGAACATATTCACAAGAATTTCCACATTTAATTCTTTGTATAGAATAATCTTCAAAATTCTACCCCATTTACAACAGTTTATAGCAACAATATGGTTAAAAGCAGACCTGACACTGGAAACACTTTGCCTGGAATTTTTAACATGCCCAGAAATGACAGATTACCTATTTAATACACACAAAAAGGGAACCAGCACTTTAGATTTGAAATGCTAAAATTCCTGTTACCTGGACTAAGTAAGGATGTCACTGGTGTATCAATGGATCCAGAAAGCTCCGCTGACTTTACAACAGGAACACTAAATGTAAACTTCATCTGCTACAAAAAAAGAGATTCTTTTTAGATTCTTAAGAAGTTTTAATCAAGTTTCACACAAATAATAATCTGAAATCCAGTCTTCAAACTTTTGGTGGATGCTGGATGACAAATTACAAGTCACAAATCTACGTATTTGTTTTCCCCCTTTACCAGGGCCAATTCTGCTTTACTGCTCTGCAGTATTCTACGAAACCCATGAGAAAACATTGAGTTCTGTGCACGTTACTTACAGACAATGGAGGTAGCACTTCCACCTCAGTAGATTTCACAATTGGAGATGAAAATACAAACATGGGACTGCCAACATTACTTGCTGGTTGTACCTGTATTTTCAAAAGAATTAAGGTTTGTATCTAAAAGAACAACATCCAGGGGGAACAACAGCAGCTACCTGAATTCACCATCTAACAGACATTGTGCAGTGAAGTTGGGAGATCTTATGTTTGATATTTCCAATCTACAGCTAAGAGTTATAACAAAATGAAGCTTGCAAGGGAGTGTGTAAGACAGACAGAAACCAAATCAACAACTTTATGCCTCCCTCCCCATCTCCCAGTCCGAACACAACCCAGATTTATTCAACAGGTTACAAACTCCTGTTGGTTGGACTGAGCGCCACAGAGGAAGTGAACACTCAGCAAAGCAAAGCAACCCCATCCTGAAGAAGTATTCAGGATATCCAACAACAGATTTACCTTGTTCACCACTGCTTTTGCAACAGTGCTTGGGGATGCTGAGGCGGCGCTGCTGGCAGGGAAGCTGAAGTTGAAGGTGGGCAGGGATGCAGTACTGATGGGGAGGGGTACTTCAGGTAGTGCTGCTGGCTCCACTATGTCCTAGGGGGACATTTGAATTGGTGGGAAGTTTAGTTTTGCTTTAAAAGGAGTTGTAAATTTTTATTTTTTCATTTCTTTAGGAAAGCTGTCTTTTTCTTTCACAAGACAGGCTACCTTCCTACCCTACCCCACCCTTAATTTTTAACCAAGTTACAAATAACAGAGATTTATAGGCAAAGCAAGTTTCCAAAGGGAAACTAACCTCCCCACAGAAGTCTGCCACATCATTTTGACTTATGGCAGGCCTGTTTCCATGCAATACTACATTCACCATCTGTCCAGCAAGAATATTGAAAGCTCAGACTTGTTACCTGTGTAGAACAGAGAGGGGCACAGATCTTTCTGTACTTTAGTTATTAAAGATCTAGACACACATAACCATTCTATGATTCTATGACCCCCTTAGCTCTTCAATTTAGAGTACAACTTCATGGCAAGTAAGAAAGTATTTCTCTTGCAAAATTAAGGTAGGACAGCTGCCAAAGTCTCTGAAGTCACTGCTGCAGTGAACTTGGAGAAAGACAATGTTTAAAGAAATATGTGTGCTCCTTTGAGTACCAAACACCTCCAAGCAAACCAAAGCACAGAGTGCCAAACGAGAAGGCCTGATGAGCAGCACAGGGGAACACACTCTGGTAAATCCAGTCTGTATCATGTATCAGAATGCAAAACTGAAAACTCAGAAATCAGCGTACCTTAAGAACTGGTCTTACCCTTGCTTTTAAACTATCCAATTACAAGATTAGATTAGTTAGGGTTCAAATGGGAATTGCCAATCTAATCACAATTTGCACAGCAGTCCCAAGACCCAGCCAGAAGTGACCAAGCAGAGATGCACATTGGTGCTACAGAAATCTAATGTACCCTGCAGCTCTCACATTTCAGAGGTCTGATCTGAAGACTCTCTCACACCTCAATAGTGAGACCATTTCTATTATGGAAACATTCTCCAGTACTTACTACTTCATCATTTTGCATCAGCCAGAAGACTCATTTAAACTTTTTATATTTAAGATCCAGCAGTAGGCAGCTTATGTAACAATTCAGTCAGGAAAATAACCTTTCAGACAGTAATGACCATCATTTCATTAAATGGAATTCTCTCATTAAAACAAGAAAAAAACCCTCTCACAACAGCTCTGACTAAGTGCCAAAAATTGTGCATGACCCTTAGCAGGCAAGCAGAACACTGTCTTGTGTTTCAGGTTATTGGCCCTGTACCTTTCTACACAACTTAAACATGAAATAACAAAATGAGCAAACTTTCTTTTTTTTACTTGGTTCTTGCTTCAAACATCATTCCTTTATAAAAACTCTACAAACTTTCCACAAATTCATTCATTCAACTGCTAATTAGAAACTGTACAGTATGAAGCATATCCAACATAATAGAACCACAGATTTAAAAAACACAAACCCAAAGCTGAGGCACTTAAAACGGGTAACAAACCTGGAGCCTGCTCCGAAAGGCACAGCAGAACACCCACAGGACTGAAGTGGCATTATTGCCAATTACTGGGGGGCCAGGAAAGTGGTGTAGTTAGCTAGTTATTTGGGTAATCTCAGAGCCATCAGTTCACCTCAGAGACCCTTACCAGCTGCTGCTTTTGCCCAGCTTTGCATGTGGAGTATCGCTCTCTCTCCCTCCTCATCTTGCCACAGGCACTATCCATCCTTCCTCCTGAGGACAGCCCGTTGGATGCAGGAGGATCAGGTTTGGGGTAGGTCAGGCTGCTGGCACACAATAACAATACACAGATTGAGGAAGGGGGACAGAAAGAAAAAAAAAAAACACAAAACAAAAAAAGGGAGGGAAAAATCAACTTGTCAACTACTTGGTTCAAACTATTATAGCCACCATTAACCCTAGAACTGTTGCCTTCTAATTGGAATCAAAAAACTCTCCCACAAGCTGGTAAATAGCTGGTGTTCTAAACAGCAAAAGCTGAATAAGAGCAGAAAGGGGAAGGACATACATAAGAAACAGTCACAACATCCATAAAGGAATGATGACTAAGCCAGAGGACCAGAAATAGAAGAGCTGTTTTAGTTTGTTATTTTCTAATGGTAGCTTTTAATAGTCCAGACAGTAGAAAATTTGAGTGTCAGCTCTCTGTGATGAGCATGTATTTTGGAAGGGATATAAAAGAATAACTAAAAATATATGGGAAGGGGGACAGGGAAGTGTGTGTGTGTGTGTGTGTGTGTGCACATGAATGCTGCCAACAGCTCATAGAGGCTTCAATTTTTGTGGCCAGATAATATGACAAAAGCTTCATAAGCAGCTCTGGCTTCCCTGTGGCCATCAGCAGAAGCAGCAGAGGTGTTTGGGTGTGCCAACATTCCAGAAGTCTTTTCAGACATGAACACAGATCCCTTTTGTAAGGCATACAAAGGCATTTCTCTTCACTACAAAAGCCTAGATCCAAACTAGAAAGATTTCCTAATCCAAGTGGGAAGGGAAAAAAAATAAACAAACAAAACCCCCTCCAAACAAACGTACACCTCCCACCACCAAAAAAGAACAAAGCCATGCCACATCCCAGAATAGAAGGGAACTAGGGAAAAACAACAATAAAAAGTTGTATGGCATCAAAATGAAGCATCCCTGGGAAAAATTACCAGACCAAGCTTATCCTGCATCCAAGCAGTCAGTCATTACAAAAGTACATTTGATGACACTGGAAGACCCCAGGTCAAGTTTCCAGAAGACTGACAAAAAGAATTGGACTAAACCTGTCAGATACTTGCTAACAGTCTGCTTAGCACTGTAACCACTGAGAGGAAGCCAGATCCTTAAGGCCATATGCTCAAACTTTGCTCTAATCCAAACTGACAATCAATTTGAATTCTGAAAAAAATCTCATGTCAAAATACATCTTTATTCAGACAATTATAGCATGGCTACGATAGCCCATATTCCTCCTTTCTGTTAACACCTGTCAGCTTCTAAGGGGGAAAAAGACAGCTCTGTCTTGAAGCAAGGAAGTCCAACCTACAATTCTGACAGAGGTTGAAAAACTGAACAGCCTTTGGTAGGCTGGACAGAGGTGTAGTAAAGTACTGCAGCTCAGCTGCAGAAAGGGACTCTCTGGCCCTTCTCAGTGTTGTATTCCTGCTCCAGAACAGGGCAAACAACAGAGACTGGCTTTCTAAAAGAACTGAGAAGAAGAGGACCATCTACTCTAAAGCCAAAAGCAGAGCACAGCAGTAAAACTTGTGAACCAAACAAAAAGCAGTGTCAGTTTTCTGGCTCTCCCTTCTACATGGTGAAAGGAATTGAACCAAAGAAAACTCAGACCAGTTTGAAAACCCACAATTAAAATCTAACATCTGTTTGCACCTCTGCCAAAACCTCCCCTGCCAGGATGGTTTCTGTAAAGTCAAATACGAGATGGTAAAACAAAGGGTTGGCTTTGTGGTTTTTTGCAAGCCAAAGAACGTCCAAGACAACGTAAGAATTCTTTGGCAGATGAACACAGAGCCAACACATCAGCAGATTCCCTACTACTGCACTTTGAAAGGGATGAATCCTCAAAAAAAGCATATCTTTTGATCTACCAGTGTCTTCATTCAAGCATTACCCAAAAAATGGGTTGCCCAGAAGGGAGAGCCATCAGTATTCTCTGGAGGTGAAGTCATTCTATCTAGGCCAGGTGAGCAGTGTAATGCAAGACAATCTCCTCAAGAAGAAATGCAATTATTACCTCCCCTGGAATTTTGTGTTTCAGAGACAAGCTGGTATTTGTCCTCAAGATAATTCTAAAGGGCTTCTGTTTTCCATGCAAACTCACAGAGCAGATAAGTGACTTTGTCATGTGAGGAGCACTAGAAAACAACCTTCCCCCAACCTTTTTGCTGAAAAAAGTCCCTTCACAAAGGCACTTCACATTATGAATAATTTTTCAGAAAGGAATTCCTGTAGGACAAAGCTTTCAGACTCCAAGCAGTTATTTAATTAGTTGAAACTAACCGCTGTCCCCCTAATGAAAATCAAGGTGCACAAATGGTTAAACTCTCTCATAATATGATTTTTTCACTTTTTCTATTCCCTTTTACTGAGAACTCTCCCTGCCCTTCCAAAAGAAGGCAAGCATGCAGACTGCAGTGACAAAGGAGAGGGCTCTCTTCTTTCAAGTGCTTTAAATTAATAGATTTATCATACCTTTCAGATGGTTTTACAGGCTTTTCTGCAGGAAAACTCTCCTGTACCATGTCCTGCAAAATAAGGTTTATTTATTTCAAGATTTATCTGAATATGTTTATAAACAAAACACAAAGAGCAGACAACCAAATACAGATGTTTTGTGCTGGGGTTTTTTGTTTTTCTTTATAATACCACTGAATATACCTGATCTGCTAAAGCCTGTTCCCTAACTACTGTGCCTATCCACTTCATCTCCAGCCCATATATTTAATACCTGGTCATTTTTATATTCAGGCTGATACTGGAACCATGGGTGATTTGTTTTTTCTGAAAGAGATACCCATATTAATTTCAGGGAAGTTTATCAGAGACTCCATTTACACCAAAGTGATCAGGATATGTAATTAAGAAAGTGATCCAAATGGCTAATTGTCAGAGATCTCACTTGGAGCCCACAGCTCACCTGAGAGATCTTACACTCAACATCAGCATGTTCCATCAGTGACAGCTTTTTGTGCAGGAGCACACAAAAAGGATAAAACTTTGGTTCTGTATTCTCATATTCCTTCACTGAGAACAGCCCAAGGATACAATGATATCCATAAAACCTCTAAGTATCTCCTTCACAATGGTTCCCATGTCTTAGCACTTACCTCAGACACACTACTGGTACTCTGGCAAGAAAGAGCACCCTAGAGAGTAACTGCTTAGAGACATTCCAAGCTTGCAAAAAACAGGCAAATAAGGACCAGAAAATGCACTTACCTGATGCTCTGTATCTACCCTTTGGTGAATTTTTCTGGAATTAGTAGCTGGTTTCAGAGATGGTTTAAAATACGTGATCCGACCCCCTGACAGGGAGATGGGCTTTGGTGTCACAAGTTTCTGGACAGGTGGATGTTGCGAATCCATCTTTGAAAGGAAAGCAGCAATCAATTTATTCTTGCACCCACTCAAATTACCACAGCATTTACTGATGAAAAGAGTTACAGAGCTATAAACCTCCCATCAGCCTCAGCACCCAGTGAAAACTATTTGGAAGTGTTGAAAACATTTAGCTTGCAGAATGGAATCACCAGAAAATCAGTCTGAAATCCAAAAAGCTACAGAAGTAGTCCAAGTCTGGCTGAACCCTATGTCAAAATTTGGCAGTTGACTTCATAGGCAAAATAAATCATATAACTATTAGCAAAATAACTCGTGTTTCTATAATATGCTGCCATCCTTTCCTCTTCTCTGCCATTTTTTTTTTTAACTGGCTCAATCCATTAATTTAACATTCAAAACATAGAAGTGTTAAACCAGGTTCTGGTTTTCATTTTCCTCCTTTGAAATTACACTTGGAAAAAAAGAAGTTGCAAAATAAACAGTCTCATTCGTTAACACATGTTCCAATGTTTTAGACTTGCATTTGATGCTTTTAAAAGTACTGGCCTGTCTTTCCTTGTCAAAGCTTTTTCACAGACAAAAGCTAATTTTTAACAGAAAGCACTGTACATTGTGCAAAACTGGCTTAACTGAGAAAGAAGAAAGACCCCAAAAGGCTACACTGTTTACCAAAGCATCTGCATTCTTGATGATCAGAATAATTGAACTTAGGACACAAACTATTATTTAAATTGGTATCAACAGAAAACTGTGTTTACAATGCAGCTTTAATTTCACAGTATCTCACAACTCTTGCTAATGAAATTCATCTTGTACTATACAGAGTGAATAAAATCACTTCTTCCTAAATATGATTAAACTCATTTAGAAACTTTGGGTAAAACGTAGCTTATATAAGTTCACAAACCCACTTTGAGTGAAGAATGGTCTATTGTTGGTTTTAAATGTAAACAGAATAGAATCAGAATGGAGTCTTTTCAGCTGGAAAGGACCAACAATAACCATCTGAGTGGTTAATGAACTGCCTGACCACTTCAGGGCTGACCAGAAGTTAAAGCAAGCTGTTAAGGGCACTGTCCAAACACTTCTTGGACACCGACAGGCTGAGGGCACCGACCATCTCTCTAAGAAGCCTGGTGCAGTGTCTGACCATGCTCTAAGTAGAGAATTGCTTCCTAGCGTTCAGTCTAAACCTTCACCTGACTGCTGCAGCTTTCAGCCATGTGTCCTGTCACTGGATCCCGTGGAGATCAGCACCTCCTTCTCCACTCCCCCTCCTCAGGAAGCTGTAGAGAACAAGTGAGGTCACCCCTCAGCCTCCTTCCCTCCAAACTAGACAAGCGCTAAGTCCTCAGCTGCTCCTCACAGGACAAGCCTTCCAGCCTGTCACCAGCTTCGTTGCCCTCCTCTGGACACACTCAAGGACCCTCAGATCCTCCTCACACTGAGGGCCCAGAACTGCACGTGGTGCTCAAGGTGAGGCCGCCCCAAGGCCGAATGCAGAGGGATAATCCCCGCTCCTGCCAGGCTGTGCCATGTTTGATGCCCCCCAGGCTGTGGTTTGCCCTCTGGGCTGCCTGGGCACACACTGAGCTGCTGCTGGCTCACACTGACCAGCACCCCTGGATCCCATCCTGCAGGGCTGCTCTCCAGCCACCCCCTTCCCAGGTTATATTTCTGCCCGTGTTCCTCTGTCCTTGGAGCAGCATATCCTATCCCACCTGCCCTATCCAACCTGAGCTTGAATGTTTCCATGGATGGGGCATCCACCTCTCTGGGCAACCTGTTCCAGTGTTCCATCATCCTCATCTCCTTATACCTAGTCTAAATCAACCCTCTATTAAGTGATAAGCAATTACCTTTTGTTCTATTACAACAAGCCCTGCCAAAAGGCCTGTCCCGATCTTTCTTTACATACACTCATTGCAATGAAGTCTCCCTGAAGCCTTCTGTGGGGTGAACAACCCCAATCCTCTCAGCCTTTCCTCCAGTCCTTCTCAGCAGGGCTGCTCTCAATTCAGCTCCCCATTCCGTATCATCAGCAAACCTGCTCATGGTGCATTCGGCTCCTGCTCCCAGATCACTGATACACTGAACCACACTGGCCTTAAAACTGAGCCCTGAGGAACAGCACTGGTGACAGTCACCAGCCAGATGTGAACCCATTCACTGCAACCCTTTGCATCCCAGAAGGATACTGTGAGAGTTAGCATCCTAAGCCTTAAAAAGTCCCAAATCTACATCCACCACCTTCCCTTCACATGCCAGGCATTGTAGCAGGATATCAAATTAGTTAGACAAAGTCACCCAGTTACATGTTCAATACCCTAAGAGTTAATCTGTCTGGTGTAGATCCTCAAAATAAGAAAAATGCCACAAAAAAAGAATACCTGCAGAAGTTTTGCCTGAGTGGTCAAGTGTCCTGTCACCCATCTGTTTGCTTTAGCAGGAAAACACAGAACCCTCTCCTCCCTTCTCATCAAGGGTTACCCTTGCCCTGCCAAGCTCTATGAATTCCAGCATTCTGAACAGACAATTTCTCTATTTTTCCCCAGTGACAGCTGTGTGCAACATTCTCTTTCTGACTGATGTCAGGGTCTATGCTGCAAATCCAGCAGATCGTTCTTAATGCCTCATCACAAGTGTGGTTCTGCATTTTAACTGAGAATCCAGATCAGCTTTGTTTTCAATTATTTGGATAGTATTTTTGGTAAAGAAATCACAGGCTCTGCTTTTCAACATTCTTGTAATTTAGGAAGTGACCAAAGACACTACAGAAAATCCGAGATGTTTATAAACTCTGAAGTGACTGCAAAACAAACTATACTCCTAATCAAGAATTAACATGGAAACTTTTTGAGGCATTCTGTCCACTTTCTCATTACAACAACTGACAAAAAGTTTGCATGGAACAAAAACTACACTTTTGTTCCTTTGGTTGCCTGATCTTAAAGTGACCTTTTGTGGGTTTTACAATTTAACAAACTCACTACTTCAATCTTTTTGGTTTTTAAAACAAAGAAGAGGAAATAATGATTTACCACAGCATTATCACCAATTCAGTGCCACCTCTAAAGAGGAATTCAGGAACATAAATTTACAGAAGTGGCAACATCTAACAATTTTCGTTTTCCTTACTTTGAGCAGTAATAAAAACCCATATTATTATTTTCTTGCTCAAAATAAATATGGAAATCTGCACAAGGTCTGATTCAATCAATATTTTTATATTTCTCATCATTTCTGCAAGAGTGAGCTTTCCTGTACAGGAATATTAACAGGCAACTTAACCCCAGGTTGCCCCCAAGATAAAACAGACATATATTAATACACCATCACACAAATATAACTCTCAACCTGAGTAATCTTCACAGTCCTTCATCTGGTGTGGGCAGAAAAGACATTTTTAGCTCTTTCCACACAGTCAAGACAGCTGTAATTCCCATAATGCTGAGATTAACTTGAATTCCCGTGTCTGCTGTTATTGAGGTTTGTGAGATTTCTTCTGGCAGCTACAAAGCACAGAAAGTTATCTATCCCAGTTTCAGATGTTGCTCGTTCTTACCTGGTTTTGTCTGGATTGGAAGCTAGTCATATTCAGCACACTCCTGTCCACAGGCTAAGGGGGGAAAAAGGCCTAAATATTAGAGAACAGTTCTTTCCCTACAAGAGGGTTCCATCCAACAAAAACAAGGGTGGGTTTGGGATCAACTTACAGAAGACAGTGGACTAGAAACAGAAGACGGAATCCTTTTAGCATCCTGTGGAGAAAACAGTGCCATAAATTAAACAATGACATAAGTAAGATCTTCATCCTACACTGGCACATTTACTCTGTTTATCAAACACATGAAAGAGAACATTAAAAGGAGAGCCATTTACCGCCAGAGGGCTGGACATCTTCTCCAGGGTCTGCAAGATGCGCCGCGCTGTGGAACTTGTCACACCGTAGGATTGCACGTTTGCTTGTTTAGCTTTCATTTGTCTTTTCAAGGGTGGCTGAAAAATTAGCATTGCCAGTTATAGGATGCTTGGTTTTGAGTGAAAAATGTGTGTATTTCGTGCCCTCTGGCTACACTGATGGTATAACCAATACTCATAATAGGACAGAGGAAAATGTACTCACAGACCACTCAAGCCATGAAGGAGAAAAGGCACTCTACTGAGTTTATTAAAGTTTAAGTGGGGCCCTGCATAACTTCTTGCACACGGGATAAAGCAACAAAAGAAATACTTAAATGTAAAAGGTCACAAAAGGGAAGATTTTAGGCCTGTGGAGCAGGGATTAGGAAAAGAGAACTGAAGCAAAGGCTTGTGCTGCAGAAAGTACTTTCAGTAACACAAGAGATTCTCAGAGTTTTATGATGGTGTGAGTGTGCCATCTTAAAACCAATGTACACAATCACCATCAGGAATTTCTAGATTTACTTCTCTCATTTCCTCCCTTCCCCCAAGATTACAGCTGACTACAGATCTTTTTACTCTGCTTAAACAGATAAAGATCTGATTTCAGCTGTAACAGATCTCAACACACCGAAAAAATAAATGCTCTATTTGTACCACGACTTCAAACATAATTAAAACATCAGTGTGCCCCTTTTTTTTAAATTATGTTAAATCTCTCATGTAACCACACCATGCTCACCACACTGCTGTGTGAAGACAGGAAGCAGACCACAGAACATGTAAAAAACACAAGTGAGCCTTGCTGCACTCTGCAGCACGCAGCAACAAGCAGGACGGTCTCTCCCTTAAAAGCTTAGGATTTGCTTCCTCTTCTCAGCATATCCACATTCATTTTGGTCAAAAATAAAAATAGCTGACCAAAGAGGGCTCCCAGCTCACAGGAGGTTTTAAGTGTTCTGCAGTTTGACAACATTAGTTCAGGCCAAACCACAAATTTTCAAGGTTTTCCCTAAGTCAGGAACTCGTAGGTCCCCTTGTTCCTCAGCAGAAACAGACTGCCAGAAGAGGTCCAGGAAACTCTTATTTCCAATTCCTTAAATCAAAGTTGACTTTTAATTTTTTTAATAAAGGTGATTTTGATTAAAACGCAACACATTCCAACCAAACCAGATTTTACTGACTTCTTTTTTGATTCAACTCTAGCTACTGAGAGCAGTATGGATTTTTAATTGCTGGATCACTTTAGAACACAGAAAACACCTTGGGGCATGCAACTCTTCTCAAGAGCTACGATACAGAGAATGATAGTAAAATAGAGAGGACTATTGTTTATACTGAGATTGCATGAGATTGCATGACTCTAACAGGAGAGCAAAGGATGAGCAAGTTTGCCCTTTGGATATTACTATATTAAAGAATGCACAATTTCACACAATATATTCATAGTTAGAGTGTAGGCATGCTTGTGTAGGATCTACAGACAAGTATCAGGCTAATTCTGCTACTATAAATGTAAGTTTTCAAAGTTATGCCATCATTGTATTTATTTACATGTTATTTTAACATAACACAGTCAGACAGTGGCAGAAAATGGAAATTTCTGAAGGACTTAACACAGGAAATCCCTACTACAAACAAGTACCCAGCAAGTAAGATGCCACTGTCATTCTTGTGCATTATCGTAAGTATTTCTACATAAACTGAGAATTTAAATAAGAATTGCTCTTTTTCACTCTTGTAGGCCAAGAGGGCAAAACAGGACCACTTGCCACATTTTCAGTGCTTGGTTCCCCTCTCAGAGCTTTTTTGGCAGAGCTACCCCTTCTGTACTTCCATGACATTTGACACACACAGCACTGCTGTTCTCATACCTGATAAGCAGAAATCTGCACTTTTGTCTGCCTTGCTGCTGCAGCTGCTCCACCATAAGAGGTCTTTCCAGGGTAAAATGGAGAATCCCCAAGCTGTCTTGTCTTAAAGACAGACGTGTTTCCAAGGGACTGCAGAAAGGTATTATGATAAGTTGTTAGTAAAATGGCTACATGTTCAAATTGACCAAAATTAATACTGTGTAGTACTTACAGGAGAGGGAGATCCAAAAGCAGATAAATTGAATGCAGGCTTTTTAGAGCTAGATGCAGGATGTTGTGAGAGGGAATGAGATCTTTCAGCCTCGGGGGACCAGAGCAGTGGTGCTGAAGTATTTTTTGAAACTGTGATATCTGCCAAAATGACACATTCCCTAAGTAAATGCCTCATATACATAGAGGACTGTAATATTAAAGATCACACTAACTAGAGAATTCTTTAATACAAAAAAGGAAGTCGTACAGAATGAAAAAGTCTCCTAACACTCATTTCTCCAGTACTCTAACCTTCAGAGTTATTCAAACAGATTCCTTTCACATATGGTATGAAAACCAAGTATCAACTCTGAACCTAAAATCTGTTCACAGAACTGCAAATACGTTACCTTTCAGTCATCTCTCAAAAGCATGCACCAGTTAATAGCATGCTTCCAGTGCTCAGCAATTCTCTCTTTCCTTCTTTCATGGTAAAATAAAACAGAAGTGCATGAACACTGGTGCATCTATAATGATACGAAGCCTTTCCTGTGTCAGTAAAGTGCTGGCACAGGACAGAAGTGCATTCTAGCAAATTCAGGTTATACTGCTAAGCCCAGGCAATACAAACTGAAGTGTAGAACTATGGCCCCAGAGAACTGGCTGAGCATGCCTCCATCCCCACTTATATGGGGGATCAGAAAACCTGCAAACCTGCTGTTTGCCCTTTTTCAGTGAGACACCAACGTCCCCATCTACATCAATACAATGCTAATTTTTTTTACTTTAAAATTGTGTACATTTCTTACTGAATTCAGTAAAAGACATGGCAGTGTTGACAACTGGTGCCTTCTACCAAGAAAAGCAAAAAAAAGGCAGCCCAAACTTTCTCAACCAGAGTAGTTCCTTTATTGACTGCTGGTAAAAAAAAAATACATGAAAACACATTGTGTTTTTATTTGTCACCTATATTTACTAACATTTAACCAGCTGTGAGTTAGATATTCAGAGTCACTCCTCCTTCCATGTGGTCAACCTAGCTGTCAAGCTACAGCAAGTCATCTTCAGCTCCTATTATTCCAGTTCAAGATTTACAGGCTAAAAGTGTATTTATCAGCACCAACTCTTTAGAACATCAGGGACTCATAAACATATTCTAAACTATGGTTATACTTAAAAGGTGACGGGATTATATACTTCTAAAATATTAAAAGTTAACTTTAACATCCAAAGTTGACATTCACCTACTTTACTCACTAAGGCAATGTGGGATATTAAAGAACACAAAGTCCTTCATGCTGCCAAACAAATCAATGAGAGTACATGAAAGTTACCTTTATCAGATGCTCTAGAGGAGAAGCCACTGGTTGTTGAGATGTTATCATCGTCATGCTGAGAGGTAGAATCTTTTATTTCTTTCACAAGAGACAGCCCAGGACTGCCAATGCCGAGTGCAGAAGATGTGGAGGGCTGACAGTGTGGCACTGTGGAATCCAGCACAGTACAGTTCAAGTGGCTCCGATGGAGGGAGGGCCTTGTTAACACATCGGAGAAGTTCAGCGCAGACCTGCTCGTGGATGGCTCTGAACAGGAACAGCGAGACAATCAGCCTGCCTGTAGACAAGCTCACAGGAGCCAAAGCCTGTTTCCTATCAACAGCAACGCTATTGCCAAGTTCTGAGCACAAAAATAGAGAAGCTGAATTTAACTTCTTCACCCAGATAGGGTTTCATCTGTCTGACTGCAACAGCAACACTGCTTGCAATACTAAGGACTGACGTCACGTTAAGAAGTAGTTAATGGTGAGATTTTACAGCACCACCAAATCCTGACCCCACGCTCAAGTGCTTTAACTGAGTGTTTCACTAAACCAAACATGCATAAATTCCTTCTTCTGCAGATCACACTTGCAGTAAGCTTTCCAAAATTTGAGATCACATGGCAAGTTACAGACAACTCTGTGGTTTGTATCATCTTGTAAGAAAGATGTTATAGCATGAAAATGTGTATTTGCAGAGATTTTGGGGGGTTTATTTGTTCTGGTGTCATCACTGTCCTTCCCAAACTCTACTATATTATCTCCTATCCACTGATTTTTGAGATTTTGGCACAAAGGACAAGTAAGCAACACAGCCTCGGTTTCAAGAAGGGCATTTTTCCTCATGAAAAGAGTCTATAAACATTGCCAGTCCTGCAAAAAGTGATCTCACAGCTCCAACTTGCTGCAGGAACAGAACAGCTATTAATGGCTATCTTGCCTGATATCCCTGTAAATCTACAGCCTCTCCCAGGAATTCTGGGCATGAACATGATTTTGAGTCATTATCCTCTTGGAATCTTAAACTAGCTAATTCAAGCTACATAACCACTACAGTATTAGTGGGTAATTCTCCAAATGACTGGGAGATTTTTAGGACGGTCTTGTTTGAGACAAAGAAAGTGGCTCTAGCACACTGGTACCTCAGAGCTAAAGAAACAGGCTTTCTAAAATAAAGAATACCAGTAATAATAAAAAATCTTATTATTAACTCCAGCAAGAAAGATTAGGCTACCACATCCACAGACTGCAACACAAGCCACTAAAGGTTCTGGGGTCCCATCTGCTCCCGATTTTGTGGAGCTAGAAAGTTTGCTGTGCAGCTGTTCTTACTGAAAGGTCCTTTCACACAGTTCTTCAGGAAAGCCAACACATGTTCCTCATTCATGAAGACCTTCTCTATTCCTTTCTACAAACTTATTCTCAAGCTACAGCTACAAAGAAAGCAATTAAGCTCCTTATTTACAATCAGATGACATTGGTGACAAAGGTATTTCCTCCTTATTTTCGTTCTGCCAACAACAGAAGCAACTGACTTTCCACACAGATGGTTATGTACAAGTGCTCAGACAAAACTTCTCTCCTTATTAAAAACTGAGTTCCACAAAATTGCTAACTTAAGAGAAACTCTGATGGGAGCATATGCAAATTTTTAGAGAGTACTACAGAAACAGTGAGAGGCACAGATATAAACCACAGATTAATCTTTTATATAGTAAAAGGGTTGCAAACTTCTTTGCCAAGGGTCCAAATAGTTTTCAATGACTCCATGCTAGCCATGTCACACCTTAATGTTACAAAATATTTTAAGAAGAATAACGTCAGAAACAAAGTTCCCCAGATCTCCATTAAATCAAAAAGGAAATTGAATAAATTGATTGAAGAAGCCCAAAGGAAAAGAAAAAAAAGAAACAGGACATGAGAGGCAATTTTCCTCTGGCATTCTAGCATCTGGCCTTTTGCTTTGAGGACAACACGACACATTAACGTTTCTGTTACCTGAGGCAATTAGATAAACTTCCATTCCAGATCCTTTGAAAAGAAAGGGTAACCCAGCACCCTCACAAATGAATATTATCAGTATTCTGCACTTGGCTAATTGACTACCTGAAGTTAACTGATGACTTTTCAGAGCTCTAAGTCAACCTCCAGTAAGTTTTGCAATTTAAACACTACAGCTTGAAGCTAAGGCAGTTTCAAGAACATTGGTTTTTATTCTTTGCTTTGTGGGGGGGTTTGGTTGGGGCTTGGGTTTTTTTGGTTGTTTTTTCTTTTATTATTTTGTCAAAATGATCCTCCAAGCTTCCCTTAGAAATCTAGATTCAAAAGCAGAAACCTGTAAATAAACACAGATGGTCAGAATACTAAATGATATTTCACATACCTTCCAAATTAATTCTTGCTGATTCAGGCGTGACTCTCCCATCAATTACCATGGCATCTTCATTTGCATAATCATGGTGATAGTTTACTGGATTCTCTTCCTGGTTTGGAGCTTCGTTTGTATCTACACATTTATCTTCCCTTTTATTGAAATACTTCTGTAACCATCCTGGTACAATGTTTTTCACTGATTCAGTCACTCTGCTAATGAGCCCCAGCTTGAAAGAAAAACAGAGGAACACAGTCAGCAGCATACTCTGGGATGCACAGACCTTGCACAGACCTTGAAGACAGGCATTAGGCAGCAATATTCAGATGAATAAGACAGAGGTGGGTGGATTCCTGACATAGGATTCCTATACCTCTGCAACATACATGACAAAAATTCACCTAACTCTGATTTACTTAGTACTAACCTATCAATTTCTGCACTTCCCAGTGACCTTAGCAATGTTCAAAATTCTGAAATTACAGCCGAAGTTCACCAGAGGTTCACAAGGTCAACAGGAAATTCTGTTTCTAAATAACTCCTGATATACACACTTCTCCTGAGGACTCCCCCTTGTAATGCCTTTCACTTGGAAAACCATCAAAGCCAGAAGCTCAGCAATGATCTACAGCAATAATGATGACCACAGCAGCTGCTAAAATCAGGGGATTTAAATATTTCTCTTTCTAATGCTGAACTGCAGTAACAATGTGTATCAGAAAAACCCACTATTATGCTCTGAACAGTCAGGGTGTCCTGAAAGAATCCTGGAAGAAACAGCTATAGTTGAACAACAGATTCCTCACTGCAGGAACGTTCAATAAATCCGATTTGATTAAATTTCATTTCATGGTATGTTCAAGTTTTCTAACTCCAAACCTTAATATTCTGCAAGTAATGAATATATAAAAGACATTTCCATCTTGACATGTATCACTTATTTGCAATGCTTGCATTCTACATTTACGAAATATTTATTTACCATTTTGCTTTAGGCAGTCACTTGTTCTTCATCATGTCCTGAAAATTTCAACACTCCTTCCTGTCAAATCTCAAGCCCTTGCAGCAGATTGCCTGCAGCGTGGACTTCCCCCTCCTCTTACAGTGACTGCAGCCACAGAACCAGCTGCCAACCTCTGCAAGCTGGAAGGAAAAGGGAAATCTACCTCCACAATTTCAACACTTGGGAAACTAAAGAGGAAAAAGAGTTAAAAAGATTTTTTGTTCAACTCCATTGTAATTTGCTAACACATGTACCAAAGGCTCTGGCAAGCTACTTTGGTTTTCTTCTGCATTTAGGCCACAACATTTTCTACACACTATTATTTGTGTGTAGAAAATTAAGAATACTCTTTGAACATGCAGTAGTTAGTCTAGTAAACAACTCTGAAACAAGAATTCTGCTGCATTCAACTTTCTTTAAAAAACAGCACACAACTGAAAAAAGAAGCCCATATCCCTCACTCAAGTCTTTCATATATGATTACTTAGAGGACTTACAAACAAATTAGACACTCCTGAATCTAGAGTTGAGGGGGGCAGGGAGAGAGAATAAAGGGAAGGTAGAAAATAAAAGCCTTTCCACAGAAACAAGGTCTTCTTAATTTAACATTTTTCATAATGCTCAGTAATTTAATCTTGTACTTGCACAAAGACAAAACAAATATCCAGAGCCAGTTCAAAGCAGAGAGAATCCAGCACGATAAACACCTCCACCACAATTACCACACTAAGATACAGAGCAGCATGCCACGCTCAGGGTGTTGCTGCTACCCTACATAAACACTAACCCCCAGCTTCCCAACAACAAAAACTACCCACTGCATGCAAGACCAGAACTCACGAGCAGTTCAGAGAATGGTCCCAGCAGAAGGGCAGTCCCTTCTCCATTCCCAGCCCCTCGTTTTTACCTTTCCTTATGGCACACCATCCCTGTTTTTTGGGGGGTGAATACTTGGCTGTTATATGAATAAAAGCATACCAGGAACTCGGAGGAGTCAAAATTTGCCAAAATAAGCAAATGGTCAGGACACAAACTGCATCCAAGGCAGGGCTCTTTCCAAAAAACTAAGTGCTACTATATTCACTATAGCTAGAGAGTTTCTCCATCAGGAGAATAAAAACAGGCTTGTATGAGTCTCTTGTTGAAGAAATCCTCCCAGGACTGAAAGCCACCTGAGACTCAAGATGCAAGAAGTCACAGGCATCCAGAAGAGTAAACACCCCATCATTAGTAATCCAAATGAGTAACTGAAGAATCTAGCTAGACTAATAATTAACCAAGGTCACATTTTACCATCTGTATCTCAAACCAGACTAGTCTGACCCTTTCTTGCAAAGGGCAGCCTTGCACACCATCAGCTGGGTAGCACAAGGTAACTTCCCAAACCAAAGCAGGAGCTGGAACTCGCTCAGCACAGCCATACTGTAACAAGTACTAATGGCCCGTTCCATCTGGCTTAGGCACAGTGGGAGACAAGCAGCATAGGTTTATGCTCCAGAATAATGCTGGCTTAGTGACAAAGCAAGAGAAAGCAAAATACATGGAAATGCACCTCTATTTTCTGTCTGCAAAATGTTTTGATTTAAGGCACTGTGAAAGAACGATGCAGGTATTCTGAACAAGCCATCCTCAAATGTGGATCCTGCTAAAAAAACCCAAACACCTCCAATCTAAAAAGTAAACCACACCCCTCAGGTATGCCTATTCACATACACATAGACACGAAACAAAGAAGAAACAAAAAATTCTTTACAGCATCTCCTACTTGGCCATGAGAGCTGAAAGCCAATCAATAAAGCACTGTGGTTGGATTCCTGACCAAGTCAGGCAGTGAAAGCACCAACTACACTTTGGAACATGCACACTTCCTTATTCTTGCCAGGACACCTCAGCAAAGTGTCTTTAAAGCTGGCATTTTAATATTACCCTAACTTGTGGTTTTCTTATTCAATTTCAGCACGTGCTTGAACACCCTCTCCCTCTCCCTGCACATGCAGCACAAACCTACCTTGTCAGGAGCACAGCACTCCCCCTCTGCTGCTCCTGTGCCACCAGCTCTGCACTCGGCCCATCCCAGGTTCCCTGGTGCTACCATCTCCCCGCACAGGAATCATTAATCCCTCTAGAAGGCTGACAAGAATTCTGCACATCTCATTGATGCAAGCAGATCTTCTGAGGTGAAATACAAAAGACAAGTCTAGCAGGCTTATTCCTCCAGCCAAATCTGAGCAAACTCCTCAGATCCCGATCTCCTCAAGCCACAATTATGTACCAGTCTGTTCCTGAACACCTTCACTCACTGTGGCTACTCTGAATGTGCTACTGCACAAAAACTCTTACAGTTCCCAACCCCAGACTGGGAGCAGAGCAAGCAATGTGGGCATGCAGCTTTAATGCTCGTAGCTCCCAATTTCTACAGGCCCCAGAGGTACCAAACTTAATATCATGAAAGGGAAGAAGACACAATGGGACAATCCTGACTGCACAGAGCAGTGTTTTAGTCAGTGAACACAGTTTACTCCTCAGTTGACTGATTTCAGAAGTTTGAGCTACTTACTGTCTATTCACCTCAAACTCACTCATACTCATCCTAAAAAGTACCAGCAGGAAAGGTAAAAAAATGAAAATCCACTGGAAAGACACAGTAGGTTATGAATAGGTATTTCAAAATCTGTGCATCATCCCAAGTGCCTGCAGCTCTGCTAGATCTATGTATACAAACATCATAACAACAGTAACTACAGCAACAGCTCCTTCAAGGCACACTGGCTTGTCATCATGGAATCAGTGAACCGCTTGGAAAAGACCTCTTAGATCATGTCCAACTGTTACCCAAGAGTCAGCCCTCCTTGTTTAGGCACAAACCCTCATTTCTAAGTTCCAGCCCCACTCTTAAGGTCCCAAGACTCATGTGAAGGACCTAGTACGTTACTTTGAAGGCCTCAAGTCTGCTTTGGAAAGTCCGAAGCCTCATTTGTAGAGTCCAAACAAAGCCCATCCTCAGGCCCAAACTCTAGTTTCCAAAGCTTCCATTTCAGGGACCAAATCCTACTCCTGAGGATTCAGCCTTCAATCCAGCAGGCTCAAAGCCTTCCTCTAACCCTCCAGAGCCTCATTTCTAGGGGTCAAAGCCTTTGCTTGTGGTATCGAAGCACCTTTGAGGTCACCAACCCAACCCCATGGTTCAAACCCTCCTTCTCACTTCCAAAAGCCCATTTCCAGGGCCCAAAGCCCTGTCTTGAAGACCCAAATCCTCCCTTGGTGTGCCCAAAGCCTTGTTTTCAGAGATTCACGAAGGCTGGAAAACACCTTCAAGATCAAGTCCAACTGATAACTCAGCACTAACATCATGTTCACCATTAAACCACGTCCTCAAGTGCCATATTCATTACCCTTCTCTGGACATGCCCCAGCACCTCAATGTCTTTCTTGTAGTGAGGGGCCCAAAAGTGAATACAGGTGAGGCCTCACCACTGCCGAGCCCCTTGTCCTGGTGGCCACACTGTTGCTAAAAGCCAGGCTGCCATGGGCCTTCTTGGCCACCAGGGCACACTGCGGGCTTGTGTTCAGCCAGTTGGCAACCAGGTCCTTTCCTGCTGGGCAGCTTTCCAGCCACTCTGCCCCCACGCCTGCAGTGTTACCTGGAGTTACTGCAACCCAAGTGCAGGTCTTGGCACTTCCCCTCGTTGAACCTCATACAGCTGGCCTCAGCCCATCGATCCAGCCTTTCTACATCCCTCTGTAGTTTTCCTGCCCTCCAGCAGATCAACACTCCCACCCAACTTGGTGTCATGTGCAAACTTGCTTAGAGTGCACTCGATCCCCTTGCCCAGGTGGTCGATGAAGATGTTAAACAGGACTGGCCCCAGCACTGAGCCCTGGGGACACCACCTGTGACTGGCCACCAGCTGGATGTAACTCCATTCACCACCACTCTCTGGGCCCAGCCACACAGCCAGTTTTTCACCCAGCAAAGACCACGGGAAGTCAGTTTCTCCAGGAGAATGTTGTGGGAAACGGTGTCAAAGGCTGTACTAGAGTCTACATAGAGGACCATCCAACATCCACAGCCTTTCCCTCACCCACCAAGTGGGTCACTTTGTCACAGAAGGACATCAGGTTGGTCAAGCAGCACTTGCCTTTCATAAACTGATGCTGGCTGCAACACTAAGCAAAAGATACATAGACAGAAATGCCAGTAAACAAACAGGTAACAATTTACTACTTTAAAATACCATTTCTTCGAAGGATTTATATAAAAAAAGAAAAATCAATAATTTATGGTCACAGTTTGAATTCCAAACTTAAAAGCAGGCTGTTTCTTGGCAAAAAGTATTTACAGAACAGGGACAGTTTTTCCAGCTTGCAAGGGTCTTTCACATAGTATAGGGTGGGGAAAGTGCTGGCAGGAGTACTCAGCAATGATGCATCACTTGAAAACATCTGTTTTTGTAATTGAGTTGAGTTCAGTCCAAGAGGCTTAAGTCTGAAAAAAACTATATATATATTATATAAGTCATAGACTTAAAGGAATTTGTCAGAGATGCAAAATGCGCAACTGGATAAAAAAAGCTAATTTCCACCTCACTGTATGCACACCTCTGAAAAGCATAACATTTCTGCCTCTCAGAGACTGCTGTGCTTCCCATTTCAAAGTTCAAGTTATTAAAATATATGAATCAGTAAGTGCTCAGAAAGAAAACCTGCCCCTAACGGTGAAGTTCACTGCGACAGCGCAGATTATTCTAACCACTTACAAACACCAAAAGGGAATTTTCACGTCCATCCCCCACGTTACCTCATGCCAGCTCTGGCACATAGCAGGCTCCTCTCTCTCCGTACTAGCTGAATTCATTAATCTGGCAAAAAGTACATGTTTCTCTTCTGGGCTAATGAGCTAAACTGGCTCAGAGCACCAGAACTGGCTGCAGAGACAGCACGATCAGGCAGCCAGGCCCAGAGGAACATGAAACCAAACTTCTCCCCTCTTTTAACCACCCTGTGTCCGTACTGCCACCAAAGGCACTGTCCCTTCCTCCTCTTCGACTCCCCCTTCCCTCGTGCTGCCACTTGCACACATACACAACCAAGTGACAAACTGCATCAGGGTTCTGTTAAATAGATCCAGCCAAAAATTTTCCTGTAGACTGTGAGGTGAGGACTATCCCTCAGGGGCATCAGGTTGCTGTTGCAGCTTTCCCATGTGGCTGCATGGGTGCTCATGCAAAAGCAGGAACAGAATTGGAAATCTGGCACGATTTTCTCTTGGAACAGCAGACTCACACTGGCTTAGACTAACTCTGCTTTTGCTATTTAGGGAGTGGCTTCACTTTGGATGTAGAACAGGGGTTTGATATTTCATTTAGAAAAAAGACAATAAAACTTATGACTTAATACAAACAATGTGTTTCAGAAATGACATCAATTATGTAACATTTGAAAAACAACAATTTTATTTAAGGCAAGTGGACTAGTTCAGATTTATTTCTGAAAGTCACAAAGAAGGGATTATGTTGCCAGATGCCAGTGACTTTATCTCCCATTGCTTGAAGCGAACCTTATTCTCCTTAGTCTAGTTAGCTTTAGAATAAACATTCCAGGGCAATTCAGGTACTTTTTGGCACTATTTGCACATCTGTACATACCATTATCACTTCAACTGAGTGCAAACCACCAGTGTGTGCTCTGATAGATAAAGTGGTGCCTGACCCACTAGGTTAAATCCTTGTGACACTGAATGGTTTTATCTCAAGTTTTGTCCACACCTTCAGTTGACACAGTGACAACAGTACAAAGGGGAGCACCAAGTACAAGGCACCTTTCTGCCTTCCTTCCTTTCAGGAGGTGCTGCATTAGGCTCTTCTAGTTAACCCTCAGCAGTGATCAGCAGTGGACGCTGCAAATGACATTCGGTGTTACACTTGGAGATGGAAACCCATCAGCATCAGAAATGAGAAATTTAAGATTCAGGACACTGTCTTCACTTACAACTTTACAAGCAGTTTGAAAGTTCTTTCCTTCTCAATCTAAGAAGGAACTCTTAATACTTCTTAATTGAAAGGCTGACACAGCTTAGCTGCCACAGTGTGTCTGCAGCTCAGTTTCACACACAGTATGCAGAACTACATTAACTGAAAGGCTGCTCAGGTTATCCTTCTTTTCCTATATGGGAACCCTAGAGTCTAAACTGATTATTTTTACTTTATTTCTGACATAACTGCACAGACAAGGAGTTTAAAGTTTTCAAAATCAAAATGACCAAGAAATATATTTCCCATAGCACCAGATAGTCTTTAAAAGGCCATTACTACAGGCTGTCAGATTTAGCAATGTATAAGAAACATTTCATATTTAGGATTTAAATACGCTATTTAGGCAGGAAATTCTCTGTCTTATTTATAGGTATTCTCTATACAGTAAGAGCTAACCCATGACAGTATTTCAACATCACCAAACATAACTGATAATAGAAATGGCAAACTTTTGCTCTTTCCTGCCTTTACAACAAAGAAGTTTATGCATGCAAGGGCTATCAAGCTCAAACTTAAACTTCACAAAATTAAAGTACTTATGCTACAAAATATCATTCCTGACACTTTGGAGTGGCCCTATAAAGTAAAAGACAATCTTCAAACAAGAAGACTGGAATTAACTTTTTTAATAAAATGCAGTGTTAGCACAAGATAGCAAAGTACTCACATGCTCTAACTGAAATATCTTTTCTGTCCACGGTGATTTTCAAATTAGGCTGACAATATCACAAGCTAATAATCTTTTTTCCAAAACGCATAGGAGTCAATCCTGCTGCACCTTTGTTATCTCATTCACAATTTTGAACCTGTAAGTTCAAAGGAAGTCACCAAATAATCACATTTAGTTACTCTTGTGATTATTTGGTATTTTAGCAAAACTCAAAGGCTTCCTACTTTCTAAGTATCATACACAGACATTGTGTAGCATACAAAAGTCAAACCTCACAATTCATCTGAACCAGAACCTGTAATTGCTTTAAATAGGATACATTTAACCATGGGGCATAAGGCTGAGTGACTGATTTTAAAAAGCAAGAATTGGTGTCTATGAGAAACCAAAACAATAACCCTTGGGCACAGTCACTTGAGCTGCAGCAGCACTGGGTATTGTTATTTTTTTTTACATTTTAAGGTAATATTCTGAATCTGTAAAGTTTCAAGTAGCCTCACCTCTGCTGTAGGGTAGTCATCCTCAGTTGTAAGGGGCAGCAGTGTCTTTCTGGACATATTTTTTCATCCCATCTCAAGCGACAGAATGAAGAGCATCTCACAGACATTTAACTAATATTTCCAAACACTGCTCTCTTACCAGCAAGATGAAAAGTTGCCATTGCACAGAGATTTACAAATATGTATGTATTCTACAACTCTGTAAAGTAAGTTTAATAACAAATATTAAGGTCTGACAGAACACATCCACTGTTATAGCTAAATTTAATATTTACCAAGTTGTAGCACAGTAATTCCCTAACACAACCACATTTAAACCAGTTTAAACCTTGTTTTCATCTGCTTAGCTCAGGATGACTTTAATTACAAATGCAACTATATTAGAGTCTTGCACATACTGCTATAGTTTTTCATCATTAATTTAATATTTTCTTAAGTATTTCAGTGCCTCACTAAACCTGTAATCCAGTCTCAAAGAAAACATCAGTTGAACAGTTTAAGTCTTTGCTTGGTTTATTTCCATCTTGGAGATCACCAGACCCTGAGCTCGGAAGGATTCGTGAGACACACCTGCTTCAATAAGGTTTGATTTGAAATACAATTGTAACTCACAGTAAAGTCAGCCAGCTCCCCAGGACGCTCTCACACAACCCTTTACAAAAGCAGAGCTACAGAGACAATAATACACGGCCTCAGCAAGGAGAGAGAAAATTTTCTACCAGCACAGGTATTCACAAAGTTCATGTGTGCGCTTAACCCCAGCTGCAGGACTCAGAGCAAGTCGGTGTGCATGTGTTAGCACACACATTTCATCCCAGAAAATACGAATGTTAAGTTGAACTTATGCTTAGCTGAAAAAACACAGCAGTCACAACTAAGCCAGACACCCCCGAAGTCCCTGTACTTAGGTGCAACATGCAGAGATTCACAGGACAGTTTGGGCTTGAAGGGACCTTTAGAGGTCACCCAGTCCAACCCCTCTGCAATAAGAAGGGACATCTTCAACTAGATCAGGTTGCTCAGAGCTCCATGTAACCTGACCGTGAAAGTTTCCAGGGATGAAGCATCGACCCCCTCTGGGCAACCTGTTCCAAAGTATCACCACTTTGCTTGTAAAAAACATCATCCTTATCTCTAATCTGAATCGACCCCCATTCAGTTTAAAGCATTATCACTTGTTGTGCTAAACAGGCCCTGCTAAACAGTCCGTCCCTATCGAGTCCCCTTTAGGTAGTGAAAGGCCACCAAAAGGTCTCCCCAGAGCCCTCTCCAGGGTGAACAGCTCTTCTCAGCCTGTCTTCACAAGAGAGGTGCTACAGCCCCCTGGTAATTCTTGTGGCCCTTCTCTGGACTCACTGCAATGCCCGTCCTGTGCTGAGGACCCCAGAGCTGGCTGCAGCACTCTGGGTGAGGTCTCACCAGAGCAGAGTAGAGGGGTAGAACCACCTCAGTCCATTCATCCCCCAGCCTGGGCAGCAGTTGCCCGTGAAACTGCATAGGTAAGTAATTTAATGCCCTAACAAGTAATAAAACATTCTGCCTAATGGCTAGAATTCTTCCATAGAAAAATACTGTGGACACTTCATAATTCTGCAGCATAGAGGACTTTTATTGCATGTTACAAAAAGCACAGAAGAGTTTTCATTATGTTGTCTTAGTAGCACACACATGCATACTGAGGAACATGTTCCCCTTGTCTCATGATGGTATAAATACCACTATTCAATATATTGTAGATGTACAAAATCTAGGCAATAAATACTGTATTACACAGAACAATAAAAGGCAAAACAATCCGGAGTTTTTGCAACTTAATAGCAAAAAAATGAAAAAGCATATCACATGACCTACTACAAAAAAAAAAGGACATTTTTAAAAATCAGTCTGCAAAACAGTAACCCTAGAAAAAAGCCCCTTAGCTAATCTCTTCTTGAAGACAAGTTTACAATTTATTCTTGGAAAACTGTAACAGTGAGATGGAGGCATTATTTCCTCCTTCAAAAAGCAGCACAACCCCAAAGACAGAACTGGAAAATGGACCAACAAAAGGGCTACCAAGGTGGATTAACAGTGAATTTATGCTGAAATCATGTCTGTGTGTGCTCTGTGGTCCAACTGCAGCTCTGACAGAACCACACACACACAGGCTGCACAGCAGGCCAGAGTCACCTACCACAACCTCCTGCTCAGAGAAGGGCCAAGAGCAGCAGGTCATACATAGCTGTGTCCACCTGGGGTTTGAGCACCTCCAGGGACAGAGACCTCTCTGGACAGTTCTTCCAGCATGGTGGCTATCCTCACAGTTGAAAGATTTTTCCTAATGTGAAGTCAGAATTTCCATTTTCACATCTTGAGTCCATTGTCTCTTTTTCTATTGCTATGAACCTCCTAAAAGAGCCTTGCTACACCTTCTCTGTAGTCTCATTAGGTGTTTGCTGCTCTGAAGCTGAACACAGCCAGTTCTCTTAGCCATGGGCCTCTGCTCCTCTAATCATTTTGATGGCCCTCAACCAGATTCACTCCAGCATGTCGACCTATGTTTATTTTTTCCTTTGTACTGAAGAGTCCAAAATTGAACACGACACTCCAGATGCAGTGCCAGAAGTGCTGAATACAGGGGAAAAACTCCCAGAACATCCTTCCCACATTCTTACTAATACCGCCCAGTATGCAGTTCACCTTCTTTACCTCAAGGGCATGCTACTGACTCAGGTTCAATTTGCTGTCCAGCAGGTAGGTGGGGTTGTTTCCTCCCAGATGGAAGACTTAACATTTGCCTTTTTTAAAATGCACGAAGTTCCTGGCAGCCCATTTCTGTCAGGATCCCTCAATGGCAGCCCTATCCTTCACTGTACTACAGGGCCAGGTTCAGTATTACCTGGGAACCTCTTGAGGATTCATGCCATTCCTTCATCCCAGGTTTTAATCAGGTTTTTATAAAGACATATAACATCACCAGCCTCTGTACCAACCCCTGAGAGCCCCTATTAGCAATTGGCTGCCACTTTGTATGCTAATCACAACTCTTTGTGGTCAATGGGCCCGCTAGTTTTACAGTCACTTTATAGTCCACCTGACAAGTCTTTATTTCACCAAACGGACAACAGGGATCACCACGTGGGAGACCATGCTGAGGGCATTGCTGAAGTCCAGGTAAACAACATCCATTACTCTCCCCATGCCCCCTGAGTCAGGCATCCCAAAGGGTTATGAGTTTGCTACACAGTGGTAAGGTAGCCCCCACCTGCACCAATCTGAAATACTCCTGCTCAGATGTTTTTGGGCCAGCAAAAGAGATTTTGAACTCTGTCCTCCTGCAGGCCATAGAATCAGCAGCAGCTCAGTTTGTCCGTGGCAGGGGAGCAAGAACTGGTTCTAATTACTGACAGGAGGAATAAATAACTCAGAGGAAGTGATGTGCTGCCAGCAACCAAAGACAACTTGGAGTGTCCCAGCTAGCACCGTCAATTATTTCCTCTGCTTTTTTTTCCTCCTAAGATACCGATCACTAACATAGTTTTTCCCCAATACTTCACAGCCTCAAAGACTGTCACGACAACACTTTGCAAGACAAGCCCCAGAATAGCAATAAAATGCTACAGCAATCGTCCTCTACAATTTGTTGTACCACTGACAGCACTGTTAGCTGAAATGAGAAAAAACTGTCAGTATCTCAGTTTGACAAGTTACTCCCAATTAGGATACATTTTTGTTCATGGCAGCAGTAGAAAGCCAAGTACCAAATTTAAACATCTGTTTTGCTAATACAATTTGATATTGCTGAGGCAGAGACAAAACTTCTGATGCTGGCTACTCGCCCATCGTTTTAAAACAAATCTTTAAATACACATTAAACATTTCTTCAACTCTATTTGTTTCAGTGCAATGTGCTAGCCTGCTACTAAACGAAATCAAGCAGAGAGTTGCATACAAATACAATACCTAAGTATGGTTCAAGATGCAATCCTGTTGACAGGAGTTAAACCAATACTCTAGGAACTCCTTAGCATCAGAGTCTCAAAATTCCCTCACAAAATAAACCCGGTGGTTTATGAGATCCCATCTGCCCACCGCCTGCAGTCACTGCCCAGCAAGGCCTATCTTCAGGGTAACAGCAGGTGACAATGCAATGATTTAGTCACTGCTGCATTTAATCATAGTTAAAGTTCCTGATCCTGTAGCTAGTCCCTCTGGAAAGAGCCTTACAGGATGTCTGGAATGACTTGGTGAAACTCACTAATCCAGAGTGGCTTTGAGGACCAGTGAAAGTGACTTTCAGTGGCCTTCTGGTCCCCTCTGCCAGGTAATGGCCTAACTAATCAGCACAAGACCAAATACAAACATGCAGGAACTTAAGCTGGTTTCATCAAGGAAAACACCTTTGGATTTTTTTTGTATTATCAGGGTAGCACATCTACTTTATAAATATGCACTGGCACGTACACAGGTAAGAAAAAACAAAAACATATTGCTCCCTAGCAGAAGTTTCAATCTACAAATATTATCTCTGATATTAAACAGCTCCAAGCTGAAGCTTAACATACATGTACAAGTTTATGAGAAGGTTGAACACTTTTCCCTGTTTTTTCTCATACTTCAATCTGCTTGTATGAGTTTAAAAGTCCAGCAGAATCAAAGTTCCCTGACACTTTCAGTGATTAATTATCTAATAAAAAAATTACAAAAAAAAGTTATTTTAATAGCTTCTCCTGTAAGACACATTTAAAACCTCTGAAATCTGTGTTAGCTCAATGAGAATGGCCCTGTTCCAAGCCCAACCAGCGCACACACGTGAACACAGAAAAGCACAAAATGAAACATAAAATTAACAATAGGAACATACAAATACTGTTCTAGAAGCTTAGAAAGTCAACAAGTCTCTTCCAGAACACACAAGCTGCAAGTAACATCTTCCAGGCAGTGTCTGCTTACCTCACCTATTTGAGGCTGGTTTAAATAATGTTCTAGACTTAAGAAAACACACATGTACACATAATGAAGCATGGGTCTCTATCAGGCACTTGGGGAGAAAAGGGCAGGAAATACTACGCTTTACATGTTTATTCCAAGAACATATAAAATAACCTCTGAAATAAAAGGATCAGAGCCTGTATGTCTCCAGTCTTGGAAGGCAACAGCTTCTTATACATCCTCTTCCTGGCTCAGTGAATCATGCATTCTTTTTCTGGATAATAACACAGTTTCAGTCAGGAGAACTGAAGACGACACACAGCTTGACGACTGGGATATTTGCCCGGAAAGTGGAAGATGTAGGTTGATGCCTCTAGGCAAAAAAGGAATCTGAAGCAGGGTCTACCACGTTCTGAACAAATGCTTTAGCTAAGCATCTTTGAAGAGCAGCATCTCAGCTTCCAATTGCCTTCCAAAGCCATTGCTACACTTAACAGAAGACTGACTCTGCAGCACATGTTGGGCATGATTTGAGAATTCTCACCTGACCACGCTCCCCAGGAGACTATGGCAAAATAACAAGATCAAGAAGGCGTAACAACATGCCAAAAAAACATGACACCAGACTTAAAACTGTACCTGACATCGTGCTACTCCTCTCTCATTCAAGTGGAAACAAATCAGATATTCTAGGAACTCAGAAACTATTTAGCTATACTGTATACAGTGGTTAGGCACCTTCAGAGCCTGATGATGAGACTGACAGTTCTCAGGACTGCAGTCCTGACTGCGAACATTTACAAAAGCTCTAATAAAGTACTTCTATGAACTTACTTATTAATAATAGTTAGGGGAGCAGGTGTTCAGAATCAGAGATATAACCTCGTGTCAAGACTGCATTGAGCACTTTCATGACTTCCCAAAGTCATTATCTAGAGACAATTAACATCCATTCACAGAATACTTCTGCAGAATCGATACTAGATTAAAAATCAGAACACTTTAATTAATTCCAATTTAAGTCAGCTATCTATGCAGAGCTCCTCTTAATGTAATCCAAATTAGCAACCTGCACACAGTTAAAAAAGCTATCCATTGTAACAAATGCACATATCTGACACCTGTCAGTTTCCCTATTTACCAAATTTTCCCCAATATATTACTCGTTAATGTGGCCTGTGTATTCAGTTTGCAGCATCAATTCTCTGGGCAGAATCCCACAGATATCCCCAAACACGCGTTTGCTTTGGCACATTTTTTAAATAAACATAGTGGAAAACACACAGACAACAAACAATTGAAGAGCCTGAAAACCATCTCCACAGATTATTTTAAATTCATGTATAAGGTTTATCAGCTATTTTATGGTATCAACGCATACAAGATATTGCAATCTCAACCTTAATTCTGTCTTTCACACAAGAGCTTTTAACATTTGCAGTGATTCTTTGGATGAAGCATCACCCTGCCAGTTTTACAAGGGCAACACTGATGATCGGTGTACTATAAAAAAGACTAAGTATAGTACTTCCCAAATAATAAAAACTGATTGACAACTCCTGCATAACACCTCCTCCATTTAGCATATAATATTCAATCCCCTAGCTTATACCACTGATTTAATAACGTAAACGTTTTGGCTGAACAGTCAACTCCAGGTTCATAAATACACGTGGAAGAACACTTCCCTAAGCATCTTGAGATTTCCTGGCAAACAGCAGTTGGGAAAGATCTTTGCTCCTCCCCCCTAAATCCACTCTAAATGCTGTAGGATCTTTGTATTAGAATTTTCCAACTAGTTTTTTTGTTATCCATCTACAACGCAAAGGAAGCGGAAAAAATGTCCTGTGAATCAGAATTACATTTAACTGCACTGCTCATTTAAATACAGGCAAGACACTAAGAAAACAGACACAGATACAAATATAGACTTGAGTGTTCTGCAGGCAGCACCCTAAAAGAAAAAGAATAAACCCACCACAGTGGAAGATGCCTACCTACACAGCAGGCTCACAGACTCGTGTGCCATTTGGAATTTTGCCATGAAAGGCACACAAATCGGACGGGCAGCTACACCGAGGCACCGAGGCAGTTAAAATGAATCCAGCCGGGCACTGCGGACACCGAAGGAGCATCCCGGGGCTGCGCACCTTCCCCTTCCCTGCCCGTTCCCCCCGAGCACAGACAAAGGGCAGCACAAAGGGTAGCCGAGGATCCCGGAACTCCCACAATCCCCGCGGGCCCGGCGGGAAACCCTTCCCTTCCCTCATCCTCCTCCTCCTGCTGCCGCTCCCCGTGCCGGCCCGCCGGGAATGCCGCACGTGGGGCTCTGTGTGTGTGTGTGTGTGAGGGGCGGCGGGGACACCCGGGGCCTCACCTGCTGCTTGCTCCGGCTGTAGGGCGCCTTCCCGGCTCCCAGGTGGTGCCGCCGCAGACGGATCTTCCCTCCCCCGCCGCCGCCGCCGACCGAGGCCATGCTGCGATCCGGCCTCTCCTGCTGCTGCTGCTGCCGGCGCGGCCCGCTCTGTGCCCTCACGGCCGGGTTTGTGCCCTCACGGCCCGCTCTGTGCCCTCACGGCCCGATTTACCCCCTCTCGGCCCGGTCTGTGCCCTCACGGCCCGATTTACCCCCTCACGGCCCGGTTTGTCCCCTCACGGCCCGATTTACCCCCTCACGGCCCGCTCTGTGCCCTCACGGCCGGGTTTGTGCCCTCACGGCCCGGTTTCTCCCCTCACGGCCCGCTCTGTCCCCTCACGGCCCGGTTTCTCCCCTCACGGCCCGGTTTTTGCTCTCACACAGCCCCGTCTCCCTCACAGCCTGATTTTCCCCCTCACGGCCCGGTTTGTGCCCTCACGGCCCGCTCTATCCCCTCACACGCCCCCCTTCCCTTCCCTTTCCTGTCCCTCTCCCTCCCTCCCGCCCCCCCCGCGCCGCTCCCGCCCGCCACGCGCCGCGCGCGGCCCCGCCGAGAGGCGCGCGGGGGCGCGCACGGGGGGCTCCCCGCGCCCTTCCCTCCCTCCTTCCCTCCCTCCTTCCCTCCCTCCTTCCCTCCCTGCCGGCGCGGCCCCGCCGCTCCCCGCGCTGCCTGCCTGCCTGCCTGTGTGTCTGTCTGTGTGTGCGTGTCTGTGTGTCGGCCCGGCCCGCACCGCCACCACAGCCCGCAGCAGGAGCGGCAGCAGCAGCAGAACCGCCCCCGGCCCCGCCGCGCGTCAATGGCCCGCGCGGGCGCGTCACGGCAGCGGCGCCGGCGGGGCGGGGAGGGCAACGGGAACGGGAAGGAAGGAAGGAAAAGGAAGGAAGGAAGGAAGGAGGGAAGAGTGCGCGGGAAAAGCGCGCTGTGCCCTGTGCCATGCCCTGCTCTGTCTTGCTCTGCCCTGTGCCGTGCCCTGCTCTGCCTTATGCCCTGCCCTGCTCTGCGCTCTGCTCTGCCCTGTCCTTCTCTGCCTTGTGCCCTGCTCTGCCTTATGCCCTGCCCTGCTCTGCGCTCTGCTCTGCGCTCTGCTCTGCCCTGTCCTTCTCTGCCCTGTGCCCTGCTCTGCCCTGTCCTTCTCTGCCCTGTGCCCTGCTCTGCCCTGTCCTTCTCTGCCCAGTGCCCTGCTCTGCCCTGTCCTTCTCTGCCT
>JAWWEE010000074.1:61322996-61338347 GCA_035221455.1 Xenops minutus
CTTCTCTGCCCTGTGCCCTGCTCTGCCCTGTCCTTCTCTGCCTTGTGCCCTGCTCTGCCCTGTCCTTCTCTGCCCTGTGCTGTGGTCTGCCCTGTCCTTCTCTGCCCAGTGCCCTGCTCTGCCCTGCCCTGCTCTGCCCAGTGCCCTGCTCTGCCCTGTCCTTCTCTGCCTTGTGCCCTGCTCTGCCCTGTCCTTCTCTGCCCAGTGCCCTGCTCTGCCCTGTCCTTCTCTGCCCAGTGCCCTGCCCTTCCCGGGCCAGGCCAGGCTGGAAGAGGTCGCATTCGGGCACTCTGTCCAAGCCCCCTGCTCAAACAGGGCACATGGCACAGCGGCGCGTCCCGTCGGGTCGTGGTGTCCCCAGCAGACCCCACACCTCTCTGGGTCACCCACCCAGTCACTCGGCCTCACACCCAGGGAGTTTCTGTGTTTCTGCCCATCGCCCCCCGTGTCTCACCCGGCTCCACAGAGCCTGGCTCTGTCCTCCTGCCCGCCCTTTGGTCACCAGTGTCCCCAGGGGACACACCTTGCCCCCCTCGAGCCTTCCCGGTGCTGCCAAGGAGCCCCGAAGGGCAGGGAAAGCAGCACCAGGCATGCCAAAATCCACTGGGGTCGTGCCAGCAACAGGAACAGCAAGGGGGCATGTTTGGGGTTGCCCTTTTTGGGGCAGATTGGAAGCAGATAGGGGGAAAGCTTCCAGTCTTGTTACAACGTTAAAATGTGTTTTGGTGGGATTTTTTTTATTCTACTGAAAATACAGATGAGAAAAATTATGGCTCTGCATCTTATTTATAGCACTCACCTGCCTTGGGAATCGTGGAGCAGAGCAGAAAATCACAAGCACCTTTCCTACATACAGGTAAATAAAAATGTTCACACACCCCTTCCCCCAAAAAAAAACCCCAAAACCAAACGACCTGAGAAGGTACTAAAAATTTACAGACATAGAATGAGACCCAGGTGTTTAACTGTGGAAGAGCTGTGATGTACCACACACCCCTTCCACCAAAAATAAAAGCATTTGTCCCAGCACACACCTGAAGAATGTGGACCTGGGAGGGGCAGGGGGAGTTAAGGGGGTCTCAAACCAGCAGGGGTGATTCTGAAGGCCCACTGAAATATAAACTAGCAGCAACAGCAGAGGAACAGCTTTTAGAAGAAATGTTTCTGCAGAGTTTTAGGATGCCCAAACTCGTTTCATACTGGCTTTTTTTAACCTTGACAGTGTCTTCCTAGCTCTCCTACGTGACTTAACTCCTCAATTTCTTAGTCCCATTTTCATTGTTGTCTAAAGGAGATAGCCATTTCCAAAATCTCAGCAGGGTGGAATTACTTTCCAGATATTTCCTCTCATGAGCTACACCTTTGGAATTCCAGTCTCCTCCCCTCCTGCCCCACCCTTGTAAGTACAATTTTATGTGCAGTGAGTGGGATGACTTGCAGTTATAGAGGATCCCTTCCAGAACATGGAACGTGTGTGTTTAAGGCACCTGCAAGAGCCACCTCATCTTGTGTAATCTGCTGCTGTGCTACATCTGATGACTAACTTTAGGATGACACTGTTTCTAGAGCAAGTGTGTCAAGACCTACACCAACCTAATCATAAAAATACCAAAAAAAATAGTATTTTAGTCTGGATTTGTAACTCTTTCTCCAGGAACCAAAGTATCATGCTAGCTTCCAACTTAGGGGAGAGGAAGGAAGGGTATCATAATGTATTTCCATTATGGAAAGAGCAAGATTTACAAAGGGATGTAAAATGTGCCCTCTGGTAACACACACTCATTAGTAACCATGCTGGCTTCTAAAGTGGTACCTGTGTGGGGAACTGACTAAAGTCCCTCCTGTGCTGGACATGCAGGAGCTGGGTAAAGCTGAACCAAGCTGCCCTTCTTCTGAGGCATGCTGAGAATATTAAGGTATGCTGGAATCGTGATTTTATCTTCCAAGTATGTGTCAAAGGCAGCTACACTACATTTGCTCTGTAAATCCAAGTGCTGCTTTATTTACTTATTTTACTTCCATTTTACTTATTTAGAACAATTTCCATATGGTGAAATGCCTTTAATGAAACTCATGACTCAGAAATACTTGTCGGTGTAGTCAAACAAAGTCTATTGACATGAGTCACTGAAATTAAATAAATGTCATTAAAAATGAGACAAAACAAAAGGCAAATATATATATATATATCTCCAGCAGAATGATAGTGATCATCACCATTTGATCAATCTTCCCTGTGAGTTATATCTGCAAGTTACTTTGAGGTAGCGCTAGAAAGAAGCTGTTGGTCCAAGAGCATCCCTGCAAAAAGAAACATTCACGGCTTAAGTACCATTTAACCTTTTTGTACCCTTTTTTTTAGCCTGTTTCTTTCTCTCTGTTCACTGACTGCAGGATCAATAGCCCCTCAAACCATGGTACTAAAGCTCTTCTGTTCAGAGAAGTGATGGAAAACAAAAACATTACTCTTCTTCAAGAAATTAGCAGGTTTTAGGTAAAGGCACTATCTATCACAGCTAGGTACAATAAAGAGTTTATAAAACCAACACTAGATAACCTTCCAAAAAAAACCCCAACAAACCATCAGATTTAAAACCAAACCCACAACATTTCAGCTGGGTAAAACAGACAATACACAACTAGACAAAGTGAAATAGTGTGGTGTTGAAAACATTGCTTCCAATACTTTCTTTTAATGTCTCTACTGCAGTCAGATCTGTACAGAACTGATAGCTATGATGTATGTGTTCAGGTCTTCGTGTAAGCCAGCTAATGCAGGCAGTACCAGAGCTGTCTATTTCCTTGGTTAAAAGTCCCAGCAATGCATTCTAACAGTTTTCTGTGTGCTAACTTTTTCCTGAATTTGGGCTTACATCAGCTTTTTCAGTATGCTTTTACAGTAAAGACTGTGCACTGCACACATCTTGATCCCATGTATGCACTCCTAACTGGAAAGCAGAATAGGCTAGTAAGGCTCAGGAGACAGAAAATTACAGAGAGCTACTTTAGAACAGTACCACATGGGCTGAGGCTGCAACCAGCACACTCCCTTCCTCACTTTTCTTGTAGGTTGACTGCCAGAAAATACATTCCCCAACGTTTCTCAGGTGTGCAGAACTAATGGCCCAACCAACCTCTTTCAATGCGTCTCATAAACAGTATTTTCACTATATGGATCCTTTACAGGCCAGAATAGAAGGTGCACACATGTCTGAAAACAGTCTTGAATGCAGAGCATAAAGACCTTGTTAACACATAAAATCTGCATAAATGTGGTGGCTACAGACTGGGACTTTGAGGTTTATGTGCTGGGGCAACAGTGTGCAACTAAGTGAAATCACTCAGCTATATGGGCCCCTCATTTAATAGTTCACATATAGATCAACCTCCCAAATGCCAGAAATCAGCAGATAATCCACAGTATTTCTGCTGAGCCAACATACATCCTTAGCATCACATTTTTAACTGGTAACATAATAAAAGGTTTCCACAAATTACTTGCTACAACTTATGTATAATTCATGTCAATTATGTAATGCTGTGCAAAGCAGGATCTAACCCAGGCACAGACCTGGAAGCTGTCTTGCTGCTGGTGATGATGGTGCTTGCTAGATACACAATCCTAGTTTATATTACCAAGCTCAAGCACCACAGCTATCCACTACAATTGAAGTGGCATCAAATCCAGTGTGGTTGTGAAGCTTTAACACTCCCATCCAAATTCAAGGGGCCTACATGGACTATCTGAAGTTTCCTCCCTTCTGTAGTCCCCTGAAACAATTCTATGCACACATACAAGTACTCTCTCTCCCATCCAGATTCTCTTTGCTTCATTTATTCCACTTTCTGTCACATTTCCCTTAATAATCTCCCTACTCTAACCCTCCAAAGATTGACCAGTTCACACAAAGGAAACCTTCACCTAAGAAATCCCATTTTCCACCCACCTCACAACTAGCAGGGAAACAGCTGCTAAAACTCTGTTAATACTCTCCTTGCCTAAGTGAGATTTTGGTTTTCTCTCCTTTTACATACACATCTGCACAAAACCCAGGAAGAATGAACTTCCTACAGCACTCCAGAACCCTTTTCTAGTTTAGAGTATCTACATTTCACAAGTGGAACTTTGAAAAAGAAATTTAGCTGAAATTAAACTGAAGACAAAAAGAGGAAGATTCTGGTGAGCAGCCAGAAGTGACAGGCTGCCCCAAGTCATCACTCTGCAATGCAGTGTTAGTTTCACATTAAAGAACAACATATAGGTTATGACCACCACTTTAATGTAACTAGGTCATTAAAAAAAATAAAATAAAAAAAAGGCAGAGGACTTCATTCCTATCTGCCATTCTAGTAATTGTGGTTTAGGTTGCCCTCAAAACACACAGTACCAAAGTGTCTTCACTAACTTCAGTAGCTTTCATGGCTATTAGCTACCTGGTAATTTTTACCTTTTTCTCTTCAAAGAGTATTCTTCTGTTTCCAGCCTGAATTTATTTTATTGTGTACAATAAATAGTAAACACTTCTGCACACACAGGAGCTTAAAGTTGTCTCTATGACTGGAAAACACTTTATGCCCTTCCAGATAATAAGTTTAGAGGAAGCCACTCAGAAGCTGCTATCTTAAAGCAGCACTTTCTTCATTGCCATCTCCCCTAATCTCCTTTGACTGGAATACTGAACTGCCATCCTACTGAGATTTGTAACCTCATCACTCTGAAACCTCTGAGCATGAAGACTGAACAAGTAGCAGATATTTAGGATAGGGTGCAACTTAGTTGAAGAGTTGTTGCTAGGATACTTTAATTCCTTATGGGTTATTCTTCCCCCCTTTAAACCAAAGTCTTCTCCAAGGATTTTCAGGTTTAAGAACGTGTATTTATGTCACACCAGTTTCTTTGCTGTAAAGTGTCAGTTGAGAAGACTAACAGCAAGAAGGGCAGAAATAAAATTATCAGTAGGTATCATCCTTGGTCTTTGGAATGTTTGCAGCTAAGGTAGCTGGAAGTTTGCCCTTCTGTATGTTAAAACTGTAAAGATCAAGCATGTTTAGAGCTTGGGAAAGACTGCCTAGGTAACTTGGAAGTATGTGAGAGCTAGTTCTTGCTAGTCCTGCTGCCCATAGCAGAGAGGTGAAATACCCCTCCTGCCTCCAGCTAAATTCAAGAAGCCAGAAGAGAATGTGTTTCACACATGTAAGTAAAATCCCTTGCTGGCAGGTTTGCAGAAACAAATTTTTATTTACACAGGCAAGTCTATCTTTAGACCCCATTGAACTCTTTACATTTCTAGAATATTTACATAATTTCAAGATGCTCCAAGTGATGAACAAAAAAAAAAAAGATTACAGAAACTGTCAAAAGCATAGCAAAAAAACCCAACCTATCATTGTGCTTTAAAACTTATGATCTAGAGTAATGTAGAAGAAATGTAGTTTTAGCACCTTGGTCATAACGGTCATGCTATATAAGACACTTAAATAGCAGGGGGGATGTCAGAAGTGACCGTATCCAGAGGCTGCCAGTGACAATTCATGAGGGCATCATAGAGTTCTTCACTTGTCTCCATGAATTGTCTGTTCATTTCATCAACATCCAAGTACAGCTGTGGATCTGAAAGTAAAAGCTGGTAAGTACAAGTGTCAGATCTTGGGAGCCTTGCACACAAAACCCTGAAATAAATGCCTAATAAACTGTATTTTAGCCAAATTTAATAATTTAAGA
Organism: Xenops minutus; assembly: GCA_035221455.1. Lineage (NCBI taxonomy): Eukaryota > Metazoa > Chordata > Aves > Passeriformes > Furnariidae > Xenops > Xenops minutus. The sequence goes on from JAWWEE010000074.1 coordinate 61,328,719, forward strand.
GATGTAAATGTTGGAAGATGTCAAGGTTTGTTGAAATTCCAGGAGAAGAAACAAGTCCAGCTTCTTTTGGAAATTGCATATTAGAATGCTAGGACTATACTGGTATTTCAATATAAAGTGCAGATTTAAGGATCATTAAGCATGAAAATCTATCAAAATCCATTTAAATAATTTCTACCACAGTATCTGTTAGGCAGGATAAAGTTTCTGAACACAAGATGTCTCTCTGCAAGGATTGTCTACAAACCTTCCAGGCCAAACAACTTAGTTCTGTACCAAATCTTTAAGGACAAGTTGAATCATCCATTTAAAATCTGCAATATAAGCTTTTGGAAAACAAAGCTTTAGCCTATTAATGAGTTTAACATACAGTGATTTAAGTAGAATCTATACAAAGATATGGTAAATTCCCTAATAGACCATTTTGGAAGGAGAAGTTAAAGAAACCTACTGTGGAGTGTTGTTGACAGTGTCCCATTCCTCTTGACATGGGGTACACTCCAAGCTTTACAATCCTACCTTATCTTAGCTATAACCCATAGAAGATCCTACACATCAGCTGAATTTCAAGAACTCTCTTCATCCAAATCATTGGCTTGTATGGGCAAAGGGCAGAAATATGGCTAAATTGAGTTTGCAGTGATAGAATTATAATTACCTTCAGTTATTAGGTCATCATTGATTTCAGTCATAGCTGAAGCTTCCTAAAAAGCAAACAAAAAAGTTTGATCAATCCATTTCAGAAAGCATCACAAATGCTAAATAGTTTTGTACTCCCAAACCATTTCCTCCTCCCACAACTGCAAAATAGGCAGAGACAGTTGGTGTTTGTTGGGGAGGGTTTTTTGTGGGATGTTATTGTTTTTTAGTGATTTGGGGTTTTTGTTCATTTGTTTATTTTTGGGGGTTGGTTGTTTGTTTAGAAACTATACTGTACAGCTGGGAAAGGACTTCTGGAAGTTGTAACTGATAAACTGGCTAGTTCAGATAAGATCTTACAGTAATTCTTTTATTTGCTTCAAGAAAATACATCCAAAACCCCCAGGAAGATAGAAAGCCTATACAATTATGGTGTCAGAACTGCTATCTGGCACACATCAACAAATAATGGTGTATAAATATTAATTCTACAGATACACTACTTAAGCACTTAGATACAGTGCCTGCTAATCTAACCTCCACACTAAGCTGAACACATGATGCCACTTTTAGCACTTTAGCTCTGACTTAGAAAAGTCATACAACTCGTTACTTGTGAATTCTTTTCTTTAATTCCAATGTATAGTATTTTTACCTCAAAAACAGCTGGAGCCATAACAGCATCTCCTAAAGAGCATTCCCCAACAGCTTGCATGTTATCATAGGGAGTATAGGAGCTGTAGTTGTAGTCAGTGTAAGGATCATAATTCCACTGTGAGTAGTAGTTCTGATAATCCTGGTAATAATCATTATAGTTGTATGACTGGTACCGCTGGAATTCTGCTTTCAGTCTGAAACAGGAGAGGTTATATACAGTTAGAGAACAAAAACTGTAAACCCACTGCTGAAGTTAAGCAATTTGCCATCATTTACAGACTTCCAAGTTTAAAAGGAAGCTTCTCTAAATAGTTGCCTAAGCAACAGTTTAAAGTCACAGCACAGTATGTCATTTATAGAGAAGCAAATACTCTCAGCTTCACCAGCGTCAAAAGTAATTATTTCCATGGATTAACTCATCTATCTGTAATCAGTTTGAGCACTTTTAGTATCCACTTAAGCAAACTGCTGACAAGGAATTATTTAGTAAGACCAGAGACCTTTATCAAGCACCGCTGCTTTAAAGATGCTTTACCAATTTAAAGTCTTGATTAGCCCTTCTATCATTTGTTTGGTTAATACTCAATCTTGTTATTTCCAGAACCAAGGGGAGAACTCAGATTATCTGTTTCAGAGGAGCATCTGCCACTGCCTGTCAATTTACCATGTCTACCCTCCACCTGCTCCATTTTCAGCCCATGGGCAGCCGGCAGAGCACACCTGTCAGGTGAAGTCAGCACTGCCATTACCCAGACTGAAGCCAAAGCAGCAGGAAAATGACAAAACTCATTGGTTCTTAAGCCCAAAGGGCCAGGTTCTTGGTTTTCACTGCTTTCCCTTCCCTAAGCAGATTTCTCTCAGGGACAACTTCACACACTAATGACAAGTATCACTGCACAAGTAGTGTCTGTACTAACAGAGATACACTCCAAGAAACACTCAGACAAACCAGCTACACATTCCAGGAAATCCCCTATGCTTAGGCATTTCTTCACTGATTAAGTGCAAGAGGACCTCCTGTGCTTGCAGAGTCCAATTTTTCTGTATCTCCACTCTACTACAGAAAACTCAGATCAAGGCTTTTTGCCAAGAACACAAACTGGAAGAGCTCAGAAACAGAATTTCCATGTAAATGACAAACTACTCTGATGGCTGGATATTTTGATGCCAAGAGAGCACAGTACTCAGCCACTCAGAAACATATAGATTTGTGATATGTATTCAACAGCCACATTTTTTCATTACTTTGAAGCTACACATATATTTTAATAAACAGGTACTCCATTGTGTTACTACTACAATGAACAAATGACTACATAATGTCTCAAACTCTTCTGCTTCCAACTTCTCTCCTACATCCATCTCTGTAGGATAGAAATATCTGAAAAGACTGCTGACACTTTCCTGGATGGCATATGTGAGGAAACCTGTTTCTTTGGAACCTCCTCTTGGGTTTGTTTGTTTTGTTTTTTTTAAAGCAATTTAACCAAAACAATTCTGGACAGTGCCCTCTTAGATTAAGAGCACTCCTGTTCCAAAGCAACAAGGTAATACTTGCAGAATCATCTGGGGTAAGAAGAAACAGAAGCTGTTATTTTTAGTCTTCCAACAGAATACATAAACTAACCTCACAATTATATTAATTTCTGTATTTGCCTGTACTCTGGATCAAAGTTTATCAAATTTCGTATCAAGACTCTATGTGAATTGTCTTAAACAACAGAGAGCTGAGCTGGTAAGAGTGAAAAACCCTATCAAAACTAACCAACTTCAAACTCCCTACTGCCTGTATCACTTGAAAAGCAAAGAACTGTATTCTAAAACTGTTTCAGCAACATCTCCTTTGGCTTCTTCCCCTCTATATTGTGTATTTTTCCACTAAGTTCCTTCCTCTGCCAGCCTGCTTTCAAACCAGCAACATGCAATCTTGCCTAAACTAGAGGGAAAGGTCTAGAAGAAATACTGTCTAGCATAAAAACAAACACTTGCCAGCCCTTCTACCTTCTTCAGGCCCAAATCTGGAAAATATTTACAAATGCACTTGGTTTTGCTAGTGTAAGAAATAAGGCTGGTTACAACAGCTAAGCCCAAGTTACACAACCTGGCCAGATTGAAGACTTGTATTGCCCCAGAAATCCTGCAAGAGGTTGATGAATCCAGGTAGTCCAAACATAATGCTTCTGTGATTGTGGGTTTGGGTTTGCAGACTGCATCATGTGTACAGCCAGTATAGCAAGGGCCAAGGTCTTCCCAAAGGCAGAGCTAAAAGAATCCCATTATTTAGAATTACTGTATCAATGCACAACTCATTTGTTACCTTTTAGAAATTCCTATGCTCAGCCGGATTCGTTTTCCCCCCAGACCTGGTGCATTCTGGCAGTCTTGCAGTGCCCTCATCTGATCACCTTGCTCACCAAATCTGACAAAGGCATACCCTCTACAATTTTCAAAAGGGAAAAAACAAATTCTAGTATTCATAACAGTTACAAAGCTAATGAATTCAATTTCTGTCTTTATGAAAACAGAAAATAGTAGCTACTATAGCTTCTATAACCTAAGCAACCTCTCTGGCATGTGCACATGCACAGAAGACGCTTTCACAGAATTAAAAACTTGAGCCAGAAGCAAAAAGCTTATTGAACAGCATTAAGATGCAACTTGCTGAAAGCCAGCTAAACATTAAATTTTCTTTATGTAAGTAACCAGTTTCTGTATTTCTGCACTTACAGCAGTTAAATTATCAGTTAGTATTAAACCAATCCTATCACTGTACAGTTCTAACTTTTTTTTAAAAAAATTTGCTTTCTCAGATCTCCTTTTTCTTTTTTTCAGGTTTCTTGAATTAGTCCATTACAGCCAGTGTCGTCAGAACAGCAAACTCACTCATCCTGGCCTGACTCTGCCTGGCCAGTTGAACTTCTGCTAAGCTTTCTTTACTAATATCAGAAGTTTGGTCCCCCAACCCCCTGAGATTTGCCAGGCCTTAGAGTTTTTTCCACATGTAGAAAGGGAATTAATTTGTCTTCAATACTGCAGAGGACTAAGGGGACACACTGCTGTAGTTAAGCATAGCAGCACACATGTCCATGCTCTCCCTTCTCCCACCATCTAACTGCATGGAGATATTCATAAAGCTAAATTGAAGGTCATCACATTAACTGCTTAAAATAACCAGAAAATTTTAGAAATACAAGGATCTACGCTGTTAAAAAAATAATGCCAGAGACTAATCTCTCTCTCTTCCTGTCTCTGAAGAAAATGCAGAAACAATTCAGATGCAAGTTCTTATATACTGCTTATAGAAGCAAACATCCTGACAGCATTAACACATTTTCACATTATTCACAAATTCACATTACCTGGAATATCCCAGCAGGTCTGTTGCTATTTTGCAGTCAATACATGAGGGATACCTCTTTAGGAAATAGTCATAAAGTTGGAAATCATCCACTTCTGGAGTAAGCTCACCAACAAATATTGAATAATCTGGTCTTTAAAAAGGTAAAAGAGAACCATGGTCAAGTTTGAGACTAATGTAGCTCACTGCAGTATTAAAATACCCAACATACAAGTAGGTAGTAATCACTGGGCAAACAGAGAGACAAAACATGAAGAGAGCATTAACTGCAAAACTCTGCTGAGCAATGTATAGAAATGCAGTGCCATCAGCCAGCAAGAAATTCCTTATTTCTGTGGGTCCATTCAACCACTTTTGCAAAAGAAACATTTTAACAAAGACCCATACTTATTAAAGAAAAGACTTTTTAGAAGCTGGTTTTAAAAGGTAGCATTTGCTCTTGGAAGGGCAGGGCACCCAAAAACACCAAGAAAAACTACTGAGTTACAGTAGTGATTCAAAAGAGCTATGACTATTTTGCCATCATTTCTTAGGTGATTATGGGAGAGAAACTTGGAAAAAATACCTTCATTGTTCTATTGGCAATACAATCCCATAAGCAATACTCAGAATATAGGCACTGGGTGTGCCATTTCAGGGTTTTAACAGTAAATGATGGCATTCACTAGCCATTACCAATTTAAACAGGTAAGAGGTCAGTGCTTTTCCTTTCTAAAGGTCTTTACCTGGTCGTGTTAGTACTACTAGGGACAAACTCTATTCTTCCTGGTTTTATTTTGTTCTTTTTCTTCCGTTTCTTCTGCGGTGTTCTCCACCAGCTGTATGCCTGCAGACATTCTCTTTTTTTCGCCATCAAGTCCTGTAGGGAGAAAAAAAATCACCTTTATAGTTTTTAGCCTCATTTACATTCCTCCCTCCCACTCCCCATCACCACAGGTGATTTCCCCATATTCACCTTGCCCTTGAAAGAAGCCTGGGGTCCCATTTCTCCCTCCGCCTCCCATGAGGGAAAGCAGCCTCTGGGGAAAACGCCTGGCAAAAATAACAGAGCCAAAGGATTGTATGAACAGCCATATTCCCCTGACTTGTCAAGCTGGCTAAAGGATTGACAGCTTCCTCTGGGAACTAGGGAAAAAGCAGATCGCCCTTTGATGCTGGCCAATCCTAAATGTTCATTAGCTTCAGGACTGGACTGTGTTCCGCTTGAGCTCCAGGATGCCAAAAAAACCCTGCTGCAGCACAGCCTGAGGGATGAGGAGGCAGGGAAATCATCACTCTTCCCCAGAAGGGATCTCCGCTGTCCCTATCAGCTTCCCCTCACCTAGGACTACTTCTTCTGTGAGATGCCTCTCCTCACTACCCAGCAGTGAGTCACTTTCCCAGGCCAGGAACAACAACAAGAGGCCCATTAACGGAATGTAAGGAGAAAGCAGACCAGGAACAGGCACTAGCTTGGCTGAGGGAAAACTCGAACCCAGACGAAAGGCCAGGAAGAGGCATAAAAAGTGCCTCTTGGGAAAAAAAAAAACACACAAAAAAAAAAGAAAGAAAAACTAAAACCCCAAGAACCACAGTTCAAAAAGGAAGTGAGTGGGGCAACTGCACAAAAAAGGAAAGGAAACAACAGCCGTATTAAGACGGGTTGCCTCCCTCACTTAAGAGTCTGAAGAACAAGGACTTCCAAAAATAAGAACGACGTTCCACAGCTTTTACTTACGCAGGCTTTAGTGTTCTTCCTCTATAACACCTCTACATGCAGCTTATATAGAGAGTGTTATGCGCAAGGTCCTTCAGAAGAACTCACACTCAAACAATCCAAACTGCAAAACTTCACATTATGCCCCCAATCTGCTTCAGTTGACACAATTAAGTGTCCAGAGGACGGCCACCAATTACCACATTGCCGGAAGAAATCACAGGACTAAAAGAACATCCAACTCAGAGCAAGCTAGCTATTTCAGCTTTACATTTACTAGGAATTCTGAGTATGGTTCTGGAATCCATTTAGGCACTTCAAGCCTGTATTTCTGACCACATGATCTTACCTGGCTTGCCATGGTTCAAACTGTCTTCTGCCTTTCTCAAGTAGTATGGCTGCACAGGTCCAGTTCACTTCTTCAGCTGAAAACAGTGGGGGGGAGGAAAAAGATGAGGAATTTTATCCCTGAGATTAATTACTTCCCAGTATGTTCACCCCACCACACGCTTTTAATGTCATTAACTCAGAACTTCAAAAATTAAGTTCTGACTTGTCACTGCTAAAGCAGTGGAGGTAAAAAGGATACACAGCCAATGGGATATGATTAGAAGTAATCTTCACCATCTTAAACTCTAACAGACACAAAGTCTTGCCACTCTCCAAAGCACTAGAAAATTGCAGAGAATTTTCAGCCACCTATACCTTACCCTTAATCCTGAAATACCCACACCTAGCTATTCAGAAGACTCTAAAACAGTTAAAAACAAGTATGTTTCAGTATGCTTCATACAAGCCCTCAGGTTTCTTCCCCTTTTAGCCAAATTAGTAGTTGATTTACTTGTACCACAAACCATACAGCTGAAAATAAGCAGTGGTACTTCCTATGTGCTAAAGAATAGCAGCAATAAAAGCAGGATGAGGGCACAGTACAGATAATCATGCTCTTTCTCTGCACCTTTTCTTAGGACTGTCTCCTTGTTTGCTTTTTTCATACACACATTTCAGTCACCAGCAGTGAGTTAGCCAACGAATGACCTTTTACTGCTATCACTAAATCAGTAGACACACCTTCCTGAAGAGGTGTGTATCTTTGTTCATTCCAGTATCCTTTTTTTAAGCTTTTTCCCCTCGTTATCCAACAAATATAAGTCAGTGCAAAAAACCAGTTTCATTTGCAAAACATTCTGCATTTATTTCCACACACAGCTGTTCATTCACCACTGCTCATTTTTAATATCTGCTGTTGCTCCTTCTATGAAGATACTTGACTGCTGAAGTTCCCATTTCCATTTCCATGCAATCATTTAGATTATGTTTTACATCCTGGCTGATCAAATCCACATTCACATAATGCCATAAACAGAGAGAGTCCATAATGCCTTAAAGTCTTGCTCCCAGAGGGGTGCACAGTTCAGAGCACTATTTCTGCAAATGGATTAGGTTAACCCGACATAGGATAGCCATAAACCATAATTAGACCATCCTTGCATGGTGCTATTCAGAGGAACTATGGACTTTACCCCCACAGCCATTCTGGAGGCAACAAAACAGTCAAGTACAAACATGCCCTTAAAACACAAGCTAGTACTAGTAAGGTTAGCATATGGCAAACTGAGCATATGCTTACTAAAAATAAGTGTTCATTATAAAGAGTTATCAGCACCAACGTTTTTCTGTTAAAGGTGGTCATTATTCCTATAAATGTGCACCTAACAACGTTCCTCTAACTCAAATATTACTTTTTACTACAAATGTGCACATTACAGTGTTCCTCTACCTCAGACATGACTTTTTAATAAGAGGAACTATGAACTCCTCCACGCTCTAACACTGAAACACTAACTTTTGAACTCACAGCTGTGCAGTAGTTTGATTTTATTTTTTTTAAACCTACCTCTTTTCCCTGGTGGCTCTAAGAGAAGACTGGCACGCAGGACAAAGCAGCCTTGTTGCAAGAGGCTCTCAAGGACGGCAATCGAGGCAATTGCTTCTCGACCAACTATCACCGACTTCCATGCAAAGCTGTTTTTGTGCTTCCCGCCCTCCGACCTTGACTGTCGCCTCTTGATCTTTTCACTAGGAAAAACAAAAGCAATTTAAAAGCAGTTAACACCGCATGCATAAACTTTTTTTTTTTTAAATTTTTCCCTTAACCGCAGCTAGCTTTTCATTTACAATTGAAACACTTCCTCGAACGCACGCATCACGGCAGCTTTTAATCTTATTCCGCCTTATTTTCATTATTTCGCCCGCACGTGCCCAAAAAAGGAAAGGAGAAAAAAAAAAGGGTGGGCGAGCAGAATGGGTGGGAACGCCTCTCCCCGGGGCCGCGGGCAATGCGGCTGGCACCAGGCGGTGTCTGGGGGCGGAGGGGGCTCCAGCAGCCCCGGGTGACCCCCCTGACCAGGCCCGGGCCCAGGCCCAGGCCCGAGCCGTGACGCACCTCCCTAACCGAGCCCCTCGGCACGACGGGAACGGCCCGGCCGCAAGTGCGCCCCGCCCGGCCGCGCCTCCCGTGCTACGCGGCGAGAAATCCAGTCATTAAAAAAAATAAAAAATTAAAAAAAAAATACACAAGCGACCCGGCGAAATGAGAAAAAAACCACCCCGCAAGCTGCGGCGATGGGGGGCGACAGGCCCCAAGCGCCGCCGCGGCCTCCCCGCCCCACACGCCCCGAGCGCGGCGGCGGCGCCCCCAAGCACGGGTGGGGACGGCAAAGCGCTGCCCGCGGGGGTGTGCTCGCCTTCCTTTCCCCTGGCCTCCCCTCCCCGGAGCCCCGGCCCGCTGCCCGCACTAACGCCGCTCGTCCTGCCCGCCGCCATCACCGCCAGCGCCGCCGCCGCTTCCGCCCCGACAGGCCCCGACAGGCCCCGCCGCCGGGGCTGCCCCGCGCAGCGCCTGACCCGCCGGGCACTCCCGGCCTCGCCGCCGGGGCTGCCCCGCGCAGCGCCTGACCCGCCGGGCACTCCCGGCCCCGCCCGGAGCGCCGCGCTCACAGCGGGGAGCGGAGCGGACGGGAACGGGAAAAGGAGAGGGAAAAGGAAAGGGAAAAGGGTGCAGGCACGGCGGAGGGGCGGCGCCGCGCCGAATGGAGCTGGTGGCGGGGTGCTACGAGCAGGTGCTGCTGGGGTTCGCGGCGCGGGCGGCGCAGGTGAGGGGGACGGGGGAGGGAGAGGGGATGGCGGGGTGTGGGGAAGGGGCTCTGGGGATCGGCGAGCTCCCACCATCATCCCCCAGCAACACACGGGGAGGGACACCCTCCGCTAGGCCGGGGA
>JAWWEE010000074.1:61338447-61377776 GCA_035221455.1 Xenops minutus
TGTGAGGGGGAATGTGAGGAGGGATGTGGGAGAACATGGAAGGAGAATGTGAGGGGAAAACGTGAGAGAACATGGAAGGGGAACGTGAGGGGGAGACATGGAAGGGGAACGTGAGGGGGAATGTAGAAGAATATGGAGGGGGAACGTGAGAGAAGAAATATGGAGGGTGAAACATAGAAGGAAAGGCCCAACACTCACCGTCTCGCCCGCCCGCGGGCCCGGGCGCCGCCGGGGCTCTTAAAGAGCGCTGCGGGGGCGGGGCGGCCTCTCCCGGCCTGTCCCTCCGTCTGTCCCTCCGTCTGTCCCCCAGCCTGTCCCTCCCTCTGTCCCTCGGCCTGTCCCTCCGTCTGTCCCCCACTCTCTCCCCCGGTCTGTCCCTCCCTCTGTCCCCGGGTCTGTCCCTCGGTCTCTCCCCCGGCCGTCAGGTTTGTCTCCGTGCAGACACTCTGTGTTGCAGGCAGCTTGGTCTAAGCCCAGCGCTGATCACAAGGCGCGGCTTGCACGCTTAAAGCCTTTGGACTAATCTCCCAATAGCACATTAACTCAGTAAGATCCCATTACGCTTATAGCTGAGTATAAGTGCTCCCCCTGGACTTGGCGCTGGTGGGGCCACACCTGGAGTGCTGTGCCCTGCTCTGATCCCCTCGGTGCAGGGAAGACACTGAGGTGCTGGAGCGTGTCCACAGATGGGCAGTGGAGCTGGGGAAGGGTCTGGAGCATGAGTCTGATCCTGAGCAGCTGGGGGAGCTGGGGAGTGTTCAGCCAGGAGAAGAGGAGGCTCAGGGGTGACCTTATCATTCTCTACAACTACCTGAAAGGAGGCTGTAGCCAGGTGGGGGTCCAGCCTTTACTCCCAGGCAGGGAGCGACAGGACAAGAGGATGCAGCCTTAAGCTGTGCCAGGGAAGGTTTAGGATGGACATTAGGAGGAATTTCTTCATAGGAAGGGTGATCAGACATTGGAATGGACTGCCAGAGAGGTGGTAGAGTCACTGTCCCTGGAGGTGTTTAAAGAAAGACTGAACATAGCACTTAGTGCCATGGTCTGCATAGGTTGGACTCAATAATCTCAGAGGTCTTTTCCAACCTAATCAATTCTCTGATTTTTACAAATATACTCTTTCAGGCTTTTCTTTTAAAAAAATAAAATTGCAGGACAATAAAGTGGAATAAAGTGTTTGTTTTGCATTTCATTTACAGTCCTGGGCAATCGAACCTGATTTCACACATCATGCCCACTCAGCCTCGTTGTCAGCAGTAGCAGTGAATAACAGATATGTGGTCACTGGGAGCAGAGATGAGACAATCCAAATCTATGACATGAAAAAGAAGATAGAACATGGGGCGCTGCTACAGCACAATGGTAAGGGAACATTTCTCTGTAAAAAAGCATTGATGATATAAAATTGTAGCTGAAAAACTGGCCCTTGCCAGAAGAAAAATTATTATTTATTTTTTAATAAGACTTTAATAGTTACAGTGTTACAGCCATGATGGTCTGATGATACAGACAAGGTAATCTTTTGGGCATAAAAGCCAAAAAATTATTTTGGATATTAGCCCACAAATATAGCTGCTTCTTCCAACTGTTTTTAGTTTCAACTGTTGAAGTTATGACCCACAAATGGCTCATGTGCCATTTTTCTTCTATCAAGAGAGTTATGTGTGTGAGAGCAGGCTGCTGCTGCTAGATGAGTTAACGTAGTACACTTCCCACTGTATGTGCTGGCTGAATTACAACCATCACAGAATCATGGAAGAGTTTGGTTTGGAAGGGACCTTTTAAATGTCTTCTAGTCCAACCCCCCTGCACTGAGCAGGGACACCTTCAACCAGATCTGGTTATTCAGAGCTCCATCCAACTTGGCCTTGAATGTTTCCAGGGATGGAAAACTGGGTAAACTGTTTCAGTGTATCACTGCCCTCCTTGTAAAAGCACTTTTTCCTTATATCTAATCTAAACTGACCCTCTTCAATTTAAAACTGTTAACTCCTTGTCCTATCACAACAGGCCCTGCTAAAAAGTTTGTCCTTATTTTTCTTTCAAGCCCCCTTCAAGTACTGGAAGACCACCACAAGGTCTTCCTGCAGCCATCTCTTCTCCCTGAACAATCCCAATTCTCTCAGCCTTTCCTCACAGGAGAGGTGTTCCATTGCTCTAGTCATCTTCAGGGCCCTCCTCTGGACTTGCTCCAAGAGGTCCACATCCTTCTTACGTTGTGACTCCAGAGCTGGATGCAGCACTCCAGGTGGGGTCTCACCAGAGCTCATGTCCAGCCTCATCCACCAGCGTACCCAAGTCCTTCCTGGCAGAGCTGCTCTCAGTCTGTGCACCCCCCACCCTGTATTGATAGCAGGGCTTGCACTGTGCTTTGTGGAATCTTGTGAGGTTCCCATGGGCACACTTGAGCTTCTCCAGGTCCCTCTGGATGGCATCCCATCCCTCAAACCCAGCTTGCTGTTGTCTGCAGACTTGCTGAGGGTGCACCCTTTGTTTATATCATTGGTACAGTCATCAGTTAATGGCTGTCCTAATAAACCTGTTCGGGTCATTTGTAGCTCAGTCCTGCTGAGCCAAGAAGAACCAGGAGCTAAACTGAGCATGGTACCTGCATTTAACTCCTGTATGATAAATCTGGTGCTTGTGGGATGCAGGATGTGCAGTAAATTGTGTGTGTCAGGAGCAGGGCTTTGACATGGGAGAATTCCTTAGCACTGGTAGAAGCTCTGTCATCCAAGCCACAGTGTTTGATTATTGCTGTGTCACAGAGAAGACCAGCTGGCATTCAGACATGTGTGGCTAAAGGGTGGCTGATAGAACACACCAGGCATTGACTGTAAAAACAAAGTCTGAGGGTTTTGTGAAGAAATATGTAAGAAATAATTCAGATTTTTCCCAATGGTAGGGTAGTAGCTGACATGTTTTGATGGAAGATGATTTTCTGTTAATTCCTATGTTCTCTGTGCAATAACTGTTTGGTGTGTACAACACTTAATAGCTCTGGTTTGCATTTCTAGGCACAATAACTTGTTTGGAGTTCTATGGGACTGCACATCTATTGAGTGGGGCTGAAGATGGACTCATTTGTATCTGGAACACAAAGAGATGGGAATGTCTGAAATCCATTAAGGCACATAAGTGAGTTTCTTAAATCTGCATATTCATGTATGTTTTCATGTTTATTTTCCTTGTAAATAATACATGTGGCTAATACTCTGTTTTTTATCAGGGGGCACGTGACATCTCTTTCTATTCATCCTTCTGGGAAATTAGCTTTGTCAGTTGGAACAGATAAAACCTTAAGGTGAGTCAAAACTGAGGAAGGAATGCAGAGAATCACAATTCAGTAACTCTTAGTAAGGTATTTAACCAACAATTCCATGGTGGAACTACCCTGTGAAACAATGATAAACCATATTTGTCATCAAATGTTTCAAAGGTCCATTGATTTGTTTTTTGAAGCTCTAGGTACCAGCAATATTGTAAAGTCTTTTAGGAATAGTTCCTTCCGTTCATACCTTGTGAACTCTGACTCTTTACAAGTCACTTGTATAAATATATTTGCATTTTGGAACACAATTTGCTTAACCTGCTGGAAACTGTCAGGTTTTGTTTAGTGTGAGAAAAGTAATTTTTCAGTTGGAGTGTGTCCATGTTGCTGTAGATATCTCTTTTAAAAATACAAAATCCTGTTTCAAGAGCACAAACTGTTATTGGGCTCTTTTGGGCTCTTGTATTGCAAATGGTAGTTTAGAAAACAAATAACACAAGTTCAGCCTTATACTCTGAGGCAATATATGAACTCATCATTTTATCTTGCATTAAGAAGGCAGAAATATGCACAGAGATGCTGAAAAGCTTCCTTTGGGTGCCTCATGTCAGCAGATCAGACTTCAGCTTTGCTGTGCTGTTTTTAACCAGCATGCACATTGTCTGTTGTTGTCTTTCAGAACTTGGAATCTTGTTGAAGGACGATCAGCCTTCATCAAAAACCTGAAGCAAAGTGAGTTTATTGGTCTAAATCCACTAAATAAGTGGAATTAGATAGTTTTATTTTTTGTGTAAATTCAGTTAATTGCAAACAGCTTTCACAATGTCTTTTTTTACACATGCAGGCAAGCATATATAAGTTTATATCCTTAGTGATAATAATTTACCAAAAGGAAACCATAGTATCACTAAAGTAAATTTCTTTTTTTGCTTCCTTGAAATTTGAGGTCAGGACATTTAAATAAATGTGTTTTGGATTGTTTTTCTTTACACAGTTCTGATAATCAGAAATAAACATCTAAGAGCATCCCTTTACTTGTTTATTCTAGGTTATTTAATTTTTCACTGAATATTTTCTCAGGACTAGGTAGAAAACTGTCTAGCAGCTCCTAAAAATTCCTACTTTTAGATTCTCATGCACTAGAGAGTGCAAAAAGTCAGTGTCTGTGTGTATACAAATGTCTCACAGATGCACGCATCATTAAATGGTCCCCTGATGGAGAGAGGTATGTGACTGTGATAGCAAACAAAGTGGATATCTACAGACTGGACACAGCTGCAATCACTGGCACCATTACAACAGAGAGGAGAATTTCTTCACTGAGATTTATTACAGTGAGTGCAAAAAAGAAAGGTGTTGGGAAATTAAGTGGTTGGAAACACATTACATTAATCACACATGCATTTCTTTTTTCCCATTCCAAGGATTCCATCCTTGCAGTAGCAGGAGATGATGAGATTATACGATTCTACAGCTGTGACTCTCAAAAATGCCTGTGTGAATTTAAGGCTCATGAAAACAGGTATTCTGTGTTTGTTTATTATTTAGATAGTTATGGCAATGCTGAGTCTTAAGTAAAGTTCAGTGGCTTGTAATGTTCAGCGTATATTACTACTGGTTTTGTTTTAGTATAGAGAGTAAATTTATTTATGTGCTAAATTTCAAATCGGACAGACTTGTTTGCTTTTAGTATGAGCACCAGTACTGTGCTGTCCATGCATGCTACAAAACCAACAGGGTATACAATTAGAAATATTACTGTCCTAATTTTTTGTGAGTGACTGTGTGTGTCTTTAACCAGTCTTTACTGATTCTGACTCTTTAGAATGCTTTAAAAAAAGTTTCATTCAGTTCAGATGGGAGGGTAATCACCTATTTTCTGTTGTTGTTGAATACCAAATATTTGTCCCAACTGTTGATTTTAATTAATGAAAACACAAAAGCATTAGCAGTAATATCATTAGTGTGTCTAATAGTGTATGTTTTAAAGTATCAAAGCATTCTGAATTAAATCCTCACAAGCCTAGCAAAGGTAGATATTCCTAATATAAATGAAAGCACACATTGTTCCTGCCTGTCACTTGTGGCTTTTCTGTTCAAACTGATTTTTTAAACTGTTGCCTAGTTGTCTTTCATTTTTGTCAGCTTACTGTTCTGAAGTGAACTGCTGTGCTATAAAATAAAAACATATTACTTTCCTTTCCACAGAATAAAAGATATTTATACTTTTGAAAGAGAAGGACAGCATGTTATTGTTACTGCATCCAGTGATGGTTACATTAAAATGTGGAATCTGGACCTTGATAAGGTTAGTCCATTAAACTGCTGTTACATTTATGAAAAATACCAGACAACCAAAATTGCAGGCTGTTCTGTTATAAAGACTAACTTTAAATCACTGAGGAAATTTTATTTGAAATCTGGATGTCTTGATCTTCCTGTTATGTTCAGTAGAGATGTATATGTGTATACACATATATTTATACACATCTAAATTCTTTTATCTTTGTACTTCTTTAAACAAACCATAAAATCTGATGATATTACAAGATTTCCTCTCCTCTTTATGTAAAGCCATGCTTCCCCTCGGACCAACCTGGCCAGGCTTATAACTGTCTAACCAGTTTTATATATTTTAAGGACTGCTGTGAATTTTTGTAATGTTGATGACTGTTGCTACTCTTTTGAAAACACAAACTCCATTATTTGGGCAGTGGGGTAAGGTGGTTGTTCATGTTGGGGGAGAAACTTACCCTTTAGAAGAATTCAAACATGTTACTCTACTGGGTACTTGTATTTCCTGCATTTTCAAACAGCTCAGAGTAGCACAGTTCAAAAAGGAATCATGTCTTATCTTTAAAGTTTACCATGGTTATTGTTTGCTCTTAAAATCAGGAATAGATTTTTTAAATTTAATGCCTAGTAGTGAAGGATCTACTATATTTCACTCTAAGTATATTGGATAGTTCAAATAATTACTTCTTAATATTTATACACTTTTGGCCATTTTTAATTTCACTCCCTCTGATTATTTTTATACTTCTAAGTGCAGTAGTAAAATTGCTCTTTTCCCTTCACCTCAAATTTCTGTTTCCCTTCTTTCTGTTCCCCATAACTGATATAGTGAGCAGCAAATTCCTTGCCCTTCTCTCTAACACACTATTTATTTTAACCAAATGTGTGATTGACAAAGTTTTCTATAACTGTGGGCTGCTCTGCCCAGCTCTGGGAGGTACAATATCCTGATACAGTAGTTTCTGATGGGTTGATGTTTGTGACACTTTATCCCCTGATCTCTGTAATAGGATATTTGCTCAAGTATTCCCAGACCTGAGTGATACAATTGCCTAACAATGAAGTGGAAGGCAGACAGTAAGACTCCTTCTCACTTCAAATACTTCAGTAGATTTAAACAGAAATAAAATAATGTTTAAATAATTTTTTTTAATGTTTTCTTCAGATAAAAGATGGGCCATCTTTACTGTGTGAAGTCAATACCAAAGCTAGGCTGACATGTCTTGCAGTATGGCTTGACCAAGCTTCAGAAATGAAAGAAAACTCTGATAAAGCTGCAGCATCATCTCAAGGTAACACAACTGTGTGTATTTTCAATGGTTAACGTGGCAGTGAAATGGAATATGCTGAGGAGGAGGTTCCTACCATAAGCACTGGGAAAAGTTTTGGTATTTTGAAGAACTGGAGAGATGACACTGGCAAGTGATTGCAGATAGACTTAACAATCTGATAGCATCTCAAACCTGTATGTTTCTTGGGAGGACAAAAGCCTCTTTTCACTTTTATTAAAGTTTTCTTCCTCTTTACTGGACTAACATAGTGAGGAAGCCACTGTGAAGCTTTTGAGACAGATAAGAAAATAAACAGTTTGATAGAACTGCATGTTTTGTTTTCCTATAAGCAAAATTAGGTCCCAGGCCATTGTAGTTGGGCAAACTTAAGAAGTCTGGCTCGCATTTGTTTGGGTTTTTTGCTGTTGTTTCCCTGTATTTTTATCTATTTACATACTTGATCTTCAGGTATTTTAATTTCACAGGCAAAACTAAAATAAATGGCACTTTCCACTGAAAAATAAAGAAACTATTTATAACGCTATTTTTTAAAGGAGATACAAATAAGTCTCTGTCCCATTTAGACTACAAAGACAGGACATAAAGATCAGTGTGAATAAATTTCTGCCTTTTTTTTTCAGAAAAAGAAGATGAAAAATCATCAATAGTCAAGAAAAACAAACTTTCTTGGACTGATTCAAGTGATAAAACAGCAAAAAAAAAGAGAAAAATTATTCCAGAGAAACAGAAATTGGATAGTCCATTGCAAAAGAAGAAAAAGAAACGGAATAGCTCAGCATGAAGACAGCTACTTTCTCTCCTGTATAAAAGTAAATGCTGGTGTTGCTCTAGGTTTTTATAAGAATGTAAACCCTTAACAGGACATACACCTCTGAACTGATCAGTTGTTTAAAAGTAATTAATGTTCTTACTCTAATAAATTGACTGATCGTTCTGGGAAGTAAAAAAAGAAATGGCAACTTTTCCTAAGTGAAGGAGACAAAAATAAATTTATAATATGTAATGTTTTTATTTTTCTATTAACAATAAGCATACAGTTTTTAACTGGCTCTGAAAAAGCCAGCTAAATTAATAAAAATAGCTTCATCCCTCTCAGATACATTTTTGTCTTCACTTAAAAGCATATTAAAAACATGTACAATTTTTCATTTTGGTGTTGAAAAAGTTACTATTCATTTGACTCAAAATATGATCTGCCTTTGTCCTGCATTACTTTTCCTCCTGTAAGAAGGAACACGTTAAAATTACTTAAAATATGATGATCACATTCCATTCACACATTCACAGAACACCTTATTTTTTCAGTTCTTGACATAAACTTAGACATGGAGTTTATCAGTAAAACATTTGGATTTTTAACCAAGTCCAAACTTCATGTATTAAAGTTTTTTTTAAAGTCTTTGCACCCATGGTTCCCATGATTGAAACATTTTGCTTAGAATATGATACATATTTTTGGGTGGAAGATTTTATATCAACACAGTTTTACCTTTCCTACCCCTTCCTACTGTATTTTTGCTAGTCCTTGATCTGAGCCGTATTGTTAAAAAATATAACATTTGCAATTTTGCCATGCTGATAAAATGTCACCTATCTGTTTTGTTTGCACTTAAACAAAAAGTGAATTCCTGACCTTCTCAGTCAGTGGGAACAGAATTTTATCAAACTAAGCCTTATTACAAATATATAGTGGGAAAAAAAAAGTTGAGCTGGAGAGAACAAGGTCAAATAGCTGTACTAAATGTTCCCTTTATTTTAAAGTGTAGGGCATGTAAGTCATTATTTTTCTTCTGTTTTCAAAGAGTAATTAGAATTATGCTTTATTCTGATTCATTCAGTAATCTGTCCCTCCTTATTTGTGCAGCAAGAGGAAAAGTAGAGAAAACCAGAAAACAGGTTGAGCCAAATCTGGAGAGAGGCTGGTTTAGTAAAGTGTTATGTCTATTTGATAGTGCTTATCTTATGTCCTTGACAAAATGGCTGCCACTACTAAACAAGTTTTTATTGTTTGCATTTTTAAGTACATGAGCTCATGGCCACGGACATGGCAATTGCAGAAGCAAGCTTGCATAAGCATCAGGAAAAATTCAGTCTGCACATAATTTTAAGAATTAAAAAGCAGGAATTCTACAGAATTTTGGTCCTAAAGTTTAGACTTAGAAGGAAATATTAGACATTTGTAAAAATCCAAGCTCCCTGTGTAGTAGCAAAGAATTATGCATCTCATGAGAGACTTAGAACAATCTGGGAACTGGGGGTTGTGGAGAGCAATCCTAACAGCTTTTAAAGTGAAATACAGAAACAGTCCTTAGAGGACATCTCATTTTTCCTATACCTCGAGTGAATACTCTGCTACTAATACTTGGCAATGTTTTGTTGATGTTCTTTCCTTGTGTCCATTTTCCTTTTCAGCACATTTTCCATTCTAGTTCTCAGGGAACTGCTTAGCATGGTAGAGAGGAGGCAGCAGTGCAGAGAGAGCTGTCAGAAGTGAGAAATCTGTCCCTGTCAGAAAGGGTGGCCACTGGCAGAGTGATGAGTCCCAGGTGAGTTCAACAGCTCCAGCAGTTGTGGATTTCTTCCAGTTTTCCTGCATCCTCCTCCTAGGGAACCCCTGTCCTGGATCATAGAGCCCAGTGAAGCTTGAACCTCATAGCTGTCACACAGCTTGAATTGAAAAGGGAACCCTGTCCAGTGTAGCTTAGGGATGTGCTGGTTGTGGCACTTTGCGGGGAGAGAGGAGCTTTCTATTTAAACCACTTAGGCCAACAAAGGAATTAAACTGTTCCCCCATTTCTGAGCATTAATTCATAAAGATGGTGAAATGTGAAATGCAGCTGAAGAAAGCTGCATTTTGCACAAAGTACAGGCCTCTCATATTTTGTGTCATCTATTAGGAAGAGGAACTGAAGCTCCTCAGCTCAGGGACCTGGTTAGAGGATGCTTTTTCTTTTTATATGGTTAAATATCCATGGGAGGTAAGTCCATGGACAACTGGAATGAATCATGCAGCACCACTTATGTGAAGAAAACCAGTTTCAGCACATAGAGTTTACCTTTGTAGGCAGTTATAAACATTTCTACATTTTTTCCAGATTAAAATAAAGCACAAAACATTTTCGAGATGTTTTCCATAACTTCTACAGCCGAAGTCTCCTTCTCTTGTTGCACTAGCTTGCATTTTAAAGGGTCTAGAAATCCTGTGTATCTTCTGTAAAAGAGCTATAACTGGAATTCCTATCAAAGGTAGAAGCAGCCTGCAGGCTGCCCGGAGTTGTGGCTCATGCCACGCCAAAACCCGACCCCAAATTCCCAGCCGTACCACATAACCCACTTCTGACACGGGACCGGGATGGATTGGGCACACAGGACTGCAGGATCGAGAGAGCTTTGCCTCTCACTCAACAGAGGCACAAACTCCCGCTCTGCTCTGAAATCCCTCCTCATTGATAGGCACGAGAGCTACAGGCTGGGGCATCCTGGACATGCCCCTGCCCGGGAGCTCTGCAGGAGGGTGAGAACGCACCAGCGCCTTCTCCTCCGCAACCCCGGGCTGCGGGGCGCATCCCACCCCGCCTCCTGCGTGTGCTTTGCCTTGCTCGCCTTTTGTGTTTGGCTTATTTTTCTTTCCCTTCTCCCAGAACAGCCGGAAAAGGGAAGTTTTGGGGCGGTGCGTGGCTCCTTCACCTCCCTTTCCGCCGCCTGCTCCGCCCCAAATTGCTTTGGAGCGGGACGGCCGTGCAGGTGAGGCATCGCAGCATCCCTGGTACCCTTCCCAACACCTCGCTTCTGCCCCCCGGGATCGATTCAAGGCTTAGGCTTTAGGCAGGCCTCCCTCTTGGAAAAGCCTGCCACGGCAAAATGGGTTTTTTGGTTGATTTGTTCCCCCCCCCCTAAAAAGTGAAGAGGTGCTGTTTGTCACCCCAGTTTTCTGTTCCAGTGTTCGGCATGGCAGTGGACTGGCTCGGCTTTGGCTACGCCGCCCTGGTGACATCAGGAGGGCTCATTGGCTATGCGAAAGCAGGTAGGGTGCTGAAAGGTGCCTCCATCTCCCACCCCCCAGTTATTCGGTGTGAGCTGGGTGGCTTTTTACGCAAAGCTCCTGGCTCGAAGTTGCCGCAGATATAAAACTTATCGGTGTGTGCCATGTGCTGATAACTTGCTGCTGTTGGGGCGTGGTGGGTTTTGGGCTGAGCTGGTGCTTTGGGCAGATAAGCCCACAATCTGCTTTCTGGTGGATGCTGATAGCCCAATTCTGCATTGTGCTCTTTGAGAGAGCTGACACAAGTTTGCTTCAGAAAGGCTTTTTCCCTGCTGTTTAAAATACAAACATTCTATAAGTGTTCTGTATCTTCAAATGACATAAATCACTGGGGTTTTCCCCCTTAGAGATTTATTCCCATTTTAATCTTTGGTGATAACAGTATACTGCAAGCTGCAGAGGGTTTTCAGAGGGATCCTTTCTCCAAGTCGAGCTGAACAACACAAATCAGTCCTTAAACTTGTTCCTTTTCTGGGCTCTGCATCATCAGCTTACCCTTTGACCTCCTGTTTTCATTTCCTGGCTTTTTCCTGAGTCAGCCCTTCTCCAGACAACTGTGAGTTAATTCCTGCCACACTGTCACTGTCAGCTTTGAAAATCCCTAACCTATCTTAGTTTTTATGATAGGAAGGGGCATTTCTGAAGTCAGTAAGAATCTTGCCAGTGCATCTGACTACACAGATGCTACTGCCTTTTCCAGCCTTTTATTGACTTGATTTATCCTTTGGATTGTGATTGGAGCTCAGGACAGGAGGGACAATAACTTAAGTAACTAATTGCATCTGTGTTTTTCCGAGGCCATTATGAAGTGGAAGGAGTCTTTCCTGTCCTCTGGTCTCAAGTGGGAGGACATGGTCATGCTGAGTCAAGGGAATCCAGGTCACAGGACTTTTGAAGGGGGAAGAGAAACTCATATGGTGACTTCTAGAGAGAAAAAAAAAAATACAAAAAGAGCTATTGTATCCCCACTAATAACTTGGAGAAACCAACAGAAAATGGAACTTTCATCCATAGACCTAAGTTGGTGATCTGATCTGTTCTACAAGGTCTACTTACCCACACAGACAGTGGACAGCAGTAGGTGCCTTGGGAAGAGTATGAGAATAGGACAGTCAAAGAGAGAGTGATTGATTGATTGATTGATTGATTTTCAGTCTTCCTTTAGTAAGTTCTCTAGGTCCTCATGATTTGAGACTCAAGAACTTCTTGAGCCAGAGGTGATATGGTTGTCCTAGTAAGTGTATGTGTCATAGCTGCTTAAACAATGCCTTGAGGTAAAGTTACAGGATCTGATGGATGTTCCTTGACTCCCAGGCTTGTGGAAAGAATTGTAGCTACCACGTGTTGGTTGCTAAACTGTATTCTGTACAAAGCAGCCACTTATTACAGCGTGCATCTTTTCCTTGCACATCTACAAGAATATCAGGTGCTTTCTATTGTCTTTATCTCTTGCTTTTTTATACCAAAAGCAGGATCTAAAGCAATATTACAGCAGCCTTGTTGATGACCGAAAAGGGTTTACTTTCTGGCAGCAATATAATATAATCCTGTAACATTGAGAGATCTTTATCAGCTTAGCTTTGCAATCTCAAGTCTTTTAAAGGTGACCTGAAAAATTGAATATATGAAGGACCACCCCCAGTAACATTAAGTCCTTGATTCTCCATCAGGCTTAGTGAGGGCATTCACCAGTCACAGTGATCATGGCACTTCACTACCTGATGTGTTCTATAAATCAATTTAGATGTGGTACCCTTTATTTTCTGGTAGCTTGGGATTATCTTTTATACTGAGGACTTCATTCAAAGTCTAGGTGAGTCCAGGAAACCTTCTTCCAAAGTCTGCAGTTTCCTTTGGATCAGATCTCCAGTGCATTTAAGAGATATGACCTCCCTTATTGGACTCCACCTTACTCTTTGGCTCTATTTGTCTAAATGTCCTCCTGCCCAATTCAGTCCATGTGTCCTTTTTTCTGCTCTGAAATCCTTACTGTTTAGTCCATCTACTTTACTGCCTCTCAAGAAATTTTCCTGTCACTGTTTTGAAACAACATGCTCCAGTTTGCACAAGGAAAACACCAATTATTTTGTTTTTCTCACAGTTCTTTCCATCATAAATATATTAATGGCTTTGCTGTTAAAGAACTAAATACTAGTGCTATTTGTACCTTATGCAAGACTCTTTGAACTGTTTTCTGGTGCTGATCAACATGGCCTCAATATCTTAAAAAAACCTTTCTCTTCTTTATAACAGTGAGTGATGAATGCCTGTCTTTTTTGTTATTGTTGGTATTTTACAAAACAGATAAGCTGATGAGCAAGTTCATTTTTAAGTTTCTAATAAATGCATTATCTTTTATTTATTCAGGTAGTGTTCCATCGCTAGCTGCTGGCCTTTTCTTTGGGGGTTTGGCTGGACTGGGTGCTTATCAGCTCTCACAGAATCCAAATAATATTTGGCTTTCTCTGAGTAAGTAATTTAAAATTTTACTTAGAAGGGATTATATTTACCTTAAAACAACTGGATATTTAAAATGAGTTCCTAAAAGTCTTTGCAGAAGAGTTAAATGGATGGTGTTGTATATCTAGTTTCAATCCAGTCTTTAAACTTCACTGCACTGGTGGCTGCCAACATGCATCTGTCTTGTACTGGTGAGTTTGAGAGATCATAGAGCTAGGAAAACGTTAGTAAACTGATGTCTGACCTCTCTGTGGCCTCTTTTTGGCTGAACCCTACTTTGAGCATCCTACAGCAGGCTGGAGCATTTGGGGAAGTGGATCCCCCTGCAGACTGCCTGTGCCAATAGCAGGTTATTTTATTACCACCGGAAATGGCAGGGATTGTGATTGGCTTCCTGTTATATGTGACAAATACATGGAATGACAGAGGTGTTGCATGCCTGGGGGGATTTAACAGGAAAGCAAGCCTCAGTAATGCAGTTTGTTCTTTCTGCTGCTCAGAACTGGAGCTTCCCTTTCTCCTGATTTGAGAAGCTGAGTGTGGACAGTTGCTGCTTAGTCAGTGTTTAAAGAGCTGCCACTGACTATAGCATTCTTTCCCTGAAGCAGTGACATAGCATCTGGCTTTTTGATATATGAAAGTGGAAGTGAAATGGCCAGGCCCAACATTTCTCTCCACTTCAGTTTGTTTACAGGCAGTCCACTTCCACATCTGCTGGGCATGGTCAGGCCTAAGGAACTGGAATAAGCTGTAAATACAGCAAGCTTAAGAAGACTGAGGCCGAGTGTTTTCCCAAATGTCAGAGACAGTCAGATACACTCAGTAGCATATGGAGTCTTATTTCCAGCCTAAAAAGAGGGTCTTTTGAAAAATACATTTGAGGAGTGTGTGTAGAACCGCAGGGAGTGCACTGGCTGCTTGAACTTGATGTGGAATACTTTTTACATACTGAGGCATTCCAAAATTTACACGATTGACTCTCTTAGTCCGTCAAGTGAAATAACCCTGTTTCACTTTTTACTTGACGCTCCTACTGTTTGCTGTTCTGGTAGTTTTTAATTCTGTTGTGTCTCACACACACACATCTGCTGACTGGACTGTGCAATCTCTCATTTAAGTTACATCTGGAACACTGTCTGCCATCATGGGGACAAGATTTTACAACTCCAGAAAATTCATGCCTGCGGGGCTAATTGCTGGTGTCAGGTACAACACAATATACTTCTTTTTTTTAACCTCCTGTGTGTGATTTCTTATTTTCTTAATTCAACTGAAATGAAGTGAATTGTATTTTGTGTGTCTTTTTTGTTCCCGTGCACCAGTTCCATGGGAAGTGTTTGAAAATGAATCAACAAGTTGTTATTATTGTTTAATTATGTTTTTTCTCCCCCTTATGCAGTTTGTTAATGGTTGGAAGATTAGCACTGAAGATGTTGGAGAAGCCCCAGGAGAAGTAACTGTTCGTTTTACAGCTTAGTATTTGGGTAAGGAAACCTGATAATGAAATTGCATAAATGCAGAAGCAAGAAGATGGAACAATTTTCTATATCAAGACCTTTTTTCCCCTTTTTTACATAAGGGGAAGTAGAATGATGAGTTTATATACAAGGTACCATTTGTTTCAATGATCAGGTAGAGCTGTTTGTGTATAGAGAGAAACAGGTCCTGGATTTGATTTCTCCAGACATGAATCAGTGTATTTTAACACTTCCAGTTTTTATGTTCCCAAATAACTGCTGACATGCATGAAACAGAACCTGTAATTAAGAAAATATCCACCAAGAGGCACCAGGAGTAATTGCCTAAATGCAACAGTATATCTCAAACCTTTTGTACTTATAGCATTCTTTACCAGATGCATTCTAAGTTGATGCACTGAGTCTGTGTAACACCAAACAGACCTTACATTTTTTTTGTGAAATGATGCCAAAATGTTGCTTTTCTACAAGTAAAATCTATTACAAACCTTTATTTAGCGTGTTTTTGTATAATTTCTGTGTTTCGGGCATAGGGGCTATTTTTTTTTTCCACCTTCTTTTCTTCTCAGTGGAAGTCTTTGCAGTGAACTGTTTGTATCCAAGTGTTCTCTTCCAAAGATTTTTAAAAATCACTTTATTAATGTGGGGGCAAAGGATTTAATTAGGGGCCTTCATTAACACTGCATTAACGCAGTTGTTGGAAAGGAACTTACTTGGTGGTTTCATTAAGCAAGATCTGTGCTAGGCTAAATGAACAGTTGAATATGATCTAGGGAAAGAGCTTAACACTAATTCTGATCTTACAGGCTTGCTTGACAACAGAATGTATCAGCATTTTATTTGTATCTCTTGGGGAAGTGGTTATGCCTTTTCAAATCTGCCTTCACTAGGAAGCCTTGGAGTCAGGAGAGTTCCTGGTCCTGCCGTGGTGCCTGAGAACTGAGCACAGCTTTTTTAATAAGGTAACAGGAAACTGGTTTTACAGTTCACAGACTGGGCCACCACAATTCAACAGTTCAGAGTTTAATAGTTTCTCCAGAACTTAAATACATTATAGAGAAAAGATAGTTAGGGTTCTCAAATCCTTATTTGCAGGGTGAAGAGCCTGGCCCTCTATTGCACATCCACATGCCTGTGGCAAGAGGAAATGTCAGGTATTTCACCTCCCTCTTGGGGGGCTTGCTCAGGACTAGGGGAGGGAATTTCTTATTTGTTTTGGTAGGTAAATGATCTCTTGAAAATAGGAGTTTGCCCTAAACTTTGTAATGGCAGTTGGCTTACCTTAAGTCCTGGAAAGCCAGAGATGGCAGGATCCCTTCAGCACTGGATGGGTTCAAGTTCCCTTCCCAGGAGAGGGCTCTTTGCCTCAGGCCCTGGGATAGCCCACGTGGAGAATCTTACCTGAGGAAGCCACACCACAGCTGAGAGATGGAACCCAGATTCCTCTCTGCCCAGGGGGAAAATCCAGTGGGACAACCTAAATTTCACCTATGCTGGATGTTTACTTCTGGCTAACCCTACGTTCTCTCCAATTCAGGATCTTACCTGTGGTGCCCCAGCTGCTGACTCTGAGCCAGCATCAGGCATGTACAGGCTTGGAATGTTGCAGAACACCCAATTAGTGGGAAGGTGAGCAAATATTTCGGGGTGGGGCACTTGAGTGCCTCAAATGTGCCTTAGTCCTTACAGGTACAACACTGAGACCTCTAGCACAGCAATAATGTACTGTCTCAATTGCATCACTGAGTTAAGGGGAGGAAAAGCAGTCTTTTTAGTCACCCATTGATAGAGATCACACTCTAAGCTGTTCTTCCAACTAATGTGACATTTGCAGGTGGCAAAATCCCTTTAATTTAGTACAGATCTGTAGGATAGTGTAAGAATATACACTAGCAGTACAGACAACTGGCTTTTACAAACTAGCAAAGGAGAATGAGAGGAGGATGGAAAATGTTCAGCTGAAATGGTTTAGAAGGTTAAGTAGTCATGTGCTGTCCTACTTTATCCCTTGTTCTAAGAATATGGTAGGAGGCTGTTTTTAATGCAAAGCGAATCCCCTAACTCCTGTTCTGCTTCAGGCTTCGAAAGTGCAATTTGCCATGTCCCAGTTCTGTCAGTCATTGTGCTGGGAGCTGTTGGCACTTCATCATCACGGGCTGAGGGTCGTTCTGTGCTGAAACTAATACTGCCTGAAGTATTACACAATTATCCCTTTGTGGTGTTAAAATTGCTGGCTTCTTGGCATTGTAGTCTTGCTTCCTGACTGCACAGTTTAATCACCTGGAAAAATGGGAGGGGGGGGAAAGGTCAGGAGAACCTCCAGGCACTTGTGAGAGAAAGGGGAAAGTCTTTGTTCCTCCAGAATCCCTACAAGTGAAAATGGGAAAATGTGTCAATAATGGCACTGAGGCTGCCCACATCTCTCCTCCTGCTTCCTTGAAATGTTGCAACACTGGAACAGATCAAAACGCTTATGGTTTGGTGCCACATCCAGTGGACAAGTGACTTTGGGTGTTCCCTTCAGCCTTTTTGTACTTCTCTGAACTGTGAAATGGAGATAATGTTTTCTGTATCCCTATTGCAGCCTTACAAAGTGATTGTGTGGCTTAACATATTCCCCACTCCAGAAGCAGGAATTGGTGGCTGGAATTCATACTGTTCTGCTGCTGATAGTCAATACAGTCTGTCCTTGTTTCAAGTTAATACCCTTTTAGAAAATACCTAATGAGAAAAAATATGGTACAACAAAAGCCTATTCTTTCATCTCATTTGCTAATATATTACTGTCATATTTTGAGCTCCTGCCCTGCAAGTACTATAACTAAGTGGAATTGAGTGGAAGAGTACTAAGAATTATACAATATCCTGAGTTGGAAGCGACTCATGAGGATCATGGAGTCCAACTTCTGACTCCACACAGGGCAACCCAAAAGTGAAACCATATATCTGAGAGCGTTGCCCAAATGCTTACAGAACACCAACAGGTTTGGGACTGTGACTGCTTCCTTGGGATCTTATTGCACTGCTTGACCAACCCCTCAGTGAAGAACACTGTCTTCTCCTCTCTTTTCCTTTTTTCCCTTTCCCCTCTTTTCCCCCCTCTCTTTTTTCCTCTTTTTTCACTTCTCTCTTTTTTCCTCTTTTTTCTCTTTTCCTTTTTTCTCTTATTTTCATTTTTTCTCTTCTTTTCCTTTTTTCTCTCCTTTTCCTTTTTCCTTCCTTCCTTTTTCTTTTTTCCCTCCTTTTCCTCCTTTTCCTCCTTTTCCTCCTTTTCCTCCTTTTCCTCCTTTTCCTTTTTCCTTCCTTCCTTTCCCCTCCCCTTTCTCTTTTTCCATTTGTCTTTTTTCTTTTCAATTTCTTATATTTTTTTTCTTCCTTTATTTTCAATTCCTTATATTTTTTATATTTATTTTTCGGTTTTTCTTTTTTCCTGTTTCCCCCCCCTTTTTTTTCCCTTTATTTCCCGGTTTCCCCCTTTTAGCCCTTTCCCTTTTTTCCCCACTGTGTGTTTTTCCCCCCTTTCCTCCTTGCTCTGTGTTCCCTGTCTCTCTCAGTCCGCCTGGCAGCGCTGGGGCTGCGGAGGTTTCGGGAGCCGCTCCAGCCGAGAGAGGGCGGCAGCGCCTCTCCCACGGAGGGGACAAGGACATCCCACCCCCAGACACAACCCCTGGCCGGTGCTGCTAAAGAGCTGATAATAACCGCTCGAAAAATGAAAAATAAAACCCTTTTACCACTCTTCTTACACCGTCCCGCCCCGGAGGGAATCACCTGTACTGGGAGATCAGCGCAGTCTTTCTCACCTATTGATAGCAAGGAACAACATCTGCAGGTTGTCAGCCTGACTCACAAACAGCGGGGATTTAGCAGGACAGCCCTTCTTCTGTAAGCACTTGAAGAAATGCATAAACCTTGTATTTTTGTAAGCTGTTGAGGTGTACGTGTAGTGAGGCATGTTGGATGGGTTTCATTGGAGGCAGCGCTCTTTCAGCAGGGGTGTAACAATAGGAAATGGCTCGGATAGAATTACCTGCGGGCATCCCATCAGCAGGAGAATTTGGGGATGCCCTGAAATTCCTTCCGAGCCTTCAGTTCCTCCGCAAACCTGTGTGCGACTCCCTCTGGGGCCGGGCCAAGCATCGCTCCATTAGTATGCAGCACCACAGTCAGCGTGGCAGGAAAATACACGCCAGCCGGAGAGAAAAGAGACGAAAAGCAGCAGGGGCAAAGTAAACGCTGTTAAATCCTGCACTGAAATCTCCCTCCGCTGAGCTTCCTGCTGGTCCGGGCTATCGTGACAAGACCTGCAATATTCTGGGGTGAGAGGAAGGTTGGTCTGCTCACCCAACCAGGAGGGGAAATTTTTTGTGATGGGGGTAAGAACTCAAAAATCATGACAACGGACACGCAGTGACAATCCTAAAATCTTCTGGAAGTATTTAATCCATAAAGCAGCCGGGGAAATGACCCTTCTGGGTCGGTGTTTAGCTGGGCGCCCTGCTCTGCATTGTTTGTGCTCAGCAGCATCCTCGGTTCGCAGACACTACCTCACCTGGCACCCTGCGACATTTGCATCATCAGGGCCTGTCGCCAAGTTTCTCCTCCGTGTGCCACCACTGGCTCGGCCCTGCCAACAGAATCAGGACACTCTGTTCCACTTACTCCTATAAATAAATTCTGTGTACATTTATTTTTATATAAATTCGCTGATTTATGTGAAGAACGGTGCGTAGCGTAGCAGTCCCTGATCAACACAGACCCAGCTGCAGCTCCTTCCTTCCCACAGCCAGATGTGCAACCAGCACAAACATTCCTCTTGTGCACAGCAACAGGCAGTACCGTGACTGCACGAGGGGTTTATTTACACCTTTAGAAAGCGTTTTGTTTGCTTATGTATGTGTAACAGTGATCAAAAGTGAAATAACAGCGATAAACCCCGAATAGTAGTTAACATTTGGTTCTGTATATCCCATTCCCATACTGTCAAGCAAGCAAACATACCCAATGCTAAAAGGCAGGGTGACTTTCTGAGACAGAAGTGGCAGCAGTCTGCAATTATTCCTGTTCCTCTTAGCTGTCAATGACCAGAGTACCAACTTCTCTAGAGAGTGCTGTGTTGCACAGAGGCAGAAAAGATCCATAGATTTTATTAGACATACTTGATTTATAGACTACATCCCACCGGGTGCCCTTCAGAGTGAGGTCTTCCCTCACGGGGATTCCTTGCCATGTAACATTCACTATATTGTGTCACCTACAGACACCCTGCTTTCTTTAGTCAGTCTGTCTATAACAATGCACTAACAGACGTGCTATAAGGCGTGTTAAATACATTCAAATCCCCTTTTATTAACCATAAACAGGGTGTGGTGTATATTTAATCAACAGCAGGAGAGAGAAGAGTTAACTATTTAAGGAACCGTGTTAAGTGAGACCTAAATAGTGCTAATCTCAAGTTTTTCTCTTTTTTTAGCCCCAGGAGCAGTAAGTGTACACAGAAGAGGAGGTTTTGGGGGCAGGAAGGGTAAGAGAGGTCAGCCCACTGTTAATTGCATCTTGTTTAGCTGGGTCACTGCAGTTGACCTCATTCAAATCTGTGATGGGTTGACCCTGGCTGTACTCCAGGTGCCCACTGAAGCCACTCTTATCACTCCCCTCCTTCAACTGGACAGGGAAGAGAAAATGAAAGGACATAAGGACAGGGAGATATCACTCACCAATTAATGTCATGAGAAAAGCAGATTGGATGTGGGGAGAATTAATTTGACTTATTACCAGTCAAATCAGAGTAGGATAATAAGAAGTAGAACCAAATCTTAAAAAAACCACCTTCTCCCCACTCCTCCCTTCTTCCAGGGCTCAATTTCACTCCCGATTTTCTCTGCCTCCTCCCCACAGTTGCACAGGGTGATGGGTCCATCCTGGAGCTTGCTGGCTTCATCTCCACTGGACATGGGTGGAAGCTTCTGGCAGCTCATCACAGAAGCCACTCCCGCAGTCTCAGCTACCAAAACCTTGCCATGCAAACCCAGTACAAAATTTTTAATTGACATGTTTAAAATCCAAGGTGGCAACACCGTGTGAGACCTGTGCATGCTCACAGTCATGCTGTCTTTGTTAGTGTCTCATTCCTTATCAAACATTGATTTCATGTGCAGATGAACATTTTAAATTCAGTTGTGGCATTGCCCAGAGATTGCAGTGATACTGCACATCATCCAGAAAATGAGAAGATGAGGTGTGCCCCTGTTTCCATTGAATCTGAGGGGAATTAGGTGCAGCACCCTTAGGAACAAGGGGGCAAAAATAAGGCAGATGGTTAACTAAAAAAAGGGACAGTGAAACATCTGAAGTGCTGTAAAGATGACATTTATGGAAGCAGAGAAAACAGAAGCAATAAACTTTTCTTTAGGTGTCTCTGGGGGCAATACTGGTTCAGGTTTAGTTTAATCATCAGGCCAGAGTAAAGTAATATTGTCTTATCTGCCCAAATTTTTTTTTTTTTTAAAAGAAAATGCACTCAGAATCCTCTCCTTGAAGACAAGGTGGTCCAAGGCACCCTTCACTCAAGCACCCCAAGTGAAGGAGTGCAAACTGGAGCAGGCTGGGATCTTGAAATCTTGGAATCAATGTCCCTTTTTCTCTCTGCCAGGAAAGTTTCCTAATTCCCTAAGGTTTCGTCAGCATGGGAATTGAGAATTGGAAATGGGAGATTGCAACTCATCTCTCCCCACTCCTTTTTCCCAAGGAAGCAGCAAGTGATAGCTTGCAGAAAAATCAGCCTCATACTCTTTAAACTTTTATACTTTTCTTATGTAGTCTCTTATATATGTATTTTGGTGACACCCTTTCACCAGGAGGTGAGAGCTGGCCGGATGAGCTTGTGGTCAAACCCCTGGGTGTGGTGCAGGGCACTGAGTGATGGGGAGGAGGAGCTGCACAGAGCAAGGCTCAAAACCCTCAGGTATGGATAGTTACTCCCCCCAGGCAAAATGTCAGCCCTAGAACATTCCCAGGGAAGAGATGTGGGGGATAGATGGATGGGTACCCCTGACCAGCTGCACTGTGTTGCTACCACTGCCTCTGGTGTCACCCGGGTCACCTCGGCCACCCCTGCTCATGGCAAGGGATTTTTTTGTCCTACTGTGGATTCAGTCCCTCACAGGGAGGACATACAGCTGACAGCAGGCTGCTCTCACCAGAGTAATTAACTCATATTAATTAAATGAATACAGATCAATTAGTGTTCCCACCTTCCTGAAGCCTTCTGTTGTGTGACCCATCCATAGCTGGGAAGTTCCTCACTTCCCTTAGGAAAATGGTGTCTGGGAATGCATTTCCCCTGCCAGAGTGACCTGAACTGATGTGCTTATTAGGGGAGAGGAAGGGAAAGGTGGTTATTTAGAGGAGGCCAGTGCTTAGGTGAAATCTCTCCGTAGGCTACAAAGAAGAGCCCTAAAGCAGCCAGTCCTGAAGCAAAGTGAATTTCCTGCAGTGACCAGGTGGTGAAATACTCCCAGCCATTCTCCCTCCTTACTTTTGCCATCACTGTGAATCCTTGTGCAGTTCAAGGTAATCACACTTTTGCTCCTCCAAAGTGCTCCATTACAGAAGATGGGGATAAAACAAAACAAACCCAAAAGAACCAGGGGAGGGTTGTGCAGAGGCAGGAAGGGGCTGATGGCTTGCTGGAGGCTGGGGCTGGCTGTGTCACCCCCTCCAGGCTGGGGGACTGCTGCCACGGGAGATTTGCCCCTGTGATGAAACAGTGAGTGGACCTCAGCATGCAGCACCTGTTTGTGGCTTCCTGCCCTGCTCCCCTCCTTGGTTTGAAGGATTTCTCTCCAGTGCTCCTCACAGGGGGCAAAAACACAGTTTCATAAAAGTAGAAGGGAGGGAGGTAAGGGAGCAAGGTGATAAACCCCACCCTGGCTGCCTGGTCTAGCCCTGCAGTTGAGACTGGCCCTGAAAAAGGAAGGAGCTAAAGCCAACTGATTAAAATGGTGAAATTCAGGCTGAGCCTTTGCTTTTTCAGTGTGTGCTGGAGGGCTTGGGGAGAAGGGGAATGAAAAGAGATGCTGGAGCTGCTGCTGCTGCCTGGATCTCAGAGGAAGACACTTATCTAAGCATTTTCAACGCAGTTTGTTTGTATTTTCCCTAACGTGACCATATAATATATACAAGGAAATACACTATATTTTAAGGAAACATATCTCTGAGGAGGATTGAAAAAGCATTTACTTAACAAATCACACTTGTTTCTCAAGTGAATCTCTGATCTAGGAACCATACATATTTAAACTAGGAAGTTGTTTCTCTATATATGATTAACACAGATTTTTAATGTACACAGTGTCACTTCTCCAGCCATCTGCAATCTGCCTCATAACTTAAAAGGGAAATTTCAGTGCTGTTTGTTGAGCTGTGACAGAGACAAAAGAAATTTTAGAGGACAAATGAAGGATGCCCTTGAAAACCAGGGCTGTTAATTGGTACTGTGCTCTGTATTGATCTCACTCTTCTGCTTCTGAATTTGAGCAACCCCAACCCAGGCAGGTTGCCATTTAAGAGTTTTTTTCTGCATTAAACCAGCAGTATTAAACACTCTGTGGTTCTGATATGCACCTCCTGAAGCACCTTTCCTTTTTCCACCAAAGATGCCCATCCAGCAGACTTACTGTCATTCCATACCCTGCCATAAATACTCAGGAATTTGCCAATCCAGCCGATCTGCTAAAAATTAGCCAGTATTCCCTGAAAAAAAACCCACCACCCATATGGTTTGCAAAGCATCACTTAGTCTTTTTGCACTCTTATGCTTCGTTCTGCAGAATTGCTGTTGGTGTTGTAGCTTCAAGTTTCTCCACATTAATTGCAATGATATTTTTCAGTCTTTTCCTGCCAGCCAAGCTGCTGGCTTTTGATCAGAAATCACATGTGTGCTAGAAAGAAGCTGCAGAATTGCTGTCAGCTGCCTCCCTTCTGTTTTGCCATGGAGGAAGGGGTGAGGTGCACAACACAGGGCTGCTGCAACTAGGGACACAAAAGGTATAAGAAAAACTAGATATATGAATGTAAGTGTTAAATAGGGACTTAAAACCCCAATAACAAAACCCAGGGGCCCCTGTTTATGCAATATTGGACTTGAATGGAGTAGAAATTGTTTCTGTCCCTGGATTCACTGCTGAGCTGAGACTGACTATAGACAGTCCACCTTACTGTGCATCAGTGTCCCCATATGTGAATCAGAGATAAAGATTCCAGACTCCTCTATAAAGTGCTTTGGAACCTGCTGATGAAAAGTGCCATTTGTCGTGATGTGCCCTATGGGCACTTAAAAATCCTTTCTGTGGCACTAATATATATGTAACAAATAGGTGAAGAAGCAGAGATAAGTAAAGATCAACAGAGCTCCCAGTAGCTTGGCTGAAAAGAGGCATCATATGCAGCCTGTTGGAGCAGAGCCTGCACACCAGATGAGTTATGGGTAGGGGGATGTGCAGAGGGGTCATTCAGTAGAACAGACAAACCCTTCTGCAGACAAACCCTTCATGCTGAGGCCGTTGGTGCTTCTCCCTAGGAGGTTTTGGGTGCAAAGATGCCCACATGTGTGACTGAATGCCTCCCCAGGAGCCCCCGGGTTTCTGGAAAGCCACGAGCATCACACAGATGGTGTTTGTGTGCTGGGGATGTGCAGTGCCACCCATAAGCATTGTACCTATGGCACAGCCACATGGTGATGCCATGCCCGTGCCACGCCATTGCTGCCAGTGCCCCCTGCTCATGAAAGGCATGACCATGGTCCCCTGTGCCTCTCAGGAGCCTCTGTCATGGCAAAGAGTTGGGGTTTGATCTTGAGGGGAGAAGGGAGGACAGTGATTACCAAGTGCGAGTTTACCTCTGGTTCCTTTGTGTAGGTGCTGAGGGGAGCTCGGCGCAGATCAAAGGCAGAGGGATGGGTAATTCAGGGAGGGGAGTTTACTCTGCAATCCAGCTCTGGCAGCAAACATCCTTGCCTCTTTCCTCGGGGAAATGCATTTGTTTGGAAGGGAGGTTTGACAGGACTTGTGTGATGGATAGTGTGAAAAGTTTTCAGGGAGCAATTAAAAAGGGGGAAGAGGGGGGAGCACGTTCCTTTAGCATTTTTCCATTACTATTTGGGTAACTGGAAGAGCTACTTGTGAAACTCTGAAGCAACAGTAAATTCCTGGAGAGAGACAAGATGCTCCAAACACTTCATTTCTGACAAAATCTGTTCTAAGTTTTGCTCCCTATAAACAAAAAATGAGCAAATGCCAAGCCAGTGATCCAAGTAACTGTACAGTTCAGTGCTTGTTTTATGCTGTCTCTTTTTGGGGACCTCTTCTAAACAGAGTATTTTTTCAAGTTCCCTTCTTTCCCTGTAGAACTTGACATTTCTTTTGAACATCTTCATCTTCCTTTTCTAAGGCAACAAATTCTGCTTATCTGTTCTCTTTTGTCTCCCCCCTTCCCCTGTGTCTTCTGTGAAGAGCACAGACATTTCTTCCAGGTATTGAGCAGGCATTCCTGCACCAATAATTTCTGTTTTGTCTCAGGCAATCCATCAGGCTTGTGTGATGAAAAGGTAATGCCTGTATGTGGCTTACATCTCTTATCCTCCTGAGAAGATTTTTCTATACCAGAGTATTGGACAAGGCAAAGTTCTCCCAACCTTGAATGTGAATGTAAAAAAAATGATGTATTTGAGCCAGGCTTTCAGAAGTCAGTTGAAGGAGCACTAAGCAGTTACAGGCAAGAAACTGGCAAGATCACAGTTTTGCCATGCAAGCTGCAAATTGATTAATGTGGCAGCTGTTTGACTGGAAATTAGGAGAGAGTTTTGAGAGCCATGAGAGGAAATTAGGCCATTTTATGCTTTTAAAGCTGTTTAAAACTCAGTGGTACTCCTCCTCCCCTGGAGGTTTATAAGCATGCAGCAACTTCTGTATTTAATAAAGAAAGCAAGCCCAGCAGAAAGACTGAAAATGTTTTCCAGGGGCAGTGGAGCTCAATTGTCATGTGATAACAGACCAGAAAAACTTGGTTTCTGGGAATCTGGTCCTCAGCATCTTGGTTTGCAGAGTCCAAATCTGTAGCCATGTATCTCACTTTATCCAGTGCCAAGGTCTGATTTAGAAGCACTCTGGAGTGTCAGGCACTGAGCTTGGCCTGACTGACACCTCTGGAAATCTCCTTGGCCTCAGAGGGATCTCTCAGTGGGTTGGAGTGCCTGGCCAGAAAGAATCTTAGCTCCCTCCAGCAGAGGAAGGCAGCCAATGCACATGAACCATGTGGAAGAGAAGGTCCCATGGTATGAATCATCTGCTTCCCCTGGTGGAAACAGGGTGGTTCTAATCAATGTGTTACAAAGAGCCAGAGAAACCTCTTCCCTGCAAATGATCCCCATATGCTGCCTGTGAGACAAGTCTAATTCGGGAGGAGCAAACTTGGGAGTCAGTCAGCAGTGTTAAGGATGCCTTGGAAACTTCTTGGTGTTAATGAAGTTTCACTGGGAATTTAAGACTCTAAAACTGTGCTTTTCTACCAGATGTGGGAATGCAAAATTGATGCAGACCATGGCCCAGTGGAGAGGTTTTGGGCTGGAACTCAGAGGATCTGGTTTCTGTTTTGGGATGTGCTGGTTGTGACATGAGAAAATACTCCATGCTAGATTTAGGAGAGTTTAATAGTTTTGGCAGTCACAAAATCCAGTTTTATCCTTCTGTGCTCCCAACCTTTCTGCACAGCTAGCTTTCCAATTCTTGAGTCCCCCAGGTCAAAGCATTTTAACCCCTGGTCTGGAAGATATCAGCAGGTGATCTGTGGGAAGTGCCACAACTTAAAACCGAAAGGAAATTATTGCCAAAGGCAGAACAAATAGACAGGACGGGGAAGGTACAAGTACTGAACACCCCTAATTGCATTTGGCTGCGAAGAACAGCTGCTGTGGTGTCTGCACAAAATAGCCTTTTGATTTGTTTTCCATAAGCTCTAAGTTGCTCTGGGTTTAAGGAGCATCGCTTCCAGTGCGTGGCTTTGTCACCGTGGTGCCCAAACTGGTGCTTCCCAACCTGTTCTGCACTGGGCTCAAAGTTCATCCCACCTCCCTGACAGCAGATCTGAAGGTGATGGTGTTTTCCCTCTCATCCCTGAACTCTGTAGTTAAGGCATTAGTTCAGGTTGTAGAAGAATCACACTCAAACCCTCCAGCTGCCCTGAGGGAATGTGAAATCCCACCTCTGACCTTTCAGGAGGTTGCTCTTGCATTCAGGCTCTCAGCAGAGCCCTCCCACTGCCTACGGAGTATTTCCGTCTTTCCTAGGCCAGCTATGATCAAGAGAAAGCTCTTGTTTGGGAGGAGGTGGGGACACCTGAAGCCCAGTCCTTGCTCAGGTTAAAAGCTCAGTGTTTTAGTGACCTGTTAGCTAATGAGATCCTAAAGAAAGGCAGAGCACTGAAATGGGGAGCCAAGGCACCATGTAAACTCATGAGTCAACACCTTACTGAAGTGATAAACAAGTGTTTTTCCCTTGGAGCCTTTATTGCAAGTGAAGGAAGTGTATTTCCTTTCTTTCAGTTTCTTCAATTTAGCTTGGTCAACTACCTGTCATTAGAACTGAGAAATTAATTACAGATTTAAAAAGCTGTACATTTCTTTTTCCTGCCTACCAGTGTATGAATAAACTGAGACATCAGGACTAAGATCTACTCATTCCAGGCTGTTTAAGCACTGGTTAACAGTTATTTCATGAGCATCAGTTTTCCCTGTATAATAATACAGTCAACTTTAGATTCAAAACATGTTTTGACACCTTCTTCTTTCATATTCAAATCATCTGATATTGCTTTATTTGCTAATGGAAACCAATGCTGCCTTTTTGTATGTTATTACAGCATACTTTCTATCCAAAGGCAATTCAACATAACTCCTAAGAAAAAGAAATTGAATTACCTGGTAAGTACAAAATATAATTTGCCCTTTTCCAATATCATAAAAGGTAAACATGAAGCATTTGAATAAAAATTTCGGTTGGTTAAGTGTTTGAACATACACATATCACATTCTGAGTTAGAAAAACAGGAAGGTATGAAATACAGCAAAAGACTTCAGGCGCTGTGGAAGAAATCTCAGTGGTTTCCAGCCACTAAGCATCAACTGCTCTTGGGAAAAATGATTAAATACAAATGCAAAACAGGAATAAAACCTGATAACTTTAGCCAAGGTCACTTGTTTTCTTCCTGAAGTGACAAATAAAATAGATGGCTTAAATCCCATGCATATGAATCACTCCACCCAGTTTATTTTTCACAACAGGAGGCAGGGAGTTTTTGCCTCTGCAGTGGAAAGAGAGGAGGAAGGAGGCCTCCTGCTCACCCTGGCACTGCTGGCAGCCCTTTTGGTTCACCTCCCTCCCAAATGGCTTCCAGCAAATAGACTTGTCTTCCAATTCTCTCTATTGCCTTTCTGAGGAGCAAGGCACTTGTGTTTGCCCCCCTGGCCTTTCACCTCTCCAAACACTCGTCTCTCTACCCTTGCCCCATTTATGCACCCCATACATGGGGTGATGCAGTGATACCTCTGAAAGCACCAGGCAGGCTTGACCAAAAAGATTTGGAAGAGCCCCAGATTTCTATGGAATGGCAAGTTCCAGCAGCTGAGGCTTCCAGAGTGTGCAGGAAACTGGGACCTACTGCACCTGAAGGAAGAGAAGCAGAGAACTGGGGTTTGGCATCCTGGGAATTCAGGAGATGAAAAGTGAAGCAGCCTTGATGTATTGGTTCAGTCCAGGGAAACAGATGCTCTTTACTGTGGTGCTTCTCACGTGGGACTCGTCCCCTTCTTCCCTCCTTTCTGTTTGACTCTCAGAGTCACTCCAGGATTGCACACCCTGCCCAAACGCAGCACAACTCCCCTGGATGCCTGTGAGAGAGTCTGAAAATCCCACCAAACCACTCCCTGCAATTGTGCCTTCTTCCAGGAACAGGAAGGACTCGAGCTCTGGGGCATTTCCAAGGGCAGCCCAGTCCTTCTGCCATGTTACTGTGCATGCAGCTTACCAAATCCCCCGATGCCAGCTGCTGTCTCTGAATTATTGCAAGACTGTTTGCCTTTGCATTTGGATTCTGTTGTTTTGGCTTTGTTTTGTGTTTTGTTTGTTTGTTTTTTCCCAAATAAACATGCTGAGTGTAGCACTCCTGCAGCCATCAATATTCAGATCAAACACCACAGTATGATGCGCTGCCCAAGGGATGAAGAGAAACAGGAGATGACATTGGGTGCTGCTAAAACTTGTTATCTCCTGGCTAGCTCCACTGCAAGTGTGATGTGGGGGAACTGACTCAAGGCAGGTTTTTGTCTGCCTTGACTGCAAGGCATGACTGCAGAACTGTGACTGTGCTCATCTGGGGAGTGTAACACAGAGAAGAGCAGGATTTGCACCCACATGAGACTGCTTGGAATCTAGGCTTAGGGCATTTTCTGTGAGAGAGGAGTTGATACTTCCTCCTCCTTTATTGTCAGGAGAATGAGTCACAACTTAATTCTGGGCCATTTTCTGTGCCAGATGAACATCACAGCGATTCTTTGTTCACATATCTGAAATGATAAAAACAAAGCAAAGATGAGAACATCAAATTGTGGCACTCAAATCAGAGATCCTCCTTCCCTCAGCTGGGATCTAAAGGCCTGCATTTTTTCAAATGTGAAATGAATGAAAGAAAATGCAAGCATCACTCCTTTAGAGACGTGTATGATTTCATGGCCAGTGCTTCATGCTTATTTTTGGCTCACCTCTGAGCCTTGCCCTATCACAAAGTTCACTACGCCGAAAACTGTTTCTCTGTGTAATCAAATCTGGTTAAGTCTAAAGTCTGAGGGTAAACACTCTAACCTGGATTTGTAAAATGGTTTGCAAATGTGATTAAAGCCAGCCTAGCTTTTCATGGTACATTATAAAAATGATGCATCTGACAGAGATATTACCCTGAACACTGCCAGTGATTGCACTGCTGTATTCAGCACCGTCCTTTGTCCTTTTGTAGAACAACAGGAGCACAGTCATACCTTTGAGTGTCCCACACAGGGTACTGTGGGTATAGGTGGGACACAGCCCGATGTGTGCTGCGTTAGATTTGTGATTCCATACTGTCCTTAATAAAGCTGCCCTACTTTCTTTGCTGCTATGATTTTCTAATATTAGGAGCGCTCAGTGCTATTGTGTAACCTTATTAATATTAGAAAAAATTATTCTCCTACTACTGAGCAATGCTCATTCATCCCCTTTTGGTCATTGAATGGTGATGTGTCCTTAAGCATCAGAAGGGCATGTACAGAGCTGGAACGCTGCCCTGTGCATTATAGTGGCACCTGGATCTCCCTGCTGCAGGCTCACTCTGAGGAGAAATCAGGAAGTCCTTTCATGAGGGTTTATTTCATAAACCACCATTGCTGCACTGGTTACTAAAATGCTAAGCATCCATTTTATTCACAGTGATTAATGCCTGGAGCCTGATGATGAGATATATATAGTATCTGAGCTATTAAAATATTTTTGAATAAACATTCTCCTCTTAAATAAAGTTCCTTTGAAAGACTTATTTTAATTTCAAGAGGAGGATTAAGCCTTGCTTAAATATTAAAAGGGAATTCTGGTGTGGATATTACCTGTTTATCTTGAGTTGGGAGTCAATCTCTAGCAGTTATGATTTCAAAGATCATCTCCAAAATATAACCTCATTAAAATGGATGCCAGTTTTCCTGCCTCAGTTTGCAGATTTCCTGAGAGAGCTGCTCTCTCCTGTTCATTTTGAAGGTGATGATTCAGGCCTGGACACCAGAATATGTTCACTTTTACTGTGTTCCTTTGGGCACACCAGGGCAGGACCTGCTCTGAATGATGACAGACACAGGGCAAGGCAGGAGAGGAAGGGGAAGCATTTAAAATTTCGAAAAGGAAGTCTCCAGCTTTGAAAAAGCCAAGAAACACCTTTAGCTCTGAGGAGGCAGAGAATTAAAAAACCCCCTCTGATAGTTTCTTTGTTATAAGGACACCAGTGCTGCAAGTTTGCAATCCCCTGAAGTACCTGGCAGCATGTTCTCCTCACCCCATGGGCACCCAAGGGATGCTGTGGATGGACTGGCCTCCCTGCTCTGACCTGGAGACACTATTGCCTGCCTGAAGATGACAGTGCTCACCTTCCTCACCACAGACATTGCACAGGACTTGCCTGGACTGAAGAAAGAACCTCCAGAAATAACAAAAAAATAATGGATTTACTGTTGCAGATAAAGGAGAAACTGCAAAGAGCCAGTAGCTTAGAAACTGGACTGGGCTGAATTTACCCCTTGTGCAATTAAAGAACACACCATTGACCATTATTGATCTAATGAAGCAAGGTCACAGAGCAGGGAATGCAGGCCAGACTTCAACATGATCATGTCAGTACAGCTGACGGCTCTAAGACCTGAGATTTAATGGTGTTAGAGTCTTAAAGAGCATGATTTTAAGGGAGCAATAGCTGTGCAGAGACATGCCTGTGTCTGAAAATGTCTGAAAGCAAACTGTGCTAACCCAGCCTGTGCTACAGTGCTAGCATAAACCTAATGATTTTTCTCTTCTTTTTAACTCAATGCATAAAAAAGGAAGACTCATTAACTTGCATTTGTTTGTTTCAGATTAAAAACAATCACGGTACTAATCCAGAGCTCCAACTGCATGTGCCACAAATTAAAAATTGAAATGGAAACAAATGAGGAAGGCTGCTTAGGATCATAGGATCATACTTCGGGCCAACAGGGTGCTTGGTAGGTAATGCAGTTCAAGTTTCTGTACTAAATATAATTTAAAAAATATATGTATAAAGACCTGTACCAGGACACAAGCCTGCATTAGAAGAGAGCACTCCCCAGAGGCAATTAGCTGGGCTATGCATTCCCAAGAAAGAGATACTCCTGGGACTCAGGCTCTTTTCAGTGTACAGAGGATATGGGCTTGTTTCAACAGGTAGACTGAAATTCCTGCCTGCTCTGCCTGAATCACTGAGCCTTTGTTAAACAGCACCATTGCAAAATGAAACTGATTTCAGTGTCCTGAAAGGCTGCCCAAGTATTTTACAGTATTTAACATACCTGGCAGTTAAAAATTATTCATGCAACAGATATATTTTCCTTTAAAACCTGTTCCATAGCTGTCTCCATTAAGATTTCTTTCAAGGCACATTGAAATCCCAGCTGCTTTCAGAGACAGGACAGTTGAGGAGGGAGGTGACTGACTCAGAGTGGAGCAGTCTTGATTTGCATTCCTTGACCACTTTCCTTGAGCACAGGAGCTGTCTGTCCTGGTGTGTAGGAAATCAAGTGAGGAAGGCCAGAAAATGGCATGGCTGAGCAAGGCACTGCTCCTCAAACTGAGAGGTAGGAAAGAAGTGCACAGCCAGTGGGAGCAGGGACAGGTGACCTGGGGAGAGTACAGGGATATTGTTCACATGTGCAGGGATGGTGTCAGGAAAGCCAAGGCAAAGCTGGAACAGGACCTGGCAAGGGACAAGAAGGGATTCTGCAAGTCCTTAGGTCAGAAAAGGAAGGTGAAGGAGAGTGTAACCCACCTTACAAGCAAGAAGGGTGAACTAGTGTCGACTGCCATGGACAGGGCAGAGATAGTCAATGAGTTCTCAGCCTTAGCCTTCACTGACAGGCAGGCTTCCCACTTCTTTCAAGTCCCGGTTCCTCATGATGGGTGTGGGGGGAGTGAAACCTCTCCCACTGTAAGCAAAGAGCAGGTTTGGG
The DNA here is from genome assembly GCA_035221455.1 of Xenops minutus. Classification (NCBI taxonomy): domain Eukaryota; kingdom Metazoa; phylum Chordata; class Aves; order Passeriformes; family Furnariidae; genus Xenops; species Xenops minutus. The sequence goes on from JAWWEE010000074.1 coordinate 61,371,089, forward strand.
ATCACTTGGTGAAGCTGAATAGACAAGTCTGTGGGACTGGATGACAGGTATCCCAAGATCCCGAGGGAACTGGCTGCTGTTGTTGCCAAACCACTCTCCATCACATTTGAAAAGTCATGGTTGTCAGGTGAAGTCTGTGGTGACTGCAAAAAGGGAAACATTGCTCCCATTTTTAGAAGGGTGAGAAAGGAAGATCCAGGGAACAACAGAGCGGTGAGCCTCACTTCTGTGCCTTGGAAGATCATGGAGCAGATTCTCCTAGAGGATGTGCTAAGGCACATAAAAAACAAGGAGGAGGTGAACTAGATGGTCTTTAAGGTCCCTCACAATCCACACTATTCTATGATCCCATGAGTCTATGATAAAAGAGGGGGTTTCTACCAAACTGAACCCTTTCTAATCCTACCCTTCATGGGCAGGCTTAGAAGTCTAGAAATCACATGTGCTTGCTTTCATGCACTCCTGTATGACTAATAAAGTGATGATTCTCTGCTATTTTCATCCCAAAATAGCATCTCAGCTCCCCTGCAAGCAATATGCAATATAATATTGCTAAAATAATAACTACTTCGGCAGCACATTACAGCTATTTGCACAGCACTTAACAAGCATGATATGACAAACTAACACTTAGGCTCAAACCCATTTTTCAGAATTAAGAATTTCTATATGACTCTTTCATGTTGTGGGGTTTTGTTCCCCAGCAAAGCATCAACATGAGAATCCCCTTCTCCATGGGTCTACTTACATAGCTCCAAAACCATACATTTGCTAAGCTGGCTTAGGAAGCCTTAGCTCCTGCTGCCCAGTCCCTGCCATTTGTCCAGGCTCTCTGCAGGCCTGGCAGAAGCCCAGGCAGAGCAGCAAACAGCCCAGGCACAGAAAGTTAGATTGATTTGGGGCAGGAATCCTGCCCCCTCTGCAGACATAATACCTGGTGCTGTGCTCTACGTCTGTCTCAGGAATGGTTTGCTGAAGGCATGTTGGGGTTTCATCAGCAGGTCTTGGCATGCAATACATCTGATGCAGTGCTTGCATGGTTGCTGTCTGCTCAATACTCCCATTTCTGGCAGGAGGGAATGACTGATGGGAGCTTTAGGCACATATTACACATCATGAATCCTGGTTGCACCCATGCTGTGCAGCTATTCCCTACTTTCATTATGTGATGCCACCTACATCTTTGCTAACAGATTCTCTACCTGCTTTCTCCTGTTATGGGACCGATGGGAGCTTAGGAAAGCCAGCCAGACCAAATCTGTGAGTGTTTGCCAGCTGTGTGTCCCATTTTAGGTGCCTGGTTGCCCTCAAGCACCCAAAAAGACCCAACAGAGAGCATTGCACTCATTTTTTCTGAGCCTTAGTTTCTCCACATGTAAAGTGAGAACACATGCACTTGTCTTTGTAGGATGTCATAGATTGTCAAGGAATGGAAATTGTACTTTTATATATCCTCCTCTGTACCTTATGTGAACAGAGCAGCAATGCCTTCAGGAGTATCTTGTTAGTGATGTAGTTTCTTGAAGCCTCAGTATCTTCTTCACAGCCCATCCACACTTGGCACACGAATCTTCTGGAGAAAGGCTCTGGAAACAGGAAGGAAAAATGCAGAAATCATACTGAACAGGCTCAGAGACCCCAGACATGGTCACAATTCCCGTTGATCAGAACAGAGGAGAGCTGAATGTGTTATGAACCCTTTGCTAGCTATGTAGTCTACTCTAGCTCTCTCTGTTGCACACTGGGCCATTTAATACTACAAAAGTTAAAGCAATTCCTGCCTTCGGATCACACAGCAAGAACTTCTGTGGATTGTCTCAGTGGAAATGCATTCAAAGAGACACTAAAACAAACTGACTCTTCTCAAGAACAAGTTCCTGACAGCCTGAGAAACTGCTAGTTGTGTGTCATTAGATGTAAAAAAGGACTTGAGCAACTCAGCTCACACATCCTTTCTTGTGCTGCACGTTAAGGCTGAGGATGAGTCAGTACAGCCTAGTGGGAGAACCAGACAGGTCTGAATCACCACTTTTTCCTCATCTCTAAAGCACTATTATTTCCATGCAAATAGTTTCAAGCCTCAAGGTTGTAGAAGAAGCCCAGTGGTGGTGTTCACTAACCTCATACACCAGAAGGAATCGAATGGTTAATGAAAATTCACAGCTGTTTCATGTGTAAAGACGCTGATCTATGCAAAAGGAAATGAGCTAATTAAACTTAAAATCCTGGAATTTGAGAAGTACCTGGAGAGACAGCGAGCTCCATGTCAGGATTTCACTGAAGCTGTATATTATTCAGCTCTTTCCCTTGTTGTTCAGATGGACATATGAGAGCTTTTTGAAACACAGCTGTGCAGTCTGACTGGATAAATGTTTAAAAAATGTGAAGAAGACCAGATTTTCTTCTAAGTACAGAGAAGTAAGAAAGAAACAGTGTGGGACCCTGGTACACTTATCAGGTGGATCTTATCTTTGTGGTGAGTTGAGCAGGCTCTACAACAGAAAAAGCTCTGCAATACGTGGGAAGACACCTTCACACATTTGGAAAGTAAACTGAGGATGTTTATTAAGTGCTATCTGTATGTGGGAAATGACCAACTTTCTGTGTTTGACTTATGCTGATAGATTGTGCATATTTTCATGTCACGTATGCTTGATTGATTCTTTTATATCGAGTACTTTCAACTTAATATCCACCTTAATAATACTAAAACTAAATATAAAAGCTAAAAACCACTTTTTAAAGTAATTAAATAAAATTAATTTAAATAAAAAATATGTTACATTATTATTTAAAATAATTAAATAAAAATAAACCCCACAAGGATTCCTGACTTTTATATTTTCAACCCTTATTTAAGAAGAAACTAATATAGTTGTACAGAAAGAACTTCATATAGTATATAAAATTCAGCTGAGAAGACAGTTTCAAATCTTTGCAAGCAACTCTACCAGAGTTTTTAGAAGTGCTATTGAGCTGGGATTTCTCACATAAAGTTGGTAATATATCTAATATGTACATTGTGCAGTGTAATGGCCTAGAGCCACAAAACTCAACTGAAATACATAAAAGGAACAGAATTGTGACTGCAACACTTTTGCTAGTTTCCTACCAATTTCTTTACAGAATTTAGGTACAGAAAAAGGATGTTTGAGACTTTTATAGTTTTGTTTGTTTTTTTTTCCCTGTGTGCAACTTTATTCTAATAACTTCCGTTTTCAGAGAAAAGAATCAACAAAGAACAAAATTGCTGTCTCTGTGAGAGAAATCTCTGTGTGTGTCTTCCTTGAGGGAAGGTTTAGTAACAATCAGGGCTCTCTTGACAAGACTGCCAGGTTTAGAAGTGTAAAGGTCTAGTACACAGAGCACCAGAAGCTTCCTAGTTCAACACACTCAGCCCAAGGAGCCTCGGTCCTGGTTAGACACATGATGTGATAATTCAGACCTGCTCAGAGGTTGGCTTGGCTACTGCAGCACTGAGGGCACCATTTGCCCTCTCTAACTCTGCAAACCCATGTTGACTGAACTTGAGGGAAAAAATTAAAAGGAAAGCAAGGAAAAATTCTTTTTAGGAAAACAATGGATGTAGCAGAATTCATAATTTCATTAGTTCTAATTCCCAGTTTGAATGTCTTACTGAATATTTAAACAGTGACCTTGCACAGATCTTCATAAAGTGGCTTGTGCCTACTAAAATAATAAAAGCTATATAATGACTAAATAGCCACATGGCATCCATTTCTCTTCAACCTTCACATATTCACTGTTCCTGCAAGCTGGCTACTTTCTTGGGGCTTTTTATTATGCACAGACAAGCAAATAAGGCAAGACAGATATTCCAAATTGGTGGGATCACCCTGTATAAACAGGTTTGAATGTCTGATGGAGAGTCCCAAAGCAATCTTTGTATTTTAAAGAAAGGTACTGCTCCTGTGGTTCTTTGACAAATGGATCTAGATTATGTTTCAGTTGTCAGAAGCCAAAGAGTATCCATCTCCTTCATTCTGCATTAATAGCACATGGAAAGAAAAACATGTTTAACTTGCAGCCAATCCTTTCAGTGTCTCTGTTTTCTGTAATAAAGAAGTGTTTGCTGTGAGATGGTGGCAAGAAAAAAACCACCAGCCCACCTCTTTACAGAGTATGGGAGAAGAGTGCTGGCTTCCAAACCTGATTTTTTGAGCACTGGCGGATTATGTTTGCAACATTGTCCTTGGCACATTTCCAGGAGTCTCATATGGGAAAGGTTTTTAATTTCCTTTGTCTTTTCTCTTTATTCTCTTCTCATTCCTTCCTTCCCTTTCTTTCCTTACCATTCTCTTCTTTTCTCTTAGGAATTGGTGAAGGAGACAGCATGTGGAAAATCACCTTTATTTTTACGCTTTAATTGGAAGCAGCATCCAGGTTGGCAGGAGCACGGCTCTGGAGCCCCAGCATTCATCCCAGACAGGGGCAAAGGTGGAACGAGCAGGATCCGGCAGGGGCACTGCAGTGATTTGGTGAGGTTTGCTCTTCTGAGAAGGGAGTTTCTGCGAGGACATGGTGGGTTTAGGTTTGATATTAGGTAGAAATTCTTTACTGTGGAGGTGGTGAAGCACTGGAACAGGTTGCCCAGAGAAGTGGTAGATATCCCATCCCTAGTACTGTTCAGGGCAAGGTTGAGTGGGGTTTTGAACAACCTGGTCTGGTGGAAGGTGTCCCTGCCCATGGCAGGGTGTTGTAACTAAATGATCTTTAAGGTCCTTTCTAACCAAAGCCATTCTGTGTGTTCCATGCTGTGCACTTGCTGATGCACACCCTGACGTGCCTTTAGCAAACCATTCCTGGGACAGACGTAGAGCACAGCACCAGGTATTGTGTCTGCAGAGGGGGCAGGATTCCTGCCCCAAATCAATCTAACCTTTTGTGCCTGGGCTGTTTGCTGCTCTGCCTGGGTTTCTGCCAGGCCTGCAGAGAGCCTGGACAAATGGCATGGACTGGGCAGCAGGAGCTAAGGCTTCCTAAACCAGCTTAGCAAATGTATGGTTTTGGAGTTATGTCAATAGACCCATGGAGAAGGGGATTCTCATGTTGATGCTTTGCTGGGGAAAGAGAAAAAGGGAAACAGAACAGATGTCCCAGTAAAGCTGAAGAGGTTTGACAATTGTAAGGGGAGTGAGTGACCAGCAGTCCGGCATGGAATGTGGGCATATTGGCTGGGCATCCCGTGGGGTTGGGGTGGGATGTGCAGGGGGGCTGTGGGTGCTGGGGCTCGGGGCAGCGCTCCCAGGACAGACAGACAGACAGATGGACAGCGGGCAGCAAGGCAGGGCGATGCTGAGGGCACCACTGCCCTCATGCTCTGGGACAGACACACAGACACACGGACAGACAGCGGGCAGGGTGGCACTGAGGGCGGCGCTCCCAGAGCAGACAGACACATGGATACACGGACACACGAACACACAGGGACACAGGGACACACGGACACACAGCCACACGGACACACAGACACACGGACAGACACACGGACAGCGGGCAGGGCGGCGCTCCCAGAACAGACACATGGACACACAGACACATGGACACATGGACACACGGACAGATGACAGGGCGGTGCAGAGGGTGGCGCTCCCAGAACAGACAGACACATGGACACACAGACACACGGACACACGGACACACAGCCACACGGACACATGGACAGCAGACAGGGCGGTGCTGAGGGCAGCGCTCCCAGGACACACAGACACACAGCCCCAGGGACAGACAGCCCCCGGGACAGACAGACCCCCGTACAGCCCCCGGGACAGAGAGACCCCCGGACAGCCCCCGGCACAGACAGACCCACAGACAGCCCCCGGCACACACAGATCCCCCCACCCACCCGGTGGGCGGTCGGCAGGGCCGTGCCGGGCCCACCCCCCGGGGCGGTGCCGGGCCGGGCCCGCCAATGGAGCGGGCACAGCCGGGGGGGCCGGGCCGGGCTGTGGCTGTGCCGCCCTCCCCGCCGGCGGGCACGGCTGAGCCGGGCAGGGAAAGGCAAGGCGAGGGAAAGGAAAGAAGGGAAGGGAAAGGACAGGAAAGGAGGGGAAGGCACCGTCGGCCGTGCGTGTGATGGTGCGGGCATGGCGCGGCGGCTGAGGCGGGGGGCGGCCGGCCCTGGCCCCGGCCCCGGCGGCAGCGCTGGGCGGCGGGGGCTGCCTCGCTGAGGGAGCGGCGGGAGCAGGAGGAGGAGGAGGAGGAGGAGGAGGAGGAGGGCTGCTCGGGCCGCCATGCTGCCCGGCGTGGGGGTGTTCGGCACGGGTCTGACGGCGCGGGTGATCGTGCCGCTGCTGAAGGCCGAGGGCTTCGCCGTGAAGGCGCTGTGGGGCCGCACGCCCGAGGAGGCGGAGGAGCTGGCCAAGGAGATGAGCGTGCCCTTCTACACCAGCCGCATCGACGAGGTGCTGCTGCACCAGGACGTGGACCTGGTCTGCGTCAACCTGCCCCCGCCGCTCACACGGCAGGTCGCCGTGAAGACCCTCGGTGAGTCGCGGGGACGGCAGCGCCACCCACCGCAGCCCCTTCTCCTTCCCTTCTCCTTCCCTTCTCCTTCCCTTCTCCTTCCCTTCTCCTTCCCTTCTCCTTCCCTTCTCCTTCCCTCCCTTCCCATCTCCTTCCCGTCTCCCTCCCTTCATCCCACCCTTCCCGGCTTTCCCCGCTGCGC
>JAWWEE010000074.1:61377795-61452119 GCA_035221455.1 Xenops minutus
CTTCTCCTTCCCTCCCTTCCCTTCTCCGTCCCGTCTCCCTCCCTTCATCCCTCCCTTCCCGGCTTTCCCCGCTGCGCAGCGCGGAGAGCATCCCGCATCCCCGCCGTGGTCCCCGGGCAGCGCCCCGCAGGGATGCTCGGCCCCGGGGAGCGGGGGGGAAAGCAGGTGTCACCCGTGAAAAAATGAAAATATATATATATATATAAAACAACAAGGGAGAAAGTGTTGGTGGAACGGGGGGGAATCATCGCACCCAGGCGGTGAAACGGGAGGAGACCATCCCGCCCAGCCGAGCATCCCTGGGCTGGGGGTGCCGGCACAGCCGGCTGGGAAATAGCCGGGCAGGAGGCGGTGGGATCCGAGGGAGAACGCTGCTGGCACAGCCCGGGATCACATACAAAGGGAAGGAGGCACTGGCAGGGCAGGCATGCCCCGTGCCAAGGCGGGCTGCATCCCTTCTGCCATGCGAGCCGCAGGTCGGGGCTGTGCATTCCCCCAGCGCTCGGACACCGGCTCCCAGGTGGGTTCCTGCGGGTTTACACCCTCCCCTGCGGGTTTACACCCTCCCCGAGGGAAGTCTTGGCTTGTCCCTGCAAAGGCAGGTGGGAAAATGAGCTGCCCTCGGTGCGGGGTGCGCAGGTTACCGAGGCGGGGTGGCTGGTTGGGCTCTGGGTTGCAGATATCTAGGCTGATTGCTATCGCTTTCGGGCTCATGAATGTGTGTGTGCCCTTCCTTTGCCACTAGTACACTCATTAGAATTAGTCACCATTCAGACGCTGCTAATACAGCAGCCAGCTAGTGTTTTCAACCTTTAAAATTAAGCAATTAAGGAAATTAAGGCAGTGCCTAAGGAAAAAAAAAATCCAGCCTGGAGTGCAGAGTAGGCATTTGTGTGGAAGGTTTGCTCAGTGTTACTCTCTGTACTCGGAAATGCTTGTCTTTGAGTCAGAACGTTTGCTTTTCTTTTATATTGTACTTTAGACTTCTTCCTGAAGATACAGCGCTTGCATCAGAAGCCTGACTTGCTGTGGAAATGAATTTGTAATGTAGAAATACATCTACACACCACAAAACCTATGTAAAGGACAGTATCAAGGCAACAAGGTTTCACATTTGGCACACATGAATTTGGTGACAATTGTGTCAGCTTTCCTGTGGCACTCCTTCCTGCAGGTGTTGCTCGTGGAAGTGACCCAGCTTGCCTGTGCTCTGAGAGTCCCATGAGGTTTCAGGCAGACACAAGGCATCTGGTAGAACAAAATTTCTGAAATAATAAAGAAACACAATTGGTGTGCTTTTTCACAGAGGGCCAGACATGCATGTCTAGCGTGATAAAGTAATAATATGTTTTGTCCTTCTCTGAATATTTGCAGCTAAAGAAGAAACAAAAACCTGTTCCCAAACATGAGCTGAATTTATGAATGATTTTATGAATCGAGGTAGCTGAGATGTTACTGATAACTTGCTGATGTAATCTGCTAGCAACAGACCGGAGCAGGAAAAAAAGGTGTTTTCTTAGTGTTTATTAGTATGTCACCATTCTCAGTTCCCTTTCCTCTCTAGTCAATAGGGTTTTCTCTGTTTCCCCAATGGTCATTATTTATACCTTGCAGGGGTGACAAAGTTTGTGTAAAAAGGCATGGAATGGTCATTAAACAGGGATTAAACAGGTTACAAGGTGATAGTGTGCAACGTATGATAATCCTTTCAGTAAAACACTAAAAAAAATATTTATAGAAATATATCTTGGACAATAAAGGACTCCCTGTTATTTCAGAGGTAAATTTTTTCCTTTTTAATATAGGCACTGTATCTGTAACTATGAAAGTTCTTGAATATTCATATATGTGCAAACAAGGAGCTAGAGCAGTGGATCATGAGTTGTTGAAAGGAATAGCTCCCTGCTAGCAGCTCCATCTCCTGATCCTGCTTGTGCTTCATGGCTTGGGAACTGCTGTGCCCTGGAGTGTTTATTTTGCTTTAATTTTTGGTTAGAGGGAGTGCAATTTTTCTGGTAAGCAGAGACAATGTTGTATTGACTGGGGAAAGCAGAAGATGAAAAAGCATTACTTACTCTTGAAATTTCACACAAATATTATGTATAACTAGTGATAGGACATAAACAGAGATTCCAGAGGTTTTACTCAGAGATGGAAGCTTCAGGAGGTCTAAACATGATGCCCTGCCTTGCAGTAGAAGAAGTTGAGGAAGAGTTGCTCATTAATACATGCAGGTCTGGCTTCCCTATGACAGGATGCATATCTGGCCTGGCAAGAGGCAGGGGCCAGCTTGCCTTTTGTACCTGTGTTTCATTTTAAATTGTCTTGCTGCCCAGGGCTGTGTTCTCCTTTTGGTGAGGTTTCATTACTAAAAGGTAAAAGCCTGAGGAAGCTTCAATCACCCATCTGGAGCTGTGTTTAGCTGTGAGTTTGCAGCATGTTAAAGCCACTTTCTGCTGTGGACTCTGGAGGTAAAGGTGGGGTGAAACAGGTGTCCCTGCAGCTGTGTTTAGCTTGGACCACTCAGTGGGAAGGACTCGATTGTTTTGTTTTCACTGACATGTAGATGTATTGCTGCTTGAAATGTGTTTTTGGCAAGGTGGCCCATCAACTACTGTTGAAACAGAAATATGTGAATATATGCCCCAGCTGAGGAAGTCCCCACACTGTGGCTTCCTGGCAGCTGTTGAGGGGAGAAAATGGAAGAAATAAAGCTTTAAGTTTGCCCTGTTAACTTTTCCTTGAAGCCTCTGCTGCTTGTCTCTGTCAGAAACAGGTTCCTGAGCTGGGTCTGACTCTGTAGGGTAGTTTTCTTAGTAGTGAGACCAATATTGGGCAAATCTCTGTAGCAGACTGAGTTCAAGAGAAGATTGGAAACCAGGCTAGTTTGACCAACGAGCAAAAGCACGAATAAAATCCATGGCATTTTATGTGAAATATGCTGATGGCCTCTGTCACCTCTGTGTGAAAGGAATCAAATTCCTTGCTTGTATGTACAAAATGGGTCTGATTGACCCTTTCCTACCTCTGGTCTGTCCTGCTCACTTAGGAGCTCTTTTTTTTATTGCATTTGTGTTTGTTCCCTGTAGAATAATACAAAGCTCATGTCCTGACTTTTTGCTGCTTGGTGGTCAAAAAAGATCAATGGCTGAATGTTTAGGTAAGCATAGACAACAGTCTTACTGTTGAATGTGGGTGTTTTCCCTTTTCACTGAACTGAAAAATTTGGCATGTTTGCTAGAAGTGGTCCACTTTTCCCCTGCCTGTGTGCATTGGCAATTCAGTCATATTCCAAGCCTGATCAGGCATGGGAGATGTGTTTGCTTACAGGGGCAAAATATATCACCAGAGTGCCTGTTTGTGCTCAGCATCAGAAGGGTTGCAAGAACAGACAGTATGATATGATCCTCCATCTAGTTCAGAACTGTCAACATGACTTTTCCCAGTGTAATCCCTCCCCCCATGTCAATTAAATGTGACATTCTTCACATCCTGACTGAAACTGTTGCTCTCTGTGACTAAACAGCTGCCATACCAGGTGAAGTGGTTTAGTGTGGGTGGTGTTGAGAAGGCCTTGGTGACATTTCATCTTGAAGGCACAGATGTTTCTATGTGCCTGGTCCTGTTGGTGCTTGGCTAGAGAGAACTTACTCCTGAGGTTCACATAAGTGTTTCTGGGGAAGTTCTTTTGGGAAGAATAAAGTAACAGATGTTTTAAATCATATCTCTGGAGATGTTACCCTTTATTCTATTTACAGAGGCTTTACTTACTCTTTCATCCTACGTTAAGGACAGGAACACTGAGCTGTGTGCCTAGTATTCCTTGCACGTGTTTGCAGTCATGTCTAGATAATACTACTTTTTTAAGTGTTTATATTGTAGTAGTGCATGGTAGGAGGCTCTTGTGCCTGGGGACTATACAGTGTATGATTTTCCCAGCCCTGCAGAAGTTGCTCCTCTTAAGGAACACTTAATTTTTTTTGCTGATTGGTGCTTCTTCTAAACTTGATTGTGGTCATGAGGGAGCATCTTTATTTAGAGAGGAACACAAATAGTACTGCTGGGATGCTTACCTTCCCACCCCTTCCCAGGAAGCACTGGCATCACACAGGCATGCAGTATAGGCCTGCTGTCCAGAATATGTTTGTGAGAACAGCTTGTTAAAGCACTGGAAGCATTATTGCTGGATCTGCCCCTGCCTTGGGAGGAACATCAAGCTGCAGTGAAGTAATTCACAGATCTGATGCAATCGCTAGTTAATTTCTACGTACCTCTGCACCCATGCAAATCAAGCAGAGGTTAGGGCTATAGCAGTGGATAAAACTTGGTCCAGTCTTCCTAAAGCATTGGGATCCTTTAGGAAGAGATGCTCTATTAAAGGAAAACATTGTCATGATTATTTGTTATTAATAGCAATGTAATTTCTGTCCTGTAATATTGAGTTTAAATTTGACCTAACAGCAGTGACTTTCAGCAGAACACGCTCCTGTACTTGAAAGGCAGATGACTTTGCAGCATATTAAATGTGAATTATAGTCATCTTATTGCAAAAGAAGTCAGATGAAGTGCTGTCTGTCTTTAATCAGTGGAGCTACCAAAGGCTATGATGCCCTTTTTTTTTTTCCACATTTATTAGAAAGTCAGTCCAAAGACCCTGCTGGCAATCGGCTGCATGTTATCTTCCTACCTGAGTGATGACAGTGTACCACAGAAAATGGCACCTACCTCTTAAACTGACCTTTTTCTGTCAATACTGCAGACCTTTAATTCTAGTATTGTTCCTGTAAAACTCCTACAGAGATACTGTGGGATTTGCCCTTTAAGACAGTTAAGGTAAAGACCACTGTTCAGGTTTTAAAACGAGCAAATAATAATTAAAAAACCCCAACAGGCAAACCCCCACCCTTTGTTTCCCTTCTGGCCTTCAAATCAAAGGTGTGTTTTCATTTTCCCAGTTCTCTTCTGTCTGAAAGTAACCACCAGGATCCCAGTATGGACCAACCTTAGGATGCTGGGCCACTGAGCTTGTACCATGATGACACACCCAAATTTGCCTACAATAAGGAACAGCCAGTTGCCTTTGGAGTGGTTGTGTCAGACAGGGCTAGGCATGAAGATCACCACTGCAATCCAGTTGGTGTTGCTGCAGTTTCCTCTGTATTGTATTTAAACAGAGTGCTTGGCCTTGGGCATCCCAAAATGCTGTCTCTGGACCAGTGTGGGCAGCTGAAGCAGAATGGGTTGGACCTCCTCAGGATGGCTGCAGGTTTAGTTTGTGCCTGGTCAGCTGAAGGCTGTGGAGGTGTGGAAAGCAGCATCTCTCAAGTGTAGGAAATTACCATCCTCTGTCACAGGTTACTGTGTCCTGTAGGTGAGTTGGCTGGCACAGTTGGTAGAGTGGATATCACACAGACAACATCTTGTGCAACCTTTTTTTGTAGTTAAAATGGCACAACTGTGCTGTTGTTGGTGTTGCACAAAGAGAAAATGTGTAGCGTGGCTTTATTCTATGAGAATTTGAGAGAAGGCCTTGATAAAAGGTGTGTTTATACCATTAGAGCTGTGCCCGGGCTAAGTATTGTAATTATTTAACTTCTGGAGTAAATTATTGCACTTGTAACATTGGAAACAGCAGAAGACAGATGCTTTATTATTATTATTATTATTATTTCTTTGCATGGCTTTGTGCCTTCCTGCTTGACAAACAGTGGACACCGTGGCACCTACTGTGGTACTGAGCTGTTTGATCTGTCTTCAACAAACCTTCCCTCTATGACTTTCTGTCTTGTTCCTTGTTTTTAGGGACTTGCTTTGCTGAGTGCTCACTGGTGTAGATAAGGGAAGGAACTGCACCGGGCTTCTGTTTTTCCAAATTTTGGAAGAGCATTAAATAATAAATTAATGAAGAATATGTAGATAAATGCAGAGAGGGGGACATATGTTGGGCAAGTAAAATGAAGCTTTCAGTAAAAAGCTTTTCAAGCTTTCTACTGTTGCCTCTTTTCTCTTTTTTTTATTTTCTTTTTTTCTTAAAGCCCTCTCAAGCCTGAGATTGACAGTATGTGACAGAGGTTTGCTGTATGACTCCTGACATGGGTAGTTGAGCACAGCCCCTGATGGAGGCAGGGTAAAAACTCTGCAAGACATTAAATACGTGGTTCTGTCAGCTTTTGTTTGACAACTAGGTAAATTGTATTGAAGCATACTGCAACTCACTGTGCTTTATTTTGTACGTGGAGTAGATTTTTGCCTGTTGAGCAATAGTGGTGGTAAAGCACCAAGCATGAAAATGGAGTTAAATTTCTAGGATGGCCAAGATGGGTGTTTTTCCCAGGCCACTGCAATGCAACAGCACCCATCACTTAAAATCTGTTTGCCACAGCATTATGTGGAGTTGCTTAGAGTTGTTCTGGTTCCCTCAAACCACTGAAGCAGAAGCCTTTACCCTACTGCTTTTTGTTTATTATTCATATAACAAACTCTGAATTCATAAGAGTGAGCTGTCAAAGCCAGTGACTTAACTTGCTAGGTCAGTGTGCATGCAGGTAACAAACCCACACTCCTTACAAAAAAGTATTTCAGGTCTTAAGTCTTGATTTAAACAAATTGGTTTAAATGGCTGCCTAATTAAAGAGGAACAATCCCTCATGTAGGTTCCCTAAATTGGTTTAAGGCCTGGTCTGCCCATAGGCTTTTGTGCCACTATAATTATGACTGCAAGGGGTATGATTTCTTTAATGCAATAATGCTGTGTGGCCATTGGAAGTCCAGCTGGTGTGACCTGTGGCAGGAAGGCTGTTCTGCCAGCACAGTGGCATCTGTATTTGGTACAGCTGTAAGCTGCCAGTTGCATGTATATTTAGAGAGTTCAGCTGGTATAAATATATCTGTGGTAGCAGTATAGTCCAGCCCTAGGTGTGTTGGTACAGCTGTGCTCTGCATAAAGGTGGGCCATACACTCATTTGGGTGGTTGGTTGTTGTGGACACTCCAGGGAATCCTGTTTGGCTTTTGGGGCACTCCAAGTTGGGAGGCCTTTGAGCAGAAGTCTCCGGAAGGTCTGAATCCTTCTTCAGGAGCTGGCTGTGCTGAAAATGTGATGGTGGTGGAGAGCAGAGGAGGATGAGCCTTGGTGCAGTGCACAGCTGGGGTGGCCCACCCATGTCAGACAAGGCTAGTGCCCTTGGCAAGTGTAAGCATAATTATGCTTGAACACTGTGCATGCCTCATATAGCACCTCCAGATGGTGGAACTGGCATCCAGGATAGCATGAACACCAGATCTTATTAACACACACAGGTTTGACTCACAGAGTAGCAGGAGTTACGGGGAATTGTGGAGGGTAAGAGTTTTACCCCCTTTTCTCCTTTGGGAAGAGATCATAGCATGGCATCCAGGCTAGTGATGAAAGCTATTTTTTATCAGGCCTAAGTCCTAAGTGTGAGTGTGGTGAAGGGCACAGAAAATGAGAGCACGGTGTGAGAGACTTGCTTAGTAGTAATGTGAGAATAAACATAATGATCTAACACAGGGAGTAAAAATGCTTTTGTCATTTGCTGCTGTGCTAGAATTTAAATCTCAGGGTGAAAATCTCTGCCTTCAATTCCATCACAGCAGCCATCACAGCTTTAGGGAAGCAGATGGAGGTGAAAAAAAGGTAGCAACTTTGTTTTGCATTCTGATGTTTCCATGGCTTTTATCAGCAATAAGGATGCTTGTTTTGGCATTTCCTTGCAATGAATATTTGGCAGTCTTCAGCTCTTCCATCTGGCCATGTTTTGCCAGGAAATGCCCAGAAGGGAGGTCATGGTTGAATTAAATACTGTTTCTAGGGTATTGGGCTTCACATGGCTAATGAGAAGCCTTAATATAGAGAGCTTTTCAAAATCCAAATAGAGTCAAGCAAGGAGAGAGCACTATAAAATAGTAATTATCCTTGCTGTGCTACAGTGTTGTTGCTTAAAAATGTGGCACCAAGGGCTAGTCTGAGCACTCCAAATTCTTTCTCTTGGTGCCCATACATATAATTTCATATATGTATGAAAAAATGCAAAAACAGCATTAAGGTGAAAAATTAATAAATTAAAAATTCCTGGAAGTCCCTCCCCTTCCTTCACTTCCTCAGCCCATAAAAGACAATGCAACTATTACTGTTTCATGTGGGGATAGGAAAGGGAAGAGAGAATAGCTGGGAGAAAATCTGAAATCATTACGGCTAAGCTTGTGTGTGTTAAAATACATTCCAGAAGTGTGCCTGAAAAGTTGCATGTAAAAGCTTGGATTCTGATCCTGTTTGCTCCACTGTAAGTGCCATTAAAGCTCTACTGGATCAAGGGAAATGGTTGAAATTTATGATGGTATTACTGAGAACACGTTGTGGCCCAAAAGAAAAAACTAACTGCGCTTCTGGGAGAGGAGCCTGGCCTTGCAGGTCTTTGTCCTCTCAGCAAAGGCATCTCTGTCAATTTAGGAAATGATTGGTGGGAGTCTTGGGACACAGTTCTGCAAACCTTTGCTTACTTCAGTAGTCTCCTTGAAGACAGAAATCACTGATTCCTTACAGGGAATATTTGTCAGGCACAGGAATTCACCTAAGTAGGAATTTGCTTGCAAACTGCTTTTGTACCAGTTCATCAAAAAAATCCAAGGACATCTGTGCAATTCCATAGCTCAGTGTGGTTGTGCTTACGCTGCCATAACATGTTACAGGTCTGCAGGAATAAAAAATAAGATGGAAAATATTTGGAGCACAGGTCCTTAGAAACCTTAGCCATAGCCCACGAAAATCTATCACTAAATGAGCATGACAGAGCTTGCAGAGCTCCTTTGTGACTCGCTGCTTGCCTTGGAGGTACTTGACAGTTTAGTGTTGGGAAAGATGCTTCGTGGTTAAACAGTATGAGATGCTTTGATAAAGACTTGCTTCTCAGGCAGAGTGCTGAGCATTACTCCCTGAGACTAGTCTGTGGATACAGCATTATCCAAATACACGAGAAGGCGTTCTGAATTTTAAATCTTTGGTTAACAGGTATTATCCATGTTGCTGAATAATTCTGTTTCAAAATCTGTGTCATGAGATGCTTGGTGTGCAGGGGTGACACCTTTGCTGCACACATGGACATGGTCTATGACTATTGGCATAGCTTGAGAGACCCATGAACCTGAAATGTAATTCTGGAAATAATTTTTATTGGCCTCCACCACCTAGCCATTAGGAGAAAACACTTTGATGCATTGTATGCCTAAACTGAGGCAAGTCTGTGTTCACAAGCTGTCTCAGAAATGCTGATATGTTTACTTCTGTGATTTGATGCTAGCTAGCAGACTCATTTATGCCTTTGATTATAGTGCCGTCTCGCAGCTCTTCATATAAATTTATTTGTGATAGTACTGGGGTGGTTGCTGTTTGAAATTGCAGATTTGGTCACACTGGCGAAGGTGATCCTTCACCAGGCCTGATGTGCACAGATGTTTTGGCAACTGCTGAGACCACACCTGCTGCCTCTGTGTGCAGAGGGACCTGACCCTTTACGTGTCAGGTGGGAATAAAATTGTTCCATTTGCCCTTGGTGTGTGTTTGATGAGATTCCTATTTGCTCTGAGCAAGAGTGGCACGATGAGAATGAGCTTGAGGACTTCTGTCTTGAGCTTTCATTCTCTCTAATGTACATTGTTGATGTTTAGTTAGACTGAAGCTCATTTTGTCTTTCAGGATTCCCCAAACTACAAACTGATGGTGAGGAAGCACAGAGCATTTAGAGTCTCCTAGAGACTTGTTGAAGTTTATATGGGAAACTGGTGGCAGGGACAGAAGCTGAGCCCTCTGATACCTGCTGTTCTCTTTCCCTGTGGGATTTGTCACTGCTGAGCGCTGTTGAGTGGATGGTGATGATCATGAGAAGTGCACCTGAGCTGCTGGAGGAAGACCAGTCACTGTCACTCTGGTGGGGGCTTTTGCCTGAGTGGTTGTGCAGGTGCTCTAAAACCAGGGTGGGATTCACAGCTAAAAATAAGCTCTACTGCTCCTCTTAGTGTCTCTTTTTAATGTGTGCGAAGCAGCTTGTGAAGGAATTGCAAGGATTAGTGGAGGGACTCCCTTCTCCAGGAAAGATTAATGGCTGGGATTGAGGGATCTATATCAAATTTGAGGACTGTATCTGGCACTGAATATTTTGTGTTATTAATGTCAGTAATCATCTTTCCAGTGTTGGAACTTTATTTAACAGATGCTACAAAAAATCTTAATAAGACAGCTTGCTGTGAGCAGCGATGGCTCAGCAGCTGGGAGACTTGTGTATTTATTTTTAATGAAGTATGGAGTTTCTCCTTAGTATTCTTTATTGCCCTCTGTGCCCTGGGAAACCCCTTTCTTTAGCAAACAGAGCCTTTCTGGGCTGACTGGAGGAACTGCTGTTTTGGAAGACAGACAACAGCATTACACGTGTGTAATGATGGTGGCAAGTACAACCTTGAGCATCAGTCTACGCTGGTGTGAGCAAGTTCAGATTTGCAGCTGCTGTTAGGAGGAGCTCAAATTAAGTATCAAAGAAAATAGGTAATTTCATGTCTGGGCATTTTTTCAGCCTGTAGAGTGCTTGCCCATGGCCTCTTGCATCATCTGGTGGTGCTGTGTGAAAGAGAGCAGGGTGCTGGAGCTGCATGTGCCATCTGGAATTGCACTGTATGGAGCAATGAATGAAGTCTTTCCTTTTCTGGGTACATATGCTTTTTAGTACATTTCACCAAGTTAGTTGAGCATTTGAAAACATCTCCTTTCTCTGGTGCTCAGAAGAAAATTGTGGGATGATGCTCTGATCACTGAATTGGGTTTTGGCAAGTCATGTAAGGTTCCCTTGAAAAGTCTTAACTGTAATGCAACAGGTGTGATATTAATTGGTCTTGTGAGCTCTTTGGTGTGATGAACAAAGACTGGATTTTGAGGTATTTGCTTAGTTTGGGGAGGAATTAGTCTCACATCTCCCTTTACTGGAAAGGATGAATCAAAGAATGAACAACACAGAAGTACAGGAAACTGGTTTTTCACTCCTAAAGAGTAGTTATTTTACCAAGGCACTGACAGAACATGGCTTTGGCCCTCTGTTTGAGAGGACTGAGTTTTTTCAGAGTCCTCCTAGCAGATAATATCTACACTGATAAAATGTCTTGGTTGCAAGTGTCAGATGTTTGCACTGCAGCTCTGGACCAGGATGGTGGACACATCTAGGTGTTTATAAATTGTCTGTCTGGTCTTAGTACACTAGCCTGAATTCCATGCGGATTATGTGGTGCTTACTGCTAGGAAGTTCAGAGGAAACAAGCAGATTATGTGGATTATACTCTTGTGATTGTAACAAGTGTAAATATATCTATATATTATTTGTGCGTGGATCAAAAATCCCTAGAACAAACTTCAGATGGGCGTGTGCTGGGGCATAGGCTTGTGAAGTTGCTGCCACTATTAATGCAGGAAAAACTGAGTATCATATTCTTCCAGTCATGCCAGCAAAGAAAAAGATACTAATTTGTAATTCAGTATTGTTCATGGAATACATGTCTCTAGTAATAAGATTACCTTGTCAGTCTCTCTGTCTTTTTCTCACTATCTATTCTTTTATTCCCAGGCTCACCTGGCACTGTAAAACCTGTTAGGGCCTGAAACTAATACTAGGGAAATGAGTGTGGGTAATTGTGCTGCTTCAATTTTCTTGTAGCAAACAGTGGGTGTGGTTTCTTGATTGGGGTAAAATATTTAAAAATACGGCCAGAGAGGAAGAGAAGTCAGAAAATGAGCTTTAGACTGGGATAAACTCTGTAGCTGTTTTTGGAGAACTGTGTACCATGAACCTCTGTTCTGATTTAATGCAGCTATGATGTCCCAGTCTCTAAACCTGTAATTACAAGACTGTGAGAGATGGATTGATGTGGACAGTAGTTAGGATATTAATTAAAATGCCATGGATGATGTGAGGAACAGTATGCCTTATATGCTTTAAATAGAGAAACTGGAGAATATATCATTCAAAATGCCATGAATTGTCAGCCTTGGATCTTGTTTCTTCATCTTTTGGAAGCTCAAACAACTTTTGGTCGTTAAAAATCTTGCAGGTCTGGCCCACGAGAGTTTGATCAGTATTAGGAGTGTGTCAGGCGTGACCATAATTGAACTTCCACATGCCTGAAACCTAAAGACTTGAAAGCCTTCTGATCTATTGGCAAAGAGTCATCTGTTTGAAGTTGTTTTTTGTCTTGTGGCTGTTGTTTTCACAGAATGCTGAGTTGGAAGGGACCCACAAGGGTTATCAAGTCCAAATCTTAAGTGAATGGCCCATACAGAGGTCAAACCCACGACTTGGATGTTTAAAGCATCATGTTCTAACCAACTGAGATAATCTGTTTTATCCAAAACTCCAAAGAAACTGGTTTTCTACTGAAAACAGCATTACCAGAAATGGAAAGCCAAACCCACTTGCATTGTCTCTGTGTTTCCATGAGATTGAAAGAAGTGGCCAGACCAATTCATTTTTTTTTAAACAAATACTTTGTTTTTGGTGTAGTGCTTGCTTTGTGGCATGTGCCTTTTTGCCAGGTTTGATCTCAGAGCAGTGAAAAGCTGTGAATACAGGGAGTGGGATGAAGAGAAGAGAATCTGTGATGGAAATGTGCAGGGGCCATGATCGGGCCATGCTGCCACAGCTGTCTGCACAGCAGCAAACTTCAGTCAGATGGGAGAATACTGTATTTCTTTCTGCATGGCTGACTTTCTTACATTTCATGGCTTGTGTTTGGTTTGTTACCTTTGGAAACAGTGCCAAAAAAAAAGGAGATTTATGGGGGCAGGGAGTAGCATGGGCTATTGAGGTTAAAGTCCTGGATTAGGGATATAAACCACTTAAGTCTTCCTTGTGCCCCCTTCACAGGGGACTGAGGCTTGCTGCAGGGTCCCTGAATGTCACAGCAGTGTGGCATTTCTTGTCTTTGAAAACACACTGCTCCCAAACCATCCGATAACATTTGCCTGAAGGAGGAGGATGTGTTTCAGTCAAATGATAAGAGGGGAGGGGCTCCTCTCAGGGTTGAGCGTGAGACACCTCCCTTGCTGGAAAAGGGGAGAAACATGAAAACAGAAAATGGAAAGGCAGCCGTCATGCTGACAAGTTTGGCCTGAGGAAGCCAGCTGAATAAAGGCTGGCAGGGGAGGGAATGGAAGAGAGCCAGGCCAGGAGGGAGGGAGCACTTAATGCAGCATGCTGTGCTTCTGGGACCAGGCTTGCAAAAAGTGAAGGGGAAAGAGGGTGTAGGTGGTGGTGTGGCTGTGACTCTCAAGTCCCTTGTGTGTCCTCCCTCTTGCCAGCCACATCTCCCTCCTGCTAATGGGCTGTGGGCTGCTTCCCTGGCAAGGGCCATGCCCACAGGCCCTGGGATGTGCTGTGGGATAGGGGGGCCCTGGCAGGGAGGTGCAGCTGGGAGGAGAGGGCTGGGGCAGGACCTGCAGTGAGGTGTGCATTGCAGTGAGGTGAACTGGGAGGGAGGGAGGGAGACAGACATCACTGACTTCAGTGGGAGCCGTCACATCTCCAACACTAAGCTGCAGTGAATTAATGAACCCTTCCTGGAAGGGAAAATGCTAGTTGTATGCTTTGGTGATGAAAAAGGTTAAACAAAGCAGTGTGTTACCCTTACTGTCCTTTCTTCAAGCTGTCTTGAGCGTTCCAGAGAAAGACTCTGTCAAGGCTCTCTCCCTGTGGAGGTGAACTTCAAAGATCAAGACTCTTGAGAGGAGAAATAAAGCAACCTGTCTGGCACTGCTGACTCCACACTGAGTTACCAAGGACTGCTCTGGTCAGGCAGAAAATGCTTTGGGCACCAAATGCAGCAGGTTACTGGTAACATCCCTGTGCTGGTGAAGGATGGAAAGTTAGCCTTCCTTTAGAAGAACAGGAAGGCAGAGAGACATGAAGCACAGTTAGAGGTTTTTGTTTATTAAACAGAGGCGATGAATAGGTGTTTCAGCATCAATAAGCTGTGAGGCATTTGATAAGAGCCTTGTTGAGTAATTCAGAAGTTTTTGGCAAACACAGTAAGGTCTGTTTGAAGTGACCTGTGATGTGTCTATGCCTACATGTGGCATAGCCTCATGTACTTTCAGGTATGTGAGCTGTCTTCCTTCTTTGGTTTCTGAAAAATGCTGTAAGCAGACAGCCAGTCACCTGGCCTGAATTCAACCTGTGTGTAGAAAATGGGTAAGAAGGTCTGTTTAAAATTCTGGGCTTCATTTTGAGACACTTTCCTAGAGCATGCATCACTTGAGTATACTCCAGACTGCCCCAGGAGTCCCCAGCCAGAGGCTTTTAGACAACAAATTGCTTGTGGGTGTCCTCAGAGTAACCTGTGGCTCTGCCAGGCCCAAGTGGAGAAGGAAAGCCAACTAAGTGGTGCTTTTATCTGTTTAGCATTGTTCCTTCTGGGTCAGACAAGGCTTAAGATTATTCCTTGGCTTTGTGAGCAGGGCTGGTGTCTGCAGGGGGAGGAGAGGGGAGGAAGAAGGATGTTAGGGCCTAATGATTCCTTCTTGAAGCCCTTGCTTATTATCAGCCTCCAGAGCAGGAACGCATGACAGAAGTTCTCTGCTTTCTCCTTTCCTGGGGCAGTATTTCTGCTTTGTGAATTAAAGGGTATGGCTTCAACCAAAACACAGCAACAGAAATGCAGCTGTGAGCATGAGTAATGGTTCATCTTCAGAGGAGTTAAGGGTACAGCACAGCAGTGCTACTCAACCTGAGGTCTGTGAGGTAACAGCCTGCAGATACACACCTTCCTCCGAGTGCAGGCAATCAGTTTGCAGGGGGGGAAGATGCAATAAATTAGTATTTCAGGCTTAATGCTTATATGGTTAATGCAAATGACACAAATGCAGGACCAAGATACAAGACAGCTCCCTCTTTCTCTTTTTTTTGTTTTGATTTTCCTTCAGAAAAGGTTAATGGTATTTGGATTAAAAAATGTTCAGAATGTTTTGCTTGTGAGTTGTAGCTAATTGTTGTCCATCTCTCACCCTGTTTACAGCCTACACTGGCACATTTTTAAATGCTGGGCTTAAAAGGGAGAGCTAAGGGAGCTGTCACTGTGACTTACTTGACTTGGTCCACTGAACGGCTTAGCCTTTTCCTAACATGGGTATGTCTGCAGTTTGCATGACTTTGTTTAGTTGAGCTATGTTTTTCTCCTCCTGGCTTCTTTTTGGGCAAGTTTTTCTCATGTGAAATATTTTGGATTAAATGAGATTTACAAGGAGGAGTTA
Source organism: Xenops minutus (assembly GCA_035221455.1). Taxonomy (NCBI): domain Eukaryota; kingdom Metazoa; phylum Chordata; class Aves; order Passeriformes; family Furnariidae; genus Xenops; species Xenops minutus. The sequence goes on from JAWWEE010000074.1 coordinate 61,393,093, forward strand.
ACATTGCATTTCAAGGTTTGCTTCTGCTATTGCATTGGCTTACTGACATCATATCCCCTGGGGTCAAACCTCTGGGCTGAGAGCCAGTATTTTAAAAGATTCTTTTTTGCAGGGTGGAGGAATATCTTGTAATTTCACCCCCTACGTGTTCAACCTCTCTCTCTGGTGTTGCTTGTTCATTATTTCAGTTTCCACCTCCCCAACATGGAAGAAAAGGCTGTTTTTAGCCCTTATTGTGATACTTCATGCTTAACCATCTGCTTATAAGGCTTGATCTCCTCCTGACTCATTTCTGAGCTGCTGGTACATCCCTGTATGCTGTTAAGCCCATCTTTGAACCTCACTGTGTCACAGCAGTATACATGAGGAGTAAATCTACTGAAGTCAGGCAAGTAGTACCAGCGTGAAACTGGAGTGACCAGAAAATCATGTCTCCTTTCTTCTGGATTATGTATGGCAGAGAGGAGTGAAAGCTTCAAGTAAGCAGAGAAAATTTTGAAAGCAGCTTTTCGATTTCCCTACCAAAGAGACTGGCCAAGCATAGTGAAAGTAGTTCCAGAGACCACAAGCTGATTTGAAGTGGGTCCCTGGAGCTGCATAAACAGATGGTGCATTATTCATGAGCTAACTGAGCCTTTGCCCTCCTTCAGCAGACTGGGACATGCAGAAATGTGCTTGCTTCCTTCACCTGGTTGACTGGCCCTCTGGGAAGGGTCTGCTCTTTGCAGAGTGGAGTGGGGAGCTGGAATTGCTGATACAATTAGGCTGATTTGCACTGTGGCTCAGGAGCAGTTACAGGCAGCCCATATGAATTCACTTGTTAATGCTGTGTTTGTCTGATAGCAGTCAGTGGGGATCAGAAATCTGAGGTACACAAGAGTGGTGCAGAAGGGAAAGACTGCCTAGGCACCAGGGTACCTGTGTGCTGGCATCATCCCATCCTTGTTCCTTCTGCATCTCACTTGCAGAAAACGAAAGCACAGTGGTTTTCATTAGAAGCTGTTGAACGTGCCCTCCTTCAGTGTATTTCTGAATCATAACCTTGTGGAAAGCATACCTCACCCAGCAGGAATTCAGAAAATCCAGTAACAGGCTTATGACGCTGGGTCTGGTGTGAGATGTTTCAGCTCAGCTGACCAGAGAGCAGAGAGGGCTGCCCTTGTTGGCACCCATGGCTATGATGCTCATGGGGGATGTGTCTAGGGGAGAACTGGGCGTTGTGTGTGGTTTCTTCTTGAAGCCTCTTGTTGCAAGGGACTTAAGCAGACACAGGAACATGGGCTTTGAGCAGTTGAGGTGGCCACAAGAAAAGAATCTTGGTGGTGGCTATTGCCATTTCCTTGGTGCTGTATTTGTCAGCATTGCAAGCTCCACATCTGCCTACTTCTTTGTAGCTGCTCTCCAATCTGATTTTAATCCAGCAACAATGGTCACAAAGTGACGTTTTCTTGCTCTCTCATCCTCCACTGCTCACCTTACCATCTAAGCACTGAGCCACAACAGTTGTAATGTTAATGTACCATGAGCAAAACCTACTAAAACGCTGTGATCAGACAGAGACCAGATTAATGTTGTTGTCACTTGAATGTATCCTACCAAGTTTTATTTAGTGGTACGTGTGTAGTGGTGGATATTTTAGCTGGCACAGATGTGTGATAATGTTCTTAGTCCCAGGACTGCCCTTTCTTGTAATAGTCACAGTTCATTACAAAGAAATAAGTGTTCAGAGAGAGAGAGAGCTGGCATAATCATGCCATACTGGAAGAACAGGTCATATTGCATCTTTGGAATAAGCTGCTGTGGATTGATCAGGAAAACAACTATTCATGTTGGGGTTTGTCTCTGAAAGACAAGCTCTCTTACTGTAACATATGCTCGTAGCCATTTGAGACAGACAAAGCTGTTGAGGTCACCTAAGCAATCTCCTGGACAGAACAGACTTCTCTCTACAGCTTATTTTTGTGATGTATCCAATATTAACTATTTTCCCTGGTGGGGATTCCATCACACTGATCTCTGCTGGAAGAGGTACCTTTGCAGTCAGGCTATATTGTCCTTTATTAATTCAATCACATTATTTCCATGTAACTCCAGCTTTAATACCTTAATGAGTTCCCTTCAATCCTTGATATCTCGTTCTTTGAATTCCCATCTGCGTATATTAGAGATTTCTACATTGGTGTGTCATACCTGTCTTTCAGTGTGATTGATGAAATTATCTCAGTTTACTAATGACTTGCATAATCTTTTGAACTGCATTCAGATGCCATTAAAGTGAGTAGGGGGTTAGACCAGTGTGACAGGAAACCTTGGAGCTGGATAATCCCCCAGATTGGTTTCCAACTTAAGCCATATCCCAGTGGTACAGTAAAAAGCAAAAAAGCTGCTTTCATGAGGCTGTGGTTGCAGTTCATCTTCTGGTGTGTGGTCAGATGACCCATGAGAGGATCTAAACCATTTAAGGCCTGCAAAATCAATGCTGGTTATGTAAGCAGTCAGTGTTTTAGAGCTGTATGGATCAGAGAAGCATGCACAAGGAGACTGTAGTGTATTTTCTCAGCCCTTTTGGAATGACTGTTCCAAGAGGGGCTGTGTTTTCCCTCAGGTCTGCAGGATGTGGTGTGCTTTCACTCTGCCCTGCACCAAGCAGCCTGTTGATCACAGCCATGTCAGATAGGTAGACAGTAGCTGTGATTTTTTTTTTTCTTTTTCAACTCTTCAGCTCAGTCTATTCATTGCAAGCCTGCCAGCAGCTCTTGCCATTCAAGTGGGTGATGTTCTAGCAGCATTTGAGAGCTGGCAGAAAAGGGTGAGGATCAGATGCAGCCAGTTAAAAAAAAATATAAGCATATGCTTTGCAGGAACATTTGTTCTGTATCGCTGAGCTGAAGCTGAAATTTCACAGCATCAAGGCAGAACAGTCTCGCAGGGGAGACAGTGGCCTTTTGGAAAGCTTGCTTAAATACTAGGTGCACTGAGAGGGCATGTCAGCTCTGCATTTAGAGACTCAAGGATTTTGCTATGTCAGGAAACCCAGAGGTGGACACAGCCTGCTGAACACAGAGGTCTTGTTAGTGAGCATGCTGTGGGTGTTACAGAAGTACAGCCAGAGCAGGTGGGATCATGTTAAACCATTGTATGGTAGTGTTAGACCCTGGGGATGTGTAGGTGTACTCCCCAGCACATTATAAAATACATGTAAGGTTGTAGATGAGGTGATATCTCATGGTGGCAGAGATTCCCTCAGAAGAACCCCCCTTGGCTGCTCTGCTGAATTTCACAGGACAGTCTCTTCTGTGTCTGTAATGTGCTGTGGGGGACCAATCTCATCATATAATCAAGTAAGTTTCCCATCCTGTGTCAGTGCCTTCAGTCTTCCCCTCAGAAGGATGGCAGAGAGCGACATGGAAGTTGAAACCCCATAGTTTTGAGTATTTGTCCCCTTCTGGATTGGATGCAGTGATGTGAGAGTGCTGTGGAAGAAATATAGCTGCTGTTCTGTTCAGGAGCAGATGTAAATCTCTGGGGATGTCAGTCTGGTGCTTCCACCAGCTTTAAATTCACAGAACAGTAAAATGCAGTCGTTGTATTATGAGACCCAAATGTAATACGTGAAGAATGTGTGGAACATTAAACCTGTCTGGTTCCTACAGAGACTCATGTATAATTCACAGCCTTTGTAAATATGTCAGCTTAATGCCTCTCTGGCACCTATCAGCAAAGCTGTGTCTCCCGTGGGTTAGTCAGACCCGACAGCTTCTGAAACCAGACCCAGAATTGTGTGACAGAAGGTGCTGAACTCTGAACATTACTGAATGACAACTAGTTTTGAAATTAGAAAAAAAAAGTTTCTTAGAATGAAAGCCATTTTATTGAAGTTCTTCATTGTCTCCTTAGGACAATTTTAAATCTTAATGCTTGTTACGATGGAGAAACCCTTTTCAGTAGAGCAGGATTGCACCAACACCAACCAAGCTTTGGTTATTCTCTGCAAAACATTTCACCAACATCAAGGAATGTGGTGAAGTTGCTGGTCATCTGATAGTTCTTTCAGGCATTTATTTGTGTTTCATGTACAGTATTTCCCCTGTAGCTTCTAAATAAGAGTGACATACTAACCTGTGACAGAAAGAGCTCTTAGTGACTGATGTGCCTACTTTTTACTAACTAAGTACCTGTATTTTGTGGACAGTTTGAGCTGTACTTATGTGAAGCCTGTGAGAGTGCACGGGCTTATGTGTTTGGTGCTTACAAGCTCTCTTTTTAAGTGAAAACCATGATCTTTTAAGTAGTCACTAGTAAGCAGCAGCTTGGTTTAGTCACTGCTCCTCTGAAAAAGATCAAGTCCCAAATGTACCACAGGCACTATGAAAATGATTTTAAATAACAACGTGTTTTACTGTGGCTCAGTCAGAGATGCTGAGAACTTCTGAGAGCTGTTGGATGGTAAATTGTTAAAACACACTGCTCTGCGGGATGCTAATGTAGCCTGGGCTGAAGCCAGAGTCTGTAAAGCCTAAATGAGTTAGTTGTCCAGGGAATTAGCCTGCTTTGGACTGGGTCCTCTGGATGGGATTTTCAGAAGCAGTCAGCAGTGCTCTGCTCTGTTGACCCCAACTGCAGTGGGAGTGGAGAACCCAATGCTCAGTCTTGCTGCTGTTAAATCTACTGGATTTAACATCATCTTTTGAGTGACTGAAAGGCACCGAGGGGAGGAAAAATAATCTGCATTTTCAGGTCAGATACAGTATATATTCTCTCGAGAGCTGGTTTTACAAGTGACTTTACAAGTTAAAAAGCTCTCTTTACCGCATGGCTAATATGAATTATTTTCCTGCACTCAGATGTGCCAAACCAGGGGCAGTGAAAGGTGAGTCTGCATTGCTAAGCACAGCTTTTTGCCTGGAGCTGGGACTCCTCTTGGGGAAATTCAATGTGTGTCTGTGAGAAGTCAGCTAGAGCAAGAGATTTTAATATCTGGAAGCCCTCCCAGGGCACATCTCCTCAAACTCCTTATTTTCCTGAGCTCTGGTTTCTTCAGGCTGCCATTTATCACGTTTGAACAGCCACTGGAAGTTGTGTGGCAACCTTCCTACTCTGTTGTAGGGTGTTATGGTAATTCTTTATTCTCGGTTGAATTCCTATAATTCCTCTCTTTGGGAAACAAAACAAAACCTATCTATAATAAAAACAAGTGCAAGTCTTCCTGCAAATACAGCAGCACAAAAGCTGGCTGCTCTTTCCCACTGAGGCTATCTGAACCGAGCAGCCTTTCCCCTATCACCTTCAAAGCCCTTGATTTAAGGAAGGGGAGTGATTACTGAATCATTAAGGATAATGGCTATTTACTTTTGGAAACAATGGGCTTGATGAACCACAAAAAATAGCCTAATTTTCAGAAGTGCATTTGCCTTGGAGCAAAATAGCAATTTTGGGATGGAAATGCGTACATTTTTATGAGGTGGTAAAAAGTGACCTTTTGTTCTGAGATGAATAACATTTTTTTTAATTATTTATTTAATTGGTTTTTTTTAACCTGGTGATTGATGTGGACCCAAACATGGAAATGTCAGGCTTGAAAACAAATCTAGCATTTAAAGTAATGAGCACAGAGTTTAAAACTTCATAATGACTGCAAGTTCTGCGCCTTGCCTGACAGCCTGCTAGGTTTTCCTGTTTTCACCTTGTGTGTGCTAGACATGTAGATTTACTTTGTAGGACTTTGCCATGTGTCCATCAATGTGTGGAAAACTTCTCCTACTCTGAAGACTCACAGAATGGTTTGTGTTGGAATGGACATTAAGAGATCCCCTATTCCAACCCTCCTGCCATGGCAGGGCCACGTTCCACTCTCTGTTTGCTCTAAGCACCATCCCACCTGGTCTTGAACACTTCCAGCGTTGGGACATCCACATTTAGGTGTTTCGTCATGTCTGTTTAGGTTCCATTGTAATTAAAATGTGCTGGGACCTGTGTAGGCAAGGGCAATAGAGAGGGTATTGCTGTGCTAGTTAGCATATTATTGTAAAATAAGGGATACTGCTGGATTTGCTGTGTGAGCTGGGTTGGATTACAAACGGGGGGCAGAGGTGGTGGGATAGCAGAATTGATTTACTTCAATTCCTCTGATAGTCCTGCCAGCCTGTGTGCCTCTGGAGCTCTAAAGACATGTGTGTTACCTACATCCTGGGCTCAACCAGTGGCTATTGCTCTGTCGTGAGCAGTTTTGCCATTTGTATGGATTTATTTCCCAGGGTGTGAGTCACTCCTGCCTCGAAGACTGGGAAACTGAACAAACTCAGCTGAAGAAAGTGTTTGCCCCTTCAGAAGAGGTTGTCAGAGTTACAGATGTGCATGGCAGAGATTTCAGATGACAGGATCCTGCTGCTGCTCGTGTTGATTGCTGGGAAATAATCACAGACATGTAAACCTAAGGAAGAATTACTAGTAACTAATAACCTGTGCAATGGCCAGCAGATAAATAACACAGGACAATCAGAATGGGGAGAAAAAGACAACAGAGTTTTGAAAAGCCTTTGTCTATGGATCTTTGCATGCAAGTGGCTTGTAAAAAAATGGAGCTCATCAGAGTAATCCAGGTTTTATATGTGTTTGATAAAATGGTGTGGCTGTACCTTTGGCTTTGGCAATTTGGGTGTGCAAGTTTAAGCCCTTGGCATTCTCTGAAACCCTAAGCTGCCTTTTGATGCCCATGCACAGTTTTTTCCAGTGGAGAACTCCAGATATCTGGTTTTTCTTGTCAGACACAGACAGACATGTTATCATTGCCTTCTGTTTGGCCTCTGCTGGGGTACACAAACCCTTGTGAAATTTGTGATCCCTCTTTGAGGCTGAAGTCTCCACCAGTACCAATACTGAGGGCTGCTTGCAATTGAATGTTTTGTTCTTAGGCTCCTTATTATCCATTTTTGCATAAAATGCCCAGTGATTTCACTGGCAGAATGTGAGGATATGAATCTCAATTATGCTACTGCACTTCCTCCTATAGTAAAAATACTTTAAAATGCTCCTCTAATAGGTACATAAATATTTTAAAGCTGTTTTAGACTGAAGAGAATGTAGCGAAGTGACCTCTGGGCTCATAATATGTCTGAGGAGGATTGTTCTCTTGGCATCTGATAATATAGTCCAATTTATAGGGAATCTTTTTCAGTGAGCATTGCAAGCTTGACTCTGTCAGCTGGCTGGACTCTTGGCACAGGGACAAGGTCATCATTTGGTGCTTGGTAGTCTGAAGGAGTGAAGCCTCCCCATTTCTGCTCCAGGAGACACGTGAAAGGCTTTGGCAGAGCCCAGGTTTTTTTAGATCATTTCAGCATTTATTGCCCTTCCTGTTATTGCTTAGTTCAAATGGAATTATGCAATCTAGTTTGTCTCCATACAGTAGACTATCACAGGCATGGGGTCTACAATGTTCTGATGAACTTCAGCAAATAAATGCTTATTCTTTCCTGCTTAAACACAGTCATTAGATGCTTAATAATATGTATATTGGCAGTTTCATTTCAGACGCAGGTTCCTAAGGGCTTCATGATGAATCAAAGGAGTGATTCTAAACTACAGTAAGGCTAATTTGTATAACAAGAAAGCACTTTTATGACAAAGTAATAACTCTGTGATCTTTCCTTAGAGAATACAAATAAGCGTGTGTATGTGTATACAAAAAGGAAGGGCACTGCCCTTTAAGAATTGCATGCATCCTTTGAGTAAATTAAGCTGTTTTACTGCAAATGCTTTGTTTTAATGGCAGTGTGCAGTTCTGGTGCTCAAAAGTGGTCTAAGGTGTATAGAAAGACACACGATCTTATATCTGATGGACTGGTGGAGTTGGGGGAAAACCCCAAGCTTTCAAGCACACAAACCTTTGTGTTGTGGGTTGGGTATTTTATTGTTGTTGGGTTTGCATTTCTGAGTGTTTCAGAAGCCTTAATGAGTGAGACAGACATTCTAAACTTGAGCAGACTTTCTGTTCTTTGGTTTAATTTTGCATCCTGGGCAGTGAACCATGCCAAAGCTCTTTCCACTTCACTGGTGCGTGCCGGAAAAGCGTAACTGAGAGCTGATGTAGTTTGAGCAGACCCTGCAGTAAAACTCCCTTCTGACCCTTTCTGCCATTCAGGCTTTTGCCAGTGCTGCCAAGTCACCTAGAGGCTGGATTAAAAATATCTTGCACTGTCAGACAGAGCTGGTTAATCTGTGCTTGGTTCATGTGTCTGAAAAAGCAAAAAGTTCTCATTGATGACTGGATATGCTTTTCTTGTGCCATCGCCTGGTTTTAGGACCTTCTTGTACTGTAGATTTGACCATGTTTGAATGCTCTTTAAGGTCCCTTCCAACCCAAACCATTCTCTGATTCTGTGATTGTGTTATAACTTCTCACCTTTAAAATGGGGCCAAAACTGAAGGTAGAATAAAGGTGGGAATACCCCCATAGACTTTTCTTGATTAAGCACATTCAGGGTGGTGATTTCATGTGATAATGCTGTATATATGAGTTTGATTCAATAGGCTACACTCAGGCTTGGCTTTTAACTTGTTAAGTTACTACGAAGCCTGAAATAGTTATATAATAGTTTTATATATATGTATATAGTTATATTGTCAGAAGCAATACTGCTGCAGCTGTATAGCTATAAAAGTGGTTTACACCAGTGTTGTTTCTTCCTTTAAGAAGAGGAGTAAGCTATGCTAAAATAAAGTATGACACAGATAAAACTGTTTCCACAACAGGGGAATCTGTGAATACTGTAGAATTGTTTCAAGAATTACTCAGAGGTTTAGACTAATTGTTTCTGATTTCTGTGGGTGGCTACTAAGCTAAATTAGGATACTTCTACTCCAAAATATTTATCTTGCCTTAAAATTTCAGATTTACATTCAAATAGCAAAAGTAGTGGTGTGTTTTGCTTGCTTGTTTCTACCTCTTGGCTGTTTTGGTACACAGACCACTTGTATCCAGAACAAGTGGAGATGCACGTGACCATACTTTAGATCTGCACTGTATTACCATTAATTAATGGAGCAGAGATACAACGCATGTTGTCATGTTACATTTCATAATAGCATAGGCCATATCTGGCACACAAGCAGGACTGTGCTGTGCTAGGCAGAGCAGAAAGCTGATTCTCTCTGATGAGCTTTCCATCTTAACAGGAATCAATATATAACCAGATGGATGTAGATGGTACATGGGGGAGTGCAGAGAAGACAAGGGCATGACGTTCTTCCCAAGCCAGATGCCAGTTCTGATAGAGGTGGCACTGAAAAGTTGACACAGTGAAAAATGAAGGAGACAAGCAGTTAGCAGTAGGAAAGGGAGGATGGAGGAAAGCATGAAAACATTTGTTGTACAGTCTGATAGTTGGGTGATAGTGGAAGGCTTCACAGGGTGATGGGAAGCAGGAATGGACACCTCTTTAGTGAGTGAGGAATGATAGATAGGGTGAGGCTAAGAGATGGAAAGGCTTGAAACCAAAGATAACTGATGCAAGAATGCAACTCAGAAAGAGCTGGTGATAGTGATGGGCTTGATCTTTGCCAAAACCCTTTGGGTGGAAGAGAACAAGCTTCTCTTTATCAGGACTGGAGGAAATGATGTTGGAGGCACCAAGATGTTTGGTACCGGATGCTTGAGAAAGGAAGAGCTGAACAAACACCATGTGAAAAATACATTCAGGATATGCTGTCTGCCCCTCTGCATGAACAAAGGCTAAAATGAGATGTGAATTTAAAGTGAGGTTTCTGCTCGCAGGTAGCTCTGCTTGGAAACATTATTTTGCTTAACCCTTTTCAAGTGCAACTTCAGAGAGGTGTGTTCTAGTCCAGAAGAAAAGTGTCCTTCTGTGGAGCTGAGGAAATGAGGAGAAGCTATTAGGATAAGCTCAGCATAATCCAGATTTGTAGACCTAAATGCAGCACATACCCAAGATGACAGCTGATGGTACGGGGATGAGCTGTGTTGTCCTCAGGATGAAAAGCAATAAAAGGCAAAATTTGATTCAAAGTGAAATAATCCTTTTTATCATGTTGTGCTTGGGCTGAAGCCTCAATGTTGTGGATGGGCTGTCCAAAAGACAGGCCAAGCATTTACTGAGGGCTGAAAGTGAGAAATAGTTGTACCTTTTTGTGTGTCATCCGTTCAGATACAGTTGAAACTGCAGATGAAATTAGCCAGAGATAAGATGCAGAGGGAGAGGAAAAACTGCTCAGAGTATTGGATGTAACAGGACCGTAGAACATGGGAGAGGATGTTAAGGAGAGCACAAGTAAAGCAGGAGAAACCAGATTTGGACAGAGTCATAAAACTATGGCTTTTATGTGTCCTGAGAGACAGCCTGAGCAATTATATCAGTACTGTTGTAGTATTATAAGGTCACATTAGTGATGCTGAATGCTATATGATTGATACTTTACAGTGTTGGTGTGATAAAGAATATAAGCAATCAGTAGTTATATAAGCACTCTAATCTTGGCACCAAGAATTGAACTAATACTGTGTGTGAGAGTAACGAGACAAAAATCTTACACAATGATTAATGAACTGCTCAGTGCCAGCACTACTCCTCCATTAGGGAAGAGTCCAATTTTTTTTTCTTCTAATTCTGTGAAAGATTTCAGCTATAATCAGTGTGAATTTCTGCCCTTAAGAGCCAAGCAATGTAACACTGTTTTGTTACCCTGCGATTTCATTAAATATTAAACTTCCCAAGTAGTGAATAATCTGTCAGTCAAATATAAACTATAATAACGTGGCTTGAATTCACTATTCTGTTTGTGCAGACAGTTCCATGCCAAGCGAGCATAAAGCTACTGCCATTTTGGTGGGATAACAGTTCGTGCTCTGCTTCATTCCTGGGCTGGTACATGGAGCAATACAGTATAAAGTGTAGGCCAGTTGTGACAGGTATGGTTCAATTCCAGAAGCAAGGCTAGAGCACAAGGTTGTTCTGCACAAGGAGCCTCTCATCTTAGATGATCTTGTATTCTGGGCTGGATTTTGCCTTGTCCATGCAAGAGTGATGATGATCTGTTAGGTGTGTTACTAGCAAATGAGGAATGCTAATGCCTTACTGCTCTTTCTAACAGGCTCGGTGTAATTCAGTGTAATGACCGGCACTTGTAGATATGACATTTTGATTCTTACTTTCCTTCCTCTTTCTAATAACCTTTGCCCTGTTCTTCCTCAGCCTGCTACATCAGGTTAGTTGTAGTCATAGGGCTTCTGGCTTTTTTCTCTTAGAGAACAGAGAGTTGTGTTCTAGTTTGTTTTTTAAAGGTACAAAGAAAGGGAAATGATTGAAGGCTGTTCTCTTTACTGGAGACCTGTTCCTGTGTGAGCCAAAAGGTTTCCTTCTGGGAAACATTCAGGCTGAGTTCACAAGATTTGCTCCTGGGAGCTTGTTCAGCAGCTGGATCTCCTCTGCCTTTGTAAACCTTAGAGAAGGTGTTTCTAAACAACTGATTACCACAGAAATTCCCAACTTGTCAAGAAGCAGTAGTAATTGGCTTTGGGAGAGCAGTTATTGATCCATAAAAGCAGAATAATTACAACAGGCAGCAATTAGTGAAGTCAAATTTCACTCTACGCTAACTGCCCTAGCATATTTATTATATTGCAATTCTTGTCTGTTTCCCATGTAATTCTATCAGTGGTCTCCCACTAATAATGCAGTTTTAAATCCATTGGTAACAAACTGGTCAAGCCATTAAATTTCAGAATCCATTGCTCAGCCTTGCTTTAGAGAACCATGGTAACTTGCTCTTAGTCAAACTTTTGCAACACTTTGGCAGTGATTCTCACAGACTATGGTGGTGGCACCACGTAACATCCCCAGATTCTCTGAGTCATGTTAAGATTCAGGAAACAACCATATAAATAGAGCTCTCCAAATAGTACCTTTACATCATCATCATGTGTTTCCAGTCTTGGGATAAATACTTCCTCATTCCAGTGGTGACATCACTTTTCCAGACCCTCTCTTAAAACTAAATATAGTCATAAAAAGTGTCTCTGCCCTTAGAAACTGAAGTGATTGAGTCATTTCGGACCCTGGAGAATCAGGGAGGATATGCTGTATCATCCATCCCTGGCAGTAATACAGGGTGGCTCCATTGTCATTGTAAGAAAGAGGTGTGCTCTTGAGTTCACGGGTAAGTTTGGAGGTCAGTAGTTCATTATGTATGGACTGGCCTTGCACAGGTGATTCTGTCTGTTTGTCCACCTGTTGAGCCTTAGACTTAGAAAAATGCTGCCCCATCAGTGGGACATGTGAGTTCCTTTCACCTGGGGGAAGGTGCAGTCCCCAGACAGCATCATGGCATTTCTGGCAACTCCCACTTTTACATGCCAAGCTCCACTGGCCGTAGCATTCCCTTTGGAGGGAACGGTGAGGAAGAGGAGGGAAGGGATCGTTTGGGCCTGATTTTGATGATTGCTGAGCATGTGCAACTATTGCATCACTCAAAACTCCTGACACAACTGTGCTGCAGGATTCCATGGCTGACTCTTAGATTCAGAATATCAAAAATTGGTGGTCACTCCTGAAAGTTCTGACTTGTTTCCCTCTCATTTAAAAAAGACATTGGATAAGTGGTATTACGGACAGAATAAAATACGATCAAGTGTTTGGGCCCTGTACAAAAGTCAATAGCATTCATAAGAATGATCAAAAGAACTAATGAAGTGTTATGTCAATGAGCAAATCTCCTAACACCTAAGCCTCCCAGGGTTATAACTGCTCATTCCCTGCCTTAATTCTTCTGTTGTTACTCACCATAGTGGGGTCTTCCTGCCTCTTCTCTTAGTGCACTTCGACCTCAGAAGGCAAACAGTAATCACTGTACATAGACATCCCTTCAAACCGAAGGGATAGTCCCCTTCCAGTCTTTGAATGTAGAAATACAGAAAGAACATCACTGTTCAGGCCTCTAATTTGCCAGATGGCCAGGGGAACTGATAATCTGGAGGGATCAGAGCTCTGCAAGGCACACAGCACTGCTGCCCAAAGCCTGGGGAGCAATGCCTTGCTCCACGCTGGACTTTTAGTCAAGGAAGGCTGTGAAAACAATTTTTCACTTGTAAAAGGAGAAGGTTAAAAAGGACTTCCAATTCTGGCACAAAATCATCAGGCTAAAGGAATCAGCATGCTGGTTTGCCTGTTGATATCCTGAATGCTTTTCTACTCTGTTGCCTTTTTACAAAAATACTGGTATTGGAGCCACTAGGGAAAAAAAAAGGCATGCCAGGTGACCAGAGAGCGTGTTTCCTTGTCTTATGCTTTCCAAACAGGAATGCCAAGACCTCTCTCTTTATGTCTGACTTTTCACAGTTTTCTAAATAGCACTTAACTACAGGATTTTTGGCTGGTATTTTGAGAGAATTAAATCTCGCTCTAAAAAAAAAACCCAAGAAACCTGAAGCTTCAAGAAGAAAACCTGGGTGAAAAGTACAGCTCTCCATCCACGTGTAAACCTCAAAAGGAGCACCTTTTCACTCCAGCAGTCCCCTCGGGCACTGGATTCCAAATGAAGGCAGAGGGCCCCAAACAGCTTGTACCTGGGAGGAGTGATGCTGTGAGTCTAGCTGATGAGCTAAGGTTGGTGTAGTGAGCTGGGCAGTGAGATACACCTTCAAATGTAAGTCTTCTGATCAGAGAAACAGGACAAAACCACTGCCCAGGGGCTTTTCTCTATACCAGAGGGTTATACTCTTTTAATTATATGGCCAGATAACCTGGATGTGCAGAAATGGAGGGCTGCTTCTGAAGTTTTGCACCTTAGCTTGCAGATGTAAGGAACAGTGTTTGTGGGAAAAGCAACTGGCAGGTACTGCTTATGTCTTCAGAATCATGGAATCGTTTAGGTTGGAAAAGATGTTTAAGGTCATTGAGCCCAACCATTAACTCAGCACTTGCCACCACTAACCTGTGTCCCCAAGTGCCACATCTGCATGTCTTTTAAATACCTCCAGGGATGGTGACTCAACCATTTCCCTGGGCTGCCTGTCCCACTACTTCACCTATTGGTGTTGAAATTTTATCCTAATTTCCAGTCCAAGCCTACCCTGCTGCTTGAGGCTGTTTCCTCTTGCCCTTTCTAGCAAGGACCAAATGCTTCCTGCAGTTACAATCCTGGTGAACTGCATTCAGTTTGAATCCCTCTCATAATTCATTTGGATCTGGCAAACACATACTTTGTAAAGCATATATCGTGATTTATGAGGGCATTTCTGATCTCTGATTATTTTTTTCCCCCCACAGACAGTAGGGGCTCAATCACCAATTTCTGAAACGCTGGCTTTTCAGTGCTGAAAGGTACCTCTTGTCAGGCAGCACAAAGAAATGCTGCCCAAGCTCACTGAGCCAAGGGAGGGAGTTGCATGCTCGCTGTCGTTATGGGGAAGTTTATAGGTAAATGGTAATTTTCCAAGCCAGAATTTGGCACAGTAAAGCTAATACATTCTTCCCCTGGAACAAAGAGACTCTAGGGTTGTTCCTTGGCATGGTGATTTGACTTCTCTGAGATCCAGCAGGAAACAAACTGGGGAAAAGCAAACAGCAGTGTCTGCCTGCAGCTCCCCCTTCTCTCTTGCAGGAGCCTTACCAGTACTTGTGTGTTATGTAGGTATTGCAGGGAAAGTGTTGTCCTCCACAGCCCTCAGGTTACCCACTCTGGCACTAAATCTGTGCTGCCTGAAAACATCGGTATGTGAGGCATCAGCTTAACACTTCAGGCACAGGTTGGCTGGGAGAGCTTCTTGTGAATTGCCAAGAAATACTCTGCTGTAGTAACCACACAGGGAAATTGATGGTAGTGGCAATCCAGCATCGATGTGCTCAGCTCTGTCTCACAGGGAAGAAATTCTTGCTCTTTCCTTGCTGGTGCCCTGCCCTCTGACCGAGGTGATGCTGTGACCAGAGGCTGCTTTATGTGGATGTCTGATCTGTGTTCAGAAGGGGTTTGAGGAGGGAGGATGGTGTTAATTTCTTCGACCTCATTCTGCAGTTTAACATGTGGCATTCCCCTGGTATGTACCTTCTCTGTTTCCCTTGGCCATCCCTTATAAAAGGAGGCAGCATCTGGTGTGAGCTCAGGGAACACGAGGATTTAGGACTCTCACAGTTATCCCCTGTTTCTTCTGGTGTTTGTTTGTTCTTTGGAAGCTTTTGTAGGATGCAGGGACTGGCAGAATGTGGAAGCATATGATGTGGTCAGCCCTGGATTAGTTTCTTTTGTAAAGCGTTTTAACCGTGAGTGACAGTAATTCTTTTACCCTCCCTGGCTGCAAGGAGCAGGGAGATTTACCACAGACCAGGCCAGATTCAGGTCAGTGATCTAAACAAGTTTGTTATTTATTTTCCTGTAGCATCCAGTAGGCACCTTTCAAGGCCAAAACAAGGGTATTTGAAGGGTGTAAATATATATATTTTCCTTCCTCAGAGAGCTTATGACCTTATTGGGCACAAACACAGGCCAGGAGGAAATTGTAAGTTAAACAAAATTGCTTCAAGTTCAGCACAGAAACATATATCCTGATGCTGGAAGAAAGAAATATTAGGAAACTTTCCAGCCATTGTTGGGGCATAGCTTTATCATTAGAGCATTTTTGGGGCAGCACATTCAGCGGAGCAGAGCACTCCTAAACTGCTTATCACTCCATATCCATGCAGACAATATGTGCTAAATCATCAGGAAATATCTCCTGCCTGTATTTCCAGCTAGAGCAGCACCAGTGTGAGCCCTGCACGCTTCCAGCAAGAGGCTGCTGCAAGAAAACCACAGAAGAAAACAGCTGAAGAGCCCCTTTCTGCTCGCAGCTTTTGGGGAAAATCTTGTGTTTAAACAAAGGGAACACAGCCAGTAGTGCCTGGAAGGACCAGGGCTTCCTGCTGAGATGTAAATCGCTTGTGATTCTGTCTGGAAGGTGTATTCTGGGAGCAGAAATGAGCGACTGGAGGAGCTGTGAGCTGGGGAAAGTGGTTGGGGACAACCTTTACATGGTGGTGGCTCTCTTTACACTCTGACAGCCCTCCAAAAGGGATGGAGAGGTTTCTCACCTTGTTACCGAAGGGGCATGATCTGCATGCAGTTAACTTGGAGAACACAAGTTAAAAGCTTTGTCCTCGGCTGCTATTTTTGGGTAACCGACAATTATACATGTGCTGTGTTAGCACAGCGTGAACTCAGTGCACCCTGGAAACATGGAACGAGAAAGCAGCTCCCTTGTCAGCTGGCTCACAGTTTTATTTGTCATATTTCTGTGTTGTTTTTAAGATGGCTTTCTTGCCAGTGCTGCTGTGTGAAAACCCCTAGTTTAAACTTTTGGAATACAGGCTGATAACACATGCAGTGG
The DNA here is from genome assembly GCA_035221455.1 of Xenops minutus. Taxonomy (NCBI): domain Eukaryota; kingdom Metazoa; phylum Chordata; class Aves; order Passeriformes; family Furnariidae; genus Xenops; species Xenops minutus. The sequence goes on from JAWWEE010000074.1 coordinate 61,409,465, forward strand.
GCTGAGATGTAGAAACAGCAAATGGGAGGAATAAAGCAAGGGGGGAAATTTCGTTTAGTCTTCCTTGTTTTCTTTTCCCCCCTCCCAAGCATAGCACAGAAGGTTTCATCTATTGAGCCACCACTTCTTCAGACAGATGTGGAAACTTCCCTGTATGGTGGAATTTCTACAAGCAGGAGTCCTGCCGGGGGTCTGCTGGTGGAGGAAGATGCCACTTGGGGCAGGATATTTTAGGCAAGCCAGGAGCAGGTGCAGTGCTGGTTCCCTGGAGAGGATGGGCTGGTGCTGTGTGGCCACTGGGTGCATCTGTGCTAGCCCTGGTGTAGCCAGGGCAGGTAGTAACATCAATACAGACGTAGTAGTGTGAGCTTGTTCAGCTCAGGGTAGCAGGTAGTAGATACATGTCCAGGCCCCTAAGCAGGCTCATACCCTGTGATGAAGCCTTGCTGTAACTTCTTCAGCTGGTGAGTTCCAAGGCTCTGTGGAGGTGGCTCCACACTTTTCCTTGCTGTGTAGACACACCAAGAGGGTGCAGGTGTGGTGGTGGTAGAGCAAGGCTCCAGCAGCAGTAATGAGGCAGTGGAAAGACTCTTTGTTCTGTCTTCCTTACTAGCTAGGATAAAATTGACTTAAGAACAACTGTGTTTGCTGCAAGGAGACCTCCCTTGGATGTGTTTTGGAAACCTTCACGTTTTTCTGCCTTCTAGAAAAAAACCCAAACATTTTAAGTGTAAACATATGCCCAGTCCCCTCTTTTCACTTTATTCTCTTGTAATAGTTGGGTAATTTTTTTGCAGACAATATGAAGCCAGAGTAGGCCTTGACTCTTTTGTGTAAATCAGGAGTAATGCCAAGGAAGTCACTGGCATTTTCCTGGTACCCAAGGAGCCTGGAGATCCTAAGGGGCTAATTACAAATAGTGTATGTATTTTAACTTGCTCTTGAAGGGAATGGCCTAGTTCTTGTTACCTTCTTCAGTGTGATACCAGGGAAGGCACAGTGTGTGGCCAGGGAGACAGCAGAGACATGGACTTGACCATGGTTTGGGTCATGCAAGTACCAAACTCCTTGAAACATCAGTTGCTTTATGCTAAACCTTGCTGGCTTTGCAGATGGACTTGAGCTGCTTCAAGGGTGTTTTAGCTATGTAGCAAGTGACAAACTTTCCTGGCTTCAGGGCAGGACTCTCCTGGTTTTAGGAATGTTCCCCCAAAGCTGCTGGCACCACTTTAAATAACCTCTATTCCCCCAAACGATGAGAGGTTTCTTTAACAGAGCTGCAAGCCAATAGTCCCTGGAGGTTTAAGATGCCCCAGACTAGGATGAATCAGACTTTTCAAGCTTTGTAGGCCATGCTCTTTTCACTGGTGACTCAGAAGTCCATCTTGTTCTTCCCTGAGGCTTAGGATCTTACTGGATGTGACAGTAAAGTTTGTCATCATGAACAGTGTTTCACATGAATGTTTATATGACTAAATGGCGCATGGAGCTGAAGTTTCAAGATCCTATTTCATGACATAGCAAGAAAACAAGAAGTAAGATTCAAAGTTGATTTTTTTTCTTCCCTTCCCCTTAATATTTTAACTCAGTTTGTCTTTCACAGTCAACTGGAGTCCCTCTGACATACTTCTGTGCCCCTAACAGTATGCTGAAAAATTAGGTGCAGGTAAAAGTTAAAAGAAGAGTGAGAAGAGCCAGCTAAATTCTTCCTGCCACTGGTGTAAGGCATCACTGGGTGACCACTAAACATAAAGCAGCTCCTTTATAGGATGGGAAATGCTACATTCATACACGTACAAAGGCTTTGCATGCCAGATAATTATCACAACAGAAGAACAACACTGATGGAGTCAGCAAGGGAACTACCCCTCCACATCCTCTGACATCTGTTGAAGTCCCATCCCAATGTCCTTCTGTTCTTTTTGCTGGGAGCATGTGAGCTCCAGGCCCAGCAGGCATGTTGCTAATTAACGTTTACCATGTCATCCTGATGCTTCTTGCTGCACCATGGAGAACATGTGTTCCCATGAAGCTGGGCTGTCATGTGCACTGCTCCAGGGGAGTGCTGAACTTTAATCAGGCTGCTGCCTTATGAGCTGGTCTCTGTGCAGAATAACAAGAGCTTTGCTGCAGAAATGGGTGAGCTGGGATTCCCAGGCTGAAGAGGGAAGGGCATCAGCCTGTCAGGGAGATCCATGAGGGGAGTTCATCAGGATTCTTAATGCTGTGAATGTGAAACAACTATAAATACATAGTTGTATAAGAGAGTGCTTATGTGCCTGGGAGTTAATTCCCCAGGGACAGGGTAAAGGGAGAAAATATATACAGCCTTCCTGTTCACTAGGCTTTCTGAATATTGGCTGCTGCCTTTTTTGGATGCCCATTTCCACACTGTGAGAGCACTCAGGCATAAAAATACGAGATAAATACCCACTGGGTCACACCAGTGTGCTTATCTGGCCCTTGATTCTTCTCCAGCAGTGCTTAAAAGATGTGCTGAGGTGGAGGAGTATAGGAGCCCAGCCCATGCTCCCTTGCACTCTCCTGCATCCACCACTCTTGTTTTGGGAATGTTAGGAGGAGCATCCTGTGCAGTTTGTTTATGGACCTATTGTCCCTGGGTTTGTCTAACCCCTTTTTGAACCTGCTGATGCTGTCTGCCTGTGGCAGCCTTACAGGTCATCACTGTGGCAACAAATGCCAGAAATTCGCCACCATCTCACTAGAAATGGATCTTCTTTCATTAACTTTAAATGATTCTGTTTCAGTGAATGCCTCCCACATCTAATAATACTGAACTTAGTTAAAAACAGTGCTGTGTGCACTCTGTCCACAGACTTTGTGACTTTGTAAATCTTGATCACATTCCCCATTAGACTTTTTAAGCTGAAAACTCATAGACTTATCACCTCTCTTGGTAAAGCAGCTCCTCTGTCCCCTTAAGCGTTGCAGTTGCCTCTCTGTGTGCCTTTTCTGTGTCCACTCTGTCCTTCTTTAAGTGCAGAAACCAGAAATGCCCCCAGTGCTTGGGAGACCTGGAGGCTTTGAGTGGATTGAATTTGGAAGATGGAACCAAACACCTGCAGAATTCACCTCACACAAGCACCGTTGCAGATGCCATTTTGCATATTCACGGGGCACAGAGATGGAAATACATTTGTAAACCACTATTACAAACTGCTGTTATTCTTTTATGTTAGGTATTTAATGCTGCAAGTATGCATGGCACATTACAGAAAGCAGAGGCAGGGCGGGTCGCAATAACACAGCACTGCGTCATGCTTTGTGAACAGAATGGTTTCCCACATGGTCCCAACCCTGCAAGCATTTCCAGCTGTAGTGTTGCCAGCAACAATCCCATGAATTGGCAGGAACTGTTCATGGCAGTGAGCAGCATTGTGGCCTCTGAACCCGTGATGCTTAGGTGTGCACCCACATCCGTGCATATATAGGCAAGGGGTTTTTTTTAATCCTTGTATTTTTCCAGTGTGTCAGTGCCTTAAAAAGGCAGAGAAAAGGTTGGCTTAATTCTGTGGAATGACTACAGGAATCACCCCTTTGTGTACATAGCTGGTAGCTAGACTGAGGTAATATTTTATAGTCTTAAGATTAGGAATGGATGTGAAGGAGCCTAAAAATCCTTAGCCATATGGTCAAGCTTAAACCTGGTGATCTGTCTTGTAGTGAGAATTACTTTTGTCAAGCTTTCGTTCCCTGCAGATGGAGGGTTAACCTTGAGTGGGTGACTGTGTTCCCCACTGCAGCAGTGAAGGAAACATCCCATGTTCTTGCTGCCTTGTCAGCTTCATGTGAATTTTAACCCCTGCATCCTCTGAATGTTGTTTTTATGCTTTGAACCTGGTGAGTTGTGTCTTGGCTTTGGCAGATGGTTTCTTCAAAGCCTCAGAGACCACTGCTCTTCCCAGAGATGAGCTGTGAAGTTTTGCCTTATTGACCCATGCTCCAAGGATGTCTGTGAGTACATCAGGTTTGATTTACCAACAGGCAGGGAGAAAATGGGAAGAAGCATTACTTGTTGGCTTTCACAGTGCTTTGTGCATAGGGCAAAGTGACAATATTCAGCAATTTGAATTTCATTTTCTGTGAAGGTAACAGGAAAACTGATTTACAGTCACTGTTTTGTCCCCTGAACTTTGTCTTACGAATCTGATTTCCAGTGTTTTAAAAAGAGCAGCACATTTTCTAGGATAAATATGGTTTGCTTTGGCATCTCTTTCCTTCATTTTTCTGCCTTTTCCCGCTTCATTATGAGTGATAATCCATCCAAAAAAGCTAGAATGGCTTTATGGTGCAGCTGTACTCCATGTATAAGCAGTTTGGCTGCCTTCCCAAAATGGCACATTTCAACCATGACTGCCATCAAAGCTGCTAGCAAGGATTCTAACCATACTGATGTGTTCAGATCAGCTTCATTATATTTTTAAGTCAGGTCACATTCAAGAATATTCCTGGCCCCTGGCTACACGGTACAGTAACACTTTGAAATCTCATCTCTTGGGACATCAGCTGTCATTTTTGAGTCATTGAGAAATGTGTTTGATGATACCTACCCAGTCCTTGGTGAAACATTTGCTCCGAGGACCATCTGCCCCTTTTAATAGAGTTGTCATTTCAGCATCTCTTCAATTCCTGTGGCAGCTGCCCATTGATGCTAAGTCAGATGTGGGGCTGTGGCAGAGAAGAGCAGAGCCCGACTGCAGTGCTGTCCTTGCCTTCAGCTCACCCTGCCAGAACATCATTCCCGCAATTAATGAAATCCCTGTTGCGTGCTCTGCCTGATCCATCCTTCAGATTTCTTCTTGAACCATCTCCAGCCAGAGAGGCAAGTCATGTGGTAGCTGAGGCCAGATGCCTTTGTCGTGGCCTCCACTTCCAGTGAGCATCTTTCTGTGCCTGCTGAGCTGTGTTTTTAGCTTGGCTTGGCTAACTCAAATTAAAACATTGGCAAAGACACGGGAATTTGCTGTTTCACATGGATTAGCATTTTTATGTTCTTTTTCTGGGCTTGAGCTTGAACTGATAATCTCTCTTTATTCTTAGACTTGCCAGACATCTGCCTTCCAGCTGTCCAAGGGAGCATCCCACAGAACCCCTGCAAATCTGAGTTATCTGTTTTTTAGCACCCCAACACTCCTGAGCCCCACAGTGATCCCACAGGGCATGAGGGACTGTTGGGAATGCTGTGTGCTTTGGGACACAGACATCCTGTGGGCTGTTCAGCCTGACTGAAAAACCTGTGTTTTTAAAAACAAGCCCAGGATGAGTGACTTCCAGCAGTGCTTCTCTGACAAGTGTCCTCTGTTATGAAATAAGGCAGTGTAGGAAGGGTCCTTCCAATAATTTGCCCATTACCCTGAGATCTGGGAGATGCAGATTAACTTTTCTGTCCTGCTACTGATTTTCTGCCTCCTTTATAGTGGAGGTCTGTCTCAATTAACTTTAGATGATCTCTCTTCAGACATCTGATCTAAAAGTTATGTGTCTAGTCTTGACTGGTTACCAAGATGCTCCATAGGTGGCAGAAAGACAGGCACCATCCTAAAATGTGTGCCTAAATTAGGTAAAGTAAATAGGCCTCCTGGTGGTGTGTGTTTGTTTGTTGGGAAATACCAGATGATTATTTTAGACTAGATGCTTAACTCGGTGATGGAAGAAAGGAGCAGAAATGAATCCAGGGCTTGTAGTCTCTCTGTGCCTCCTTTCACAGGCTGTACAAGTCATTAATGATTATCTGCTGTTTCACAGGATGTTGTGGTCGGTAAAGGTGAAAGTGCCCAGAGATTTTATAAGTAACTAAGTTATGCAGAAGGGAAATGTGACCCTCTGTAGGCAGAGGTGACCTGAATGAAGTGACAGTGGCTTCTTTTGATGGCAAACCAAAACAGAGAACTTTTATCCTTGTCCTAAACAGCCAACTTTATAAAATTTATAAAGCCAAAAGCATAAGCAGCTTTTGTGGCAATCTTGGCTCCATTTTCTGCTTTGCTACACTGGAAGTCTTTCATGGATGTACATATTTCTATATGTGCACTGTCTGATCACAAATCCTCTGCCTTCACCCAGGTATTGGGAGTGGATGAATTCCTTCTTTTTTTCCCCTGTTCTTTCCCTTTCCTGATTTGAGTGCTGGGTGTGGGGACTAAGAGGATAAAATTGAATGGCATAGTCTCTCCAGTCTGTTCCTTTTAGTGTGAGATCCAGCGTGGAATGATGAATGGGTTTTTGCTCACCTTATTCCTGCTCTGCTTTCCTCACAAAAATGATTTTGTTAAAAATGTCCTGGTCCATTGTAGAAGCCACCCAAGGACTCACACTTGTGTATTTGCACAGCTCTAACCCTAGCAAGGTGTGATACAGGATAATAACAACTACTGAAAACATTTCCCCAATCCTTTGTGCCTGTGCTTATTGAAGAAACTGGGGAAGAAAGTTAAGACTTAGGTGCTTTTCCACAGAAAGCTTGCTCTGCTGGCTCAGGTTGTGATAGACATGTCCCTTCCCACCAGGCAGGTTGCATGTTGTGCTGTCCTTGATCCCCACAGTGGTCCTGCCTTCCTCCCTCGCTGAATGGGTGATGTGACACTTCCATTCACTCTGCAGGACGCTCCTGGTGGCACATCTCACCACGTGCTGTGTGGTGAGAAGGGAAGAGCCTTTTCCCCTACGAGATGTGCATGCTGATTGTCCTTCAGGAGCTGCCTTGAAAGAGGCTGGCAGATGTTGTGGTGCTCGCACAGCTGGGCTTGTTTTGGAGCTTTGTGTGGTGCTTGTGAGACCTTTCTCGGGTGTGTTACTGTTACCTGTTTTGCACTTCATCTTCCCCTGGAGAACCCCCCCTTGCAAAACAGAACCCTGTGGCACATCAGGTGAGCAGGCAAGGTGGTGTGTGGTGAAGAAAGCCCTTTGTTTTTTAACTCCTTCCCCTTTGCAGCTCACTCAAAACCACACACTAATGTACATTAATGGGCACCTTACACTCCTTTTGTCTTTCAGGCTGTAGGGTATGACCTGGTCTGATGTCAGACCGTGTAGCTGGACCTCCACTACCTTTGCCTATTCCACTCTGTTTTGTTATAACAGTGCTGAGTCTTTATCTGGGGCATGTGAACTCTGAGCCCTGAGATAGCCTCCTGTTTCTCTGACTGAATGCTCACACATCTCACATTTTGGCATCTGACCACAGATTGAAACCCTCTGTGGCCTGCCATGACCCTGTAATTGCATAAATCAGCCCTAGAATTTGGCTTCTGGTGATAATTTTTTGTGTTATTGTGCATTGTATTCCTAATGCAGTGATGTATAAGGAGAAGAATTTCTGAAAGAAGATTTAGGTCAAGCTGAAAGAAATCGCTGTTAAATAACATTGATTTTGCTGTCTATAACTGGAACTCTTTTTGAAATCCTTCTTTAAATATTTAGTGACGCTTTTTTCTCTTTAACTCAGGGGTCAGTGTCTCGTACTGGCCGATGGTGTGGGTTCCCTTGCCAGCATACAGAGGTTGCCAATTGTTTCTTTTCATCTTACCAGGCTTGGCTTTCCCCCATGCCTGTAAGCAGTGCTTGACTATCGTGTCCAGATGAAGGTCCAGCTCCCTGCAGCTAGACACTGCTCACTGACTTCCTCTAACAAGCTTGGCTGGCTGGGATGCTCTTAAGCCCTTCTTGCATTGCTCAGGATGGGTCAGGGGAAGGCCATGTGTTAGCAGAGTTTTTGTTTTCCTGACTCTAAATCCCTTCCCTGCCAGAAGAACTGCATCTAGAAAAGAGTGGAACACCAGTCATGTGTTCATGTCCTGTCCCCCTCCTCCTTTTTTTTTGTGTGTCCTGAGATGTCCACTTTATCATCAGGGCTCATTGTGTCTGTAGTGCATTATATCTGCAAGGGTGAAGACATGCACTGCTGAACAGCCAGAGCTTTTCTAGTCGTGGGCAATTTTTACCATATTCTTGAGCTGGATTAAAACAGTTCTGTGAAAAGCAAAATTGATGAAACCTGATTTTCACTTTTTTTTTAATGCGGAATTGCTGAACATGTAAAAAAAATCTTCTGGAGTCAGGTGGACAAACATTTCCCTGCACACAAACGTACACAAAGTGTGATCCCATGAGCTTTGTTCCTTTATGAAATTAGCCTAAAAATGAGTCTTAACCAGTGTCATCTCAATCTGTGTTAGGAAAAATATGGAGATTTGAACCTCTGAAGTTTTCTCATACTCAGGCCAGTTTGCAGGTTGTTCACAAGTTGTTATGAAACGGGAGCTTTGTCCCTTCTCCTGTGTTTGTCTCTCCTCTTTGTCTCTCTGTTAGTTTCTTTAGTCTCTGATTCCTATTTTTACTGGCTAAGCCATAAGGATATGAATGAGTACAACTTTACTATAAAATCTGCCATCTAAATCATACATACAGAAATATTTTATCCCAAATGTTCTCAATAGCATTGACAAGTTAAAATAACAAACAACCCAACAAAAACCAACACAACACCCTCCCTAAACCAAATAAACCATCCCAACAAAATAGATGAAAATGCATGGGAAAAAAGATGAAAAAAAAACCTCAAATCTTACACCAGATACTGTAAAATTTATTTAATTGTAAGTTGAAATAGTTTCTAGGATCTGTGGTTTCAAGATGCTACGTCCTGTCTCCAGTGTCAGTCATGGAAGTGGAAAACAGCTTTTGCAGTGGAGCAACCAACTTCATTGGTCTTAGTGGTCCAACATGAAAAATGGCCCAGTGTAATCATTTATTATGAAATTTGGATTTCATCTAGTTAAAACCTGCCTAGAAACTAAGCATTATATCAGTGATATTTAATTCCATGCCAGAGAGCTTGTTGTATGCATTGATAGGGTGTGGCTTCCAAGGCAAACCACTGTTTGAAGCACCTTCTGATGGTGGGCAATCCCACCTAGGGATCTCCCACACACTCCTCTGGGCATCCAGGTGGCAGAGAGGCAGCTGCAGTCCCTCTGTGCTCTGCCCACTGATGCAGGGGAAGAGCTTTGCCCCTTTCTCCAGCCACACGTGTATGCACTGGGGTGGTGAGTGAAGGCTTTAGCCCATCTCGACTGGCTGCACAGAAGTTGTGCACAGCCACAATTCACATTTGTGTGCATCTGGTTTCTCCTTGTGGGAAGTGACAGGGGAGAGGGGCAAATGGGGACAAGCAGGTCTTGCAGAGGGAAGTGAAGAGAACAAGCTGTGAGTGATTTGTGTGGAAAATTAAGCATTAGTTGAAGCATCTGGAGTGGGGTCTTGAAGAAGGAGGAAGGCAACCCTCCTGCTTTTCTTCCCGTGTGACACTTGGGACTCAGGTTTTCTCCCCAGGACATTGTGAGTGTGTCATGCAGAGGTGATCTTCCCTGTGAGCTTCAGTGGAAATGTCACATGAGTTGCAGTGGGAAATGAATAGCCACAGAGGAGAGAGGGGCTGCCCAGCCTCCCTTTGCTAAAACTGCCCGATCCTATTGAGATGTTTTATAGGGAGACAAAGCCCAGTACAGTAGACAGGACTTAATTGCATAATTCCTTTGGGAGAAATGGAAAGTGCTTCCAATGCAGGTCCAGTCCCCTAAAGGGACTGCAGATTAATGGCTGAGAAGCCTTAGCTGAACTCAGTCAGTGGGAAGTCATCTCTGGGTCATTCAGGGAGACAGTTGAAGTTGTTTCATTTTTAATTGGATGTGGCATTGCTCTTCCCTTCCTTTCATAACCAGCACGGAGGGCTCCTGCACTGGCAGACTGGCTGTGCTGGTGTTCTGTGGCAGACACAGAGATCTGGCACTCAGCCCCCAGTGTCAGCCTGGGTGGAAACATTCCTGCAGCAGAGCCATGCCAGGCTGCCTGTGCCTGCCTTACTAATGTGATCCCCTCCTTGGTAGTCCAGGCACACCTCGTGCTTCTCCTGCTGCTGCACACCAAGGTCTTTTCCAGCCAGTGATGGCAGCTGGGGGTGAACTTGTGTCCTGCATAGGCCCTTCACAAAAGAGTGTTGGAGGTTGGTTTGATGCCTTTGTTTTGGCTCAGGGGACAGTGGAGTTGAATGTCACCAGCTGGATGTCCTACTGTATGTTTCCACACCCAAGTGAACAGGTTTTTCTTGATGGAGGGGGAGAAGTCTGAGATTAAAACTCCTTGCAATATCAGTGACGGTACCTGTAGCTGCCCCCTTGGATAGTCAGAGGGATGCTCTGCACTCTGAGGTTTTGACATCTCTTAGGAGCAGTGAAGTGTACTCAATTCATGCCTCTGAGGTACCTGATCAGAAGTCTCTTCCTGTCATACTTCAGGAGAGCAAGGACTGCAGTGCCTCCACCTGTGCACAAGAGCATCTCTGTATAAAGAGAGAAAGCAGTAACATTCTTCTTAAATGCTGTTAAGCTGGAGGGAATAAACCAGCATGTCTAGCAATTAGAAAAGAACTGAAAGATAGTGTGTTTTCTTATAGTGAGAGGGGAGAATGGGACAGCAGAGCACTGTGCTCTTCATTTCTGCAGCCACTCTCTGTCCTTTAAATGGGATCCCCTCCAAAACCTTGTGCTTGGCAGAACAGCATAAACAAGTGAATAAAACATCGCGTAACTTGAAAATTTTGTTCAGCTAAGGTAGCAGCAATGTGGCTGTTTCCATGTCTGTGTGGGAGCAGTCATTAATCAGACTGTCCATAGGGTTCATTTGTTTCCTTCTAAGAAGAGCTGTTTTCACACTAATGATAGTTTCTTCCATATGAGAGCTGGAGGGGTGCTGCTCTGCTCTTGTCACTGGGGAAAGGATGTGCTGGGAAAGCTAAGCCTGTGGTAGATCCTTGCTGTGAATGATAGGTTTTGCTTGCATCCTTTTAGCTTTTTCCAGTGATTAGTGAAATGGTCAGAGGCTTTTTGGAAGGAGAAAAAAATTCTGCTTAAGTTACAAATACATTAAACTGTCCTCCAGTAGATCCTTTCTTCATTTTCTTTATTCCATGTAATATTGTCGCCTTTTTCCTGGCTTTTTACAATAATGCTGGAAGTCAGAGAGCCAGCTTCTTTCTTGCCTTCTTCCCTTCTCCAAATTTGATGTTCTGGGCCACTGACTCAGCTAGAGACCAGATGTGCATGTTACAGCCTGATCTTTCATCTGGATGTGTTTGTTGCTTGTGGTGCTTTGCAGGGTAGTTTGTATGGCAGTGAAAACTGCTCAGTAATGCAGTGAACATGCACACTGGGAATGTTTGCTTTGGGCAAATGAAGGGATGTATTAGTATTTTCTGAAATGGAAGAGCAAGAGATGAGCTGGAATTGGCATCGCCTCCCCTAGGCACAATATTGTGACCAGATGACTAGATTTCTGTGTGTTGTCAATTCTCGCTGTGGAAGGGACAATTTTAGATGAGCCAGACCAAGGATGGCAACAACAGAAGCTCTGAACCACAGAGCTGGAGAACAAAATACTCTCTGCAGACTTAGGAGGGCCAGTTCTGTTGCAAACAAACAAAGGGGAGCCCAACTGGCTGTGACTCAGAGGGGAACCATCCAAATTTCTGTGAAGCCCAGCTTCCTTTTGGTGTCACTGAGCCAGCTGAAACCTGCTGTATTGTAAAAACACTGGCATCAGCACGTGCCTGTGCTTTGTTCACCCTTTTGAATATTGTGCTGTTAAAAATAGTGTTATTAAAGGAAAGCCACACCTATAGCATAACAGTGTAGTTAAGGCTTGTCCAAGGTGAAGAAATTTGCATTGCTGTGATGGCACCCTACAGAACTGGCAAAGTCCTCTGCTAAATGTGCTGTTGTGTGACACGGAGCTCCCAGCAGAGCAGCTGTTCCTGCATGTTTGACACATTTTATGTCCTGTCAGGCCTCAAGGACAAATACAAGCTGCACAGTTTAGAAAAAGCATTTTTGAAACCGAACACATTTGCAGGGAACAAAAACTCACTTAAGGAATCTAAATATGCAGGCAGCATACAAAATGCATGCAGGGTTTTTGCAGTGCGTGTAAGAAATCTCTAGAGAGCAAGCAGTCTGTTGTCTCCTGGTGCTGTGAGTTTGTGGAGATGGGAGCAGCTTGTTATGGCCTCTATTGTAGCACCCCCAGCCCTGGCAGCAGGGCAGTGTCTCATCTCAGATCCTCTAAGTCCTGTCTCTTCCAACAGTGCAGATGATGCAAGCAGTGCTCAGTACACAGGTAGTGCTGCCAAGGTACATCAGCTGTACTTTCCTGTGGTGAAGGATCATCCATCTACAGACAGACTGCAAGATCTCTCTGACCTTGCCCATGCATTCACAGATGGTCTTTGAGAAAATGTGCAGTTGTTTCCTCAGAGAAGGGGAGGGAAGGGACATGTACTCACTGGTTTGTGTTGACATGCCCCTGGAAGGTAAAGATGTGTTTGGTAAAACAGCTCAAGTGTCCATGTCATGGAAAATGACTTTGACTTGTTTGAGCAGTTCCCTTGACTTCTGTCCAGAGGGGCAAAGCCAGCTCTTGTAATGTCCCTGACAGAAACACACAGGTTCATGGGGCAGTGCAGTGTTTGGGAGGACACACTTATGGCTGCAATAGAAACACCCCTTCGGCACAGAACAAAACGTTTTACTTTTTACTTTCCTCTGTCTCTGCAATGGGAAGGTGGTGTTGTCTTGGCTTTGTCAAGTGCTTTGAGATCTGTGAGTGAATTCTGGCTCATAAGTGACCTGTGGCAGCTTTCAGGAATACCATGTTACCTGTTGTTTATCCTTGTTCCTGGGAAGGGATAGTCTGACTCCCAATGTCTTCTGTGCCAGGTACAGGTACAAACTCACAGTAAAGTTTGAAGGAGGTGATGACAGGAAAGGGTCAAAAAGCTTGGCTCCGATATGTCCTAGGGAGCCTTTTGTTTGGCATATGGGGATACCCAGTTCAAGTTTAAGTAGGCTGGAGTCATAAATGAAAGGGAAAAGAAGAGGGTGATTTTAATAAATTTCCCCCATTTCTCAGCAGCAACAAGCACATGGATTTGGAATTGGCCCCTTGACACACAAGTCCTGAGTGGCACCCTTGTGTGGCTGGCCAGGAGGGGTCCTCTGATGGCCCACGAGCTTGTGATCACCAGCTAGAGTCCAGAGCAAAGCTCTTGCCCAGATCCATCCACACAAGGTCATGTTCAGGTTTCTAAGTGGAAACTTCATCCAGACTGAAGCACATCACAAATAATATAGACCTCCCAAGGAATTCTCTGTCCTGCCTGGAAATTAATCCTGGTGTAAGATGTGGGACATGATGTCTTTACATACAGGGTTGTATTGGTGTGGCTTCTGGTGTGGCTGCCTATGCTGGAATGAAGATGACATGTTGAAATGAACATAAAAAAACCCTTTATCAGTAAAGCCATGTGTGTACTTGGGGGTGGGGATGGTATGTGTTTAATGAATCATTATGAAATAATAATGAACTCTGTGTAGACGTGGCCTAAAGAAAATGAAGAATCCCAGGCTAACTTTCTGTCTGTGCTTACTGAATTGTCTTTTGGGTTGTTAAAACCCTGGGCTATATTAAATGATTTTAAATCTACAAGCTTGTTATTATGAAGCCACTTGAGACACTGTACAATGTGACTGCAGATGTATGCAAATTGGCATAATTTCCATTTGACATATGCACTGTAATTATTGAAAGCTTTCTTCCAAATTTCTTTTTTATGTCTGCTGTAGTTAATTCACTATCTCCTTTTAACATTGGCAATTATAATTTTTTGCCACAAGCAAATCCTTGCTAACAAAAATCCAGTTTTCTTTAGCCTGCAGCTTTTCTTTTGATTTCCTGATGAGGTGCTGTTAATCAGAGGAACCAGTGCTGGCCTCTGAGTATCCAGCAGGGCAGGAAAACACTGCAGTCAGAAAAAGAAATGCAATTAATTAGCCCAAGCTTCTTTCTAGCATCCCAGCCCTGGGCCTCCTGAGTTGCCTTGTTTGTGTGGAGAGGTGCTCTGTGAGAAGATCAATCACAGTTAGCATCTCAGGAGGACTCAGAGTGAAAACTGTCTGAGATTTCTCCTCAGGTGTTCTTGCTCATTTTTCTTTTGTAGGAGCTACAGGTAGAAAATAGTGTGTATTTGGGGGAAATGGTGTTACTGGGTTGAAAAAAACCTTTTTAGGCTGTTTTGCTTAGGAATCTGAGCCAAATCTCTGGCTGAAAAATGCAGTAGTTGAAGGGCTTTGGGCTTCTAGCTGCATGCTGTTGTTCAGAAATAAAGCAATTCTTATTCCCTTAGAAATGCCTCATCCTTTGTGCTCTCCTTTTGCTTGGAGATCAGTGTGTTACACAGCTTCTGAAAGGAAACCCGAGTGCAAGTGCTGTCCAAGAATTACTGACCTACTTTACAGGTATTTTATTCTTCATTGAGGCAGATCTGTACCCGCAAGAGTGTAGGTGGATAAAAACTACATTTCTTTCACCCACTGCAGCACAGGTCAACTGCAGGAGAGCTCTGCTCTTTAAGTTTCTACCCCTGGAATATTACTTCACATTCTCCTGGGGCTTCAAGGGGATGAGGTGCAAATACAGCTTTTCAGTGAGCTCAGAACAGCCTAAAGCAAGGCAGCCTGGGCTGCACTTTTCCCACAGCAAGAGGAACTACCCTGTTGACCCATCTTTCCTGTCCAGGTATCCAGTATGTACATGGCAAAACAAAGCCCACTGTGAATAGGGGCTCATTTGTCATTATATGCTCATGGAGTATCTTGTACAAGAAGGTCCTGGGATTATCATATAAATGCATCAAAATCAGGCGTTGAGGTTGATAAGGAACACAGCAATTTGGGCTGCCATAATTGGCTAGATCCAGCCTAATGAACATAAAGGGGAAGTGTCTCAGGGTTGATGTGTTTTCCAGCAGATTTTCTGTAGCAGGTAAAAGTTCCCAGTCTCCTTTGGAGCAAGTGGAAAAGCACAGTGAAATACACCTTCAGCTGCTGCTGTGCCATAGCTGTGTCTGGTCTGGTGCACACTTAGCCAGCGTCAGGGCGAGTGGCATTTTCCAAGAGACCCTTCTGGGAGGATTGTCTTGCAGATTGACTGCAGACAGGACAATCTGGCATCCAGGCAGATTGCATCCGAGGAGTTATGGCCATCTGAGTCAGCTGGCTGGGCTGCTGCTGAGTCCTTGGCTCGTGTGGAAGCCCTGCAGTCCGGGGAGTAATTAATCAAACCTCCATCCTTCCTATGGAGCCGGGGCTGGAGCCAGGGAAGCGCGATGTCAGCGTCTCGCACAGTCAGAACTGCTGATTCACTTGATTCCTTCTTGCTGCTGGTGTTCAGAATGGGTTCATGGCTCCTCTTTAGCAGCACTTAGCTCTCACTGACAGCAATGTAAAATACTACCCAGGAAAGTACACCCATTCTGACACTACTGCCTTGAGGGGGGCTCTATAATTTATTTAGGAGTTTCTCTAAGAACCTGAGAATTATGAAGCACTGTTGGATGAGAAGTTAACGAGAGTACAGTTAGTTTAAACCACTGTTTGCTTGTCATCTATTCACTGTTGTTCCACTGACCGTGTGGTTTGAAGAGCCAGACCAATGACTACTTTAATTTGTGGGATTACAGCTGGGGTAAATTTGACCTGAACCTTGCTAAGGCCTGATGCCAACTCCCTGGAAAACTCCATTATCAAAACTCTTACTAACTTAAAAATGGGAATAGGGCTGGACTGAAGGAACCAGACTTAATTGTGGCTAGGATAGAGTTGCACTACTCAACATCAACTTGGAGAAGTGTTGATCCTCTATAAGGACATATTTTGGCTTGACAACATCCCAACAAAGGCATTTCATTATGATCAGGATTTTAATTCAACTGGCTTGATTTTTTTTTCTTACATGGGCCAAGCTGTCTTATTTTATTCACTTTTGTGTTCTGCAGTCCTGATTCTTGATGTTCTTGGCAAGATGTAAAATCCATCCCTGGTCTGAGCAGAGGACTTAGACTGTGAAAAGGAAATGAGAAGCCATGAAGAATCCAAGCCATGGTCTCATCCATAAATAGTCTTGTGCAAACTTTGATGACTTAGGCAGGTGAAAAAATACTGTCCTGCAGATTCACTGTTGTGTCTATGGTTTTGCAGTCTCCCAGATCTTGGTGAAATGGCACAACAGCAAAGAGCAGATAGAAAAGGCAGCCCTGAGCCCCTTGGGTGAGGTTGGGAGATTAACAACTGCCCTGTTTCATTGTGACACCTTTTGAATCACAGCTTTTCTCCTCCTCTCTGCTGCAGCCTTTCCTGAGAGCAGAGCAGTCATGCCAGCCTCTCCAGCCCTGCTGCTGCTGCCACTTGGGGAGCAGAGAGGGGACAAGGAGCATGAAACCACTGAGAGAATGTTCTCTCCAAGATGCATTGTGCAACCTGGTGTTCATCCATCCCTGCACAACATGCTGGGAAGTCTGGTCCCACTGCCAGGCACAGCCTTATGGGCTCTAGTGGGGTTTGCCTAGTAATTATAAATGGACATTTCCAACTTCTGCAGCTGTACATGTGGAAGAGAAGATGTGATTTACAATGTGAGCCTGTACAGGTGCACACAGGGACACTCCTGGATGAAAGGAATGGCCCTGCTCACCTCTACCTGCCATGTACTTGTGATTGTGCATGGGAAAGGGACTCTTTTCCAGGGTCCTTTGCACGTGTGTGTGTCTATGTGCTTAAATACTAAAATCAGAATTGTGTGTATGGGTGCAGCCTTCAAATGAGTCCCGTTATGTTTGTGCATCCCAGTCCATAGCTGGGTGCTTTGGTGTCCCTAGGCAGTCCAGTATTTAGGGACGTGAGTACTGATCTTAGAATTTATTTTAATGACTTGCATTGGAAAATTAGGTCAAATGTGTTCTCCATTCATCCAGCACTGCACGGCTGACACACATTTTCTTCAGCACTACGGTCCTTCAGACTTCACTGGCCAGGAAGGGAAGTAGAAATACCCCAGCTGAAAATCCTGCAAAGAAATCAGGTTAGGAAAAATGTTTGCAGCAGGGTCTGGGTTCAGCAGGTAGCAAAGCTGATGCTTCCTAAAATCATCACAGAGAAAGGATCACTCTAGAAGCTGCAGTGCTTCTGCTGCAAACAGATAGCATTGCTGAATGTTTGCTGAAGAAAAACCATCCTGAAGCATAAAGTTCAGGGAGAGTACAGGCTTAGCTGCTCTGCAGGATGATGCCATGTGAGATACAGATAAGGATCTGACACTGCTACTGGTAGGGGGTCAGGAGGGGTTTTTTAAGACTTGGATTTCCTGTCACTTGGCAGGGGAGGTGTAATATTTCAATGTTCATGAAGCTACATGAATCCTCCACAAATCAGCCAAAATAATGGCTGCATTAATTACTCACCAGCATTAGTCTGATGTTTATCTTTTGTCAGTTTGTTATGTAGCATCAGATTACAATTGCCAGTTTTAATGGGGTAGAAAGGGTAGGCAAGAGAAACATAAAAGGAATTAACTCTAATTATCAGTCATAAATTTCTCTGACTCAGTAAGTGTAAACAAGTCTGTGATGGAAAGCAAGCTGAAAGGAAATTGAACTGCCTGATTTCCTAATCCTCCCAAAGCCTTAACTACAGCTGGGCACTTAGTTGTTGTCAGCTAACACAAAAAGAAACATGTTTAAATACAGATAATAATGCCTCGGGATACTAGAGATCGACCCTAGGCTGTGATTGCCCTGTGATTTCTTTACTGAGGAAAAGGAAGGTATTATGATATACTGGACTGATGGTGTGCATTTTGCTTTAGAAGTCGAACTGAGGAAACGAGAGTAGTTGGAACAAAGAAAGGGACAAACACAGAGATTTTCACCTGAGTTTTTTTATATAGACCTAAAGCACTCAAAATCCCCTTGAAATTAATGCATGTTTGCTTGAATGAGGTCTAAGTAGAATGTTCTGCTTTTCTCACTTTATCTGTCTACATAGTGCTAGTTTTTTGATTTCTTTTTCCTTGTATGGGGAAGTACCCAACAGGGATATGATCACACTGTTTTGATGGGAATTTGAAGATACAAAAATTTAAGAGAAATTTGGGAAAACCAACATGGTTGTCCCATTTACTTTTCTCCCAGCATGTATGAGAGCATGGAAAACATCCAAGCAGGGATCAGGGAATGTAAATCTGAGCATGTTTCAGATGCCTGACCAGATAATCTCAAGAAGGGACCCCTGAAGCATTTCCCTGTGGTATGCAAGTAGCTGGTTTGTCAGGGTGTATTTGCACCTTTAGATTTCCCAGCAGTTAAAGATTTTTAAGTAGTTAAAAAAATTACCAAATGCTTACTTTATTTCAGTCTCCAGTGCTGTTATTTGCATAAGTGCCTACAGAGAAGAGGTGAGAATGACATGCCAGGTGGGCTATAAACCAAACATCAAGCTCTAACGCACCTTAGGAAAGGGCTAGAGAATTTTGCTTTGGCTTGCAAAGTGCTGGCAAACAGAGTAACACAAGTCTGGCTTGCTCTCCTTGCTCTCAAGCACACTGCCCATGGATTCAGTGATTCAGAGCCTTTATACTGCCAAATCAAAGGCCCCAACTAGCCACAGTAACAGAATCAAAGATTTACATGGACTTGCTAGAAAAGTTCCCTTCGAGTCAGCACAAATGATCTTTGCAAATGAGGTCGTATATCAGAGAATCACTGAGTGTCTCAAGTTGAAAGGGACCCTTGAGGATCGTCGAGTCCAACTCCCTGCTCATCGCAGGACTACCTAAAACTTTTCTGAGAAGCAACTGTGAGTCCATGGCAAGCACAAAAGGACCTATTTCAAATGGCATGAACACTGCTACAGCAACACTTAGACCTCCTGTAACACATGCACAGACGTGGCCCCATAACCCTAATGACTACCTCTGCAAATAAAACTTAGCAGCAATATTAATACATAATGGAAATTGATACCATCATTACTGTCTTCTCTCATTGTGGTGATGAACCATCCTGGTTCTCTTTAGGTGGCACCAATTTCCCTGCAGGCATCATTATCATCTCTTTGGAGTCAGCAGTGGTGTTTCCCCAGCCTAGGCACACGTCAGGAGCAATCTGCAGAGAACCCAGCATCTCTCTCTTTTTATTTCAAGACAAACCAGTTCCTTGTTCCATGGTTTTGGAGGCTGCCAACCCAGCTGAAATCAGTGCTGTGAGCTCACAGCTCAGTTACCTGCTGAGCCTGGCTGCAGTTCTGGGACTGCATGAGCTCTGTATGTCTCGTTAGCTGAGTGACGCCTTGACTGTCGACAGAGATGATGCTCATACGTTACTAGCAGGGACGTGTCTTTGCAGGGTTTCTTCTCATTGTGCAGGTAGTCACTGGAGTGAAGTTTGGTTTAGTCTATAATTACAGGGCAGCCAAGGTAGGGGCGTTCACAGGTTCTTTTTCAGTGTATTTGAATGTTTAGAGTTTTGCTTTCAAAGGAGTTGTGTTGGAAGAGAGGTTCCATCAGTGAGGATAATAAACCAGCCTGAAAACTGGAACCGTGGTGTGATGCACCAGAGCCAGAAGCAGGTGTGTGAACTGAGACCCTGGTACAGTTTGGGCATGTGTGTGTTTACTGTAGAGAACTTTTCATCTAATATTTGTGAAGTGCAATCCACCCCAGTTGAATCTAAAAGGTAACAGTGCACGTGTTCTTCTACTACATAATATTTTGATGCAGACACATAGGGTTTCTAAAATCTGTGTAAGCCATTGATTTGCTGTGGCCAGATGAGCTGTTGCTTGTCAGCAGGGCAGTGTATCTATCACTCCCTGTGTGCCTTCACTCTCTGTTTCAGCTGCAAAGGAAAACATGTTCCTTCAGTCACTGTTATTTTCCTTCACACTTGCAGCAGGCTAGGAATACACACATGGCCTGTTAATGTGAATCAGATCCTGAGCTATGACTCACTGTGCTGTAGTAACTTGTTTTTCTGCAACAGCTATGCATATCTGTGATTAACAAAGATTGCCTTGGCCAACCTCAAGCTGTGACTGAAGCCAGTCTTGTTAGGCATTCATCATCCAGATTTATTTCCTTGTCAAAAGTTTTGTTAAATAAGGTTTCTTCAAAGAAACATTGTCATGCCATCAATTTTCCCTGGCAGATGTATTGATTGAAATAAATGGGGTTTTCCTGCCACTCAAGGAACTGAGTGACAGATCATGCACCGAATACAATAAATACAACCATTGTTTTTATTGTTACTGTGAGCTTTACTGTATGACAATATCTACAGCAGCAGCATCTCATAATAGCAGAGACCCCTCTACATACTAATAAGAAATCCTTGTCCTGCATGAAGAGATTTTCAAATCACCCGAGTGATTGTTTTTATGAGATGTTTTTATGACATCAGTCCTCATTTCCCAGAGCAGAGCAACCTTCTCTCAGGTTTCCCACTCTTGTTAGAAGTACACATATCCATATCTATTTAGACTATTTTCTGAGAGGTTCAAAAGCTTTTAATCACTGTGCAGTATGTGGTTCTCACATCTCCACAGGTAATGCATCAGAAAACAGTATCAGCCCTATAGAATAGCCCTGTCCCAGTATTGCATTTCTCCAGCCTAATGTACCTATTGGCCAACAGCTTAATTCACACACAGATCATGTTTTAACACAGATGCTTTTGCCTCATTGTCCCTCCTTCCTGGCCAGTCTCTGGGTACAGAAGGGTGCTCATTTTCTCTGAAATCAATTTTCTCCTCTATTGTTACTTTCTTTTGCAGAAAAGATCCTAGCAGGGCTCCCAAAAAATTGGACTGAAGGAAAGCCTTTCAGGATGGGCCTGCATTGTTGGGGATGTTGCTGATACCATCAAGGGGCTGTTGCAGCTCCTGGACTGGCTGGAGCTCCTCTAGGTTTTTGCACCAGCCCTTTCCAGTGTCTTCCTTCCTGTTTCCTCTCCTTCTTCATTTACTCAGCCACCTTCCTGCTCTTCTCTGCTGGACCCCTGCTGCTGCTTGCTCATCTGGAGTGGCTCCAGAAACACCCCCATGGCTGCCTTGGTTTCCCTGGGAACTAGGAGGGAATTAGGACTGTGGACTTCCTCTGGGTCCTCCTGATGCCCAGGTTGCCAGTCCCTTTTCACTTCCCCAGTGTGCAGATGAGCTTCTTATGAATGAGCACAGTATCCCTCTAGTCCCTGCAGCAGTTCTGTGTCATGGGAGCCAAAGGAAAGCAGCCCTTTTTGCTGAGATGGCTGTTTGGGAGCTGTGCCTGGGGGTCAGGGCACTGCCTGCTGCTCACAGACAGCAGCCAGGGTATCCTTGCAGTCATCACCTGAAGCTGAGGGAGGAAGGAGCCTTTTGCAGAGCTGTAAGAAGAAGGGGGTATTGCTCACCAAATAATACTGAAATGATTGAAGAGCAGATCAGAAAATCATAGTGCCAAGGATTTATCGTGCAGGCTAAACTGACTGTAGATTGCTGTATCTTTGAGAGACTGAAGAGCCACCCCAGCTATCAAAACTTAAAATAACTGCAGGTTGCTGTATGAGCTGCTTCTGCCTTTGAATTCTGTATTTGCATACCATTTCTGAAGAGGCATTCTCAGCGTTGTGCATCTCTCATTAGTACATAATGTGCTAGAAATACCAAAAAGTCCTGAACTGGTTTGTTCCAGCTTCATGGAAAAGGGACCATGACTGTGTGGTTATCATGAAGACAGTTCTGAAAGAGAAAATAGGGTCACCTGCTTTGAGGCCTGGGGGTCTCCTCTGTAGTCAATGGTTTAGCACAGGTGCAGCTCAGATCCCTTTCTTCTTCTGGGTTTTTTAGAGAGTGATCAACTTGGAAAGAAAAGGGAACTTCATTATCAACCTCTGGTTTTGTTCAGTGTTTAGATATTGTAATGAGTCAGTAAGATAACTGAGAACGTTTTTTAAAGGTCTGGCTAAATTAAAGCTCTAAATGTTGTATCTTTTGCAGACTCAAAGGAAAGGGATAGAAGGCAATGGTTCATATAGCTGTGAGGATTTCTGAGGTCATTATTACTGAGGGAAGAAAACGATGCTTTGTGGATTTGCATGTGGGTACACATCAGAATTAATTTTACGCAAGATAGAAATGGAAAAACATTTTCTGAAAATCCATAGGGGTTGGCTAATGTGATTAGTGTTGCAAACACATCTCTTTTGATTTAGGTTTTGATTTAGGCCATTTGTTTTGATTGTGGTTTTTTATATACTCCTAGGAAAAGGGCTTTTGTCAGTATGGCCAGAGTGCCTACACTTGGTATTTTTTCTTTGTTGACTTGGAAACATTTATAAAAGTAGCTGATTATCTCTGCTTATTTTTTCAGTGTTGCAATGCTGGGGAAATATGAGTGAGATACTCCTCATTCATGTGTTGGATGACATTTTTTTTTATTTACTAACCCTGTGAAACTGCATTAGGATGAAAACCATGAGCAACTAATAATACAGGACATCATTGCAACATGTTTTTCAAACTGAGCACCAGAGATGGTTTCCCCTGTGATTCTGCATAGGATCCAAAGGCAGCAATGCAGCAGTGGTCAAAATCTGAAAAGAAAAAAAAGTCTGTATTAATTGTCACCATTTGAACTGTAATTTTGTATTAGCTTATTTAAAACAAAAAGTTTGAAAAAGGTACTGTAATCAAATATAAGTGTTTTAAATCATCCATTTGAAATAACCCGATAAGCATGCCCTTCCACCACTCCTCTATTTTCTGAACCTCTCAGATTGTCCCTTGGATGTTGACAGCTCCACTTTACTTTTAGAAATTTATTTTTCTGCTGACTAATTTAGCTTAAGCCACCAAAACCTTATTTTTCCTTTCTCTCTCCCTCATTCTGACAAAGAGCAATAGGTAGCAACTGCTAACTAATGAATCTTTCTGGTGCCAGAGAAGGTTTTGATTATATGCCCAGACTCCAAATAGAGCCCTTTTTGATTTTCTTGTGAATAGGAGGAGGAGAAAATGTTGTGCTGGGGCCTCATGTCTTGAGCTGAACCAACAGAGGACTAGTCTTACTTCAGTTCAGCTACAGACACTTGCTTTTTTAATTAGTTGAATTATTTTTTTTTTTTTTTAAATGGGAAAACAGAGCAGAAGGGGACAGAAAAGCTGACATTGCAGGTTTCAGAGTGGATGAAGCCTGTGCTGGTTACAGCCACTCCACCTTCCCTGGGCTGTGCAGAACAGGGATGATACGGGGACAAACTGGGGCTGCTGCTTGCTGAAGAGCAAGAGGCATCTGCAGAATGAAGAGCTGCCAGTGCCAGGCATTTCAAAATCGGGAGTTAAATTCTTGCTGTAGCTCCTTACTCTTTCCCTGCATTTACATGATAAAAAAATGTAAATACCACTACCCTGGGCTCTATCTACTTGCCACTTACTTCTGGGCTGATCTCCAATTCACAAGGACTTCATTTTTTAAAAATGAAGGTCGAGGTTTGCAAATAAATCACATGCCTTTCTGACAAAAATAATTGCTGTGAGGTGGATGACAAGCCATTAGATCATGGTTACAATTGGACTTTCTAACATAAGATGCTAGAGAAATGTCCACTCCCACATCACTGATGACCTGGTTGGCACCACTGTCTTTCTGCAGCAACGAGACTGGGGTGAAGGCTGTGCAGAGCCCTCAAAAAGAATGGCATGTATTTAAAATACTTTTCTTCTTCGTTTTATATAAGAAGTCAAGAAATGAATGCTCAGAAGTTGCCTGATTGAGAACTGTAGCCCTGTATACCAGATCTCTTGATGCATATGGAAGAGGGAGGTGTTTTATACAATGAGATGTATTCAACTCTGTTGCTTATCAGCGTGGACAAATATATTGCATTTTCTTGCTGAAACAAGAAAATGACTGCACTTCCCTGCTCTGGTGTAATTAATGAAGTTTTTGCTGTCTGTTGTGTGATTTTCAATGACGCACCAAACAGCAAAAGGCTCTGATAGAATGACACACGGTGACAATTCATCCTTTCTGAGAGCCCTGTGGAGAAGTGGGGAGGATTAGACCATAACCCCAGGCCCGAGAAGAAGGGGGTCAGCCCCCAGAGAAGCCCCCCAGTGCTGGGAAGGGAGGTTTTCCTCCCACACTGCCCTCTGCTTTGCCTGATGCTGCCTTAGAGAATGGCTCAAAGGGAAGGTGCCTTTTTCCCTCCTCCTTTTGAGAAGGGAGCGGAGGAAAGAGCAGAAAACCGGGTGTTTTGATCGGCCTGTTTCTCATTCTGGCTGCATAAACACACCAGAGTATTTTCCCTAAATTAAATTAAGCAAACCTTTCATGTTCTCTCCCTGCTCCCAGAAAGCTAATGTGGCTGCTTGCAGATTTGCAGCTACAGAGGAGACAAAGATCTGTGGTGTGCACAGACTCGAGTGCTGAGCAGTGTCATGCTGAAAGCACTGCACAAGCTCTAATAGCATATAAAAGCTTTCTGGGCATCAAGCAAAAATCTGTTTAAATCCCTGACAGGGATGAGAGCACAGCACACATTATCAGCATATGCCCAGAGACAGAAAGGCTCCCAGAACATTTGCATTTTGGATTTGCTGTAATTAGGAGGTTTGAACCTTTCCAAAAAGGTTGAAATGTTGGAGGAGTAAGTGTAAGAATTCAGCTTTTTCCTGTCCCTTTTCTCTGCATGTATGTCCAAGTTACACTGATCCCAATGGCAAGTTTTCTTGAGTGTAAGGGAGGTAAAAACCCATAGGCTTCTCTCCCATATTAATAATCATAATTTGAACCTCAGATGTTGACAATCCCAAATATTCCCTGCCCCACACAGTGAAGGACTCATTTGCCAGACTAAACCCTCTCTACAAAGTCTGTGTAACTCAAGGACAGTTACAGCAGTGATCTGTACCAGAGCATAGCTAGAGCTACCAGAGGAATACAGGCAGGTGGATGAATGCTTTCCCAATATCAAACAGATTCAGCAGAAAACTATTCTGAAGCAGGAAAAGAAGTGCTGTTAGGTTGAAGATGTCAGCCCAGTCACCAACAGCCACGTGGAAAGATGAGGGAGAAAAGTAAAAAGAGAAGACCATGGCCAGTGAATAGAGGATTCTTGCCTAATTTAGGAGGAAAATGAATATGCCTCTACTTATCTGGTTAAGAAGGTAAATAGGAGTGAGTTGAAGAAAGATCTTCCCCTTCTTGTCTGTTAACTAGATGTGACTGCCACTTCAGTGATGAGAGCCCTCCCTCCAGCTTCAGCTTCCCAAATAGCAGCAGACAAAGACTGGGAACAGGCACTGTGGATAAGCTGGTTATTGAATGTTTGGGCTGTGACCCCCTTCTTTTTCCAGTCAGGCTGTTAAATATTCCTGTCAGTGGGCTCAGATAGAGCCCTGCCATCTGTCTGTATTTATATGATTTCATCCAAACAGCTACAAAACATGTAAAATTTTATTCCCACAACAGCTCTTTAAAGAGAAAGGGATTTTTTTTTACCTATCTGAAGAGAACAGCAATGAAAATACAATGTGATTTAGCAAGTAGCCAGATTTATTCATCTGGACTCCATCAGGGAGGATCCAAATTCAGCTCTTTTAAATGCCAGGCCCAGCTACAGCTCCAGACTCCGAAGGCAAAGATCATATTTAGTGCTCTAAGGTGTTCCATAGCTCACCTAATATTGCTCATTAAGCAGGAAAAAGATCTTTGCATGCACCTAAAAAGGAAACTGGAGATTCTGCCACTGTCTATGTGTATGGGTACAGAATGGAAGTTTTTGAGCAGGAGGAATCAATAATAAAGCCATTATTTATTTAGCCTGCACTGCATTCAGCTGCACACCTTGATGGGCAGATAAAAGAGGATGATCATACAAGCTCCAGTAAACAATGTGCCCATATGGGCAGTTCCATGAGGGAACAGATTGTCACAGCTACATCTGACCTGTTTTACAGCAACCCTGACTCTCCCTTGGCACTGTGGATTCACTGCTGACATTTCAGCAGAGCTGCTCCAAAAAAACCCCAAGTGCCACTGTCAGAATAGCGTGGAGTTTTAGGAGTGAGAGGCAATTCCCACTTTTTAAATCAAGCAGCAAGCCCAGTACTTCTGCTTCTCAGAGCCCCTTCAAACAGCCTGAGCAGGAGAGATGAAGGGACAAGACCGTAGAGAAGATAAAGCCAGACTTTTCACCTGCATTAAGTTACTGAACACACGTGTTTGTGTCACTTGTTCACTTCAGGGGTTTGAATGTGAAGCTCAGGCTCGGCTCACAGAAGGCTCACACAGGCAGGTTATCACAGAAGAGACGTCCATGAGATGGCTGAGGGG
The DNA here is from genome assembly GCA_035221455.1 of Xenops minutus. NCBI lineage: Eukaryota > Metazoa > Chordata > Aves > Passeriformes > Furnariidae > Xenops > Xenops minutus. The sequence continues at coordinate 61,435,736 of JAWWEE010000074.1, forward strand.
AGGTGGCTGGTTTCACAGCAGCTCCCAGAAGGTAGCTGCCTTTCTTATCTGTCCAGGCCCTTGCCTTCGAGCTGTTTTGAGCCAGGAGTGCATTTTGAAAACAAAAAGGAATACATTTTCACTGCGGTGCTCAAGAAACTCTTAACATGCATTCTGGAAGCACGCCAGAGCGGGTCTTTGTGCCGTCAACACCATATTGAAGTGTTTTCTTCTTTCAAGGATCTTTCTCCTTGGCTTAGTCTTTGGGAACAGCCCTGAGGCTTTCAGCTTGCTCAGTCAATATATTTTTACTGATTTTTTTTTCCCCAAAAAACTGTTTTTCAGGCATTGGAAAGAACGTCATCTGTGACCGGACGGCGACTCCCCTGGATGCCTTCAGGATGATGACTGCGGCTCATTACTACCCAAAGCTCATGAGCATCATGGGCAACGTTTTACGCTTCCTGCCCGCTTTTGTGAAGATGAAACAGCTGATCCAGGAGGGCTACGTGGGGGAGCTGCTGGTGTGCGAGGTGCAGGTGCACAGTGGGAGCCTGCTAGGCAAGAAGTACAACTGGAGCTGCGACGACCTGATGGGAGGTGGGGGCTTGCACTCGGTTGGCACCTACATCATCGACCTGCTCACCTTCCTCACCAGCCAGAAGGCCGTGAAGGTGCACGGGTTGCTCAAGACCTTTGTAAAGCAGACGGACCACATCAAGGGGATACGGCAGATCACCAGTGATGACTTCTGTACCTTCCAGATGGTCCTGGAAGGCGGCGTGTGCTGCACGGTGACGCTCAACTTCAACATCCCCGGGGAGTTCAAGCAGGACATCATCGTGGTGGGGTCGGCAGGACGGCTCATCGTCATAGGCACCGACCTCTACGGGCAGAGCAACAGCTCTCCTCAGCGGGAGCTGCTGCTGAAGGACTCCACGCCAGTCAGCAACTCCTTACTGCCCGAGAAAGCCTTCAGTGACATCCCATCCCCCTACCTCCGGGGCACCATTAAGATGGTCCAGGCTGTCCGGCAGGCATTTGAGGACCAGGACGACAGGAGGACCTGGGACGGGAGGCCCCTTACGATGGCTGCCACTTTTGATGACTGTCTGTATGCCCTGTGCGTGGTGGACACCATTAAAAAGTCCAACCAGCTGGGGGAGTGGCAGAACATTTCAATCATGACCGAGGAGCCAGAGCTGAGCCCGGCATACTTGATCAGCGAGGCCATGCGGAAGAGCAGGATGTCTCTGTACTGCTAGCTCCTCTGAGCTCCCAGGAAAGAATAGGAACCGGACAGCTCTCGAAGGAGATGGTAACTCAGCCCCTCTGAAGGGCTTGGGTGTCTTAGAAACAGCTGAGGATACAGGAGAAGGAAATGCAGTATCTGGATCAATTCAATGTGTTGGCAGCTAAATGCCAAAGTGATATGGTCCTTCCCTGGTAAAACATAACTGTTTTAATAACAGTATTAGCTGGCTGATTGGAAAGATATATCACGGACTCATCTCCTGCTTGCAGGTGCTTTAGATTATCCAACTGTGTTTACTGTGAAAGGTTGGGAAGATCCTTTTGGATTTTCCTTGCCTACCAGAGGGCTGTGAAGGTACTGTCATGTCGTTAAATCTTCTGTCGTGTCTGACATGAATGGTTCCTGCCGTGACAGCTGACGCCACCATGCTGTAGTACTGCACCTCTAACCAACACACAGACTAACAGGACTTGGTGTGAAAGTGGTGCGTGGTGTGGGAAATCTGGGCAGCTCACTTCTCATACAGCCTGTTAGGAGCTTCTCTGTGTTGGTTTAGCTCGTTTTTTTGTTTGGTTTTAGTTTGGTTTGGTTTGTTTTAAAGCACAATTAGGTGGGAAAATGTGTGGCTTTTGAAACAAAGCAGTCCTCAACCACAGTGCATATGCCCTGGTATTTGGGGAGGGAGGGTCTTCTGGGAGCTCCCTGTAAGCTTCAGTGTTACCTATTTGCTGATTAAAATGGGCTGTGGAAAACCTTTCATGGGTGACAATTGGTGTGACACAGTAGTGACAGTCAAACAGCCAAACTCTGGCTAGTCTTACAAAGATTTCCTGTGTCTGGGACTGACTTCTGAGTGAATTCATCATGCATTTTGGTTCCAGGTGGAAAACAGCAGAAACACAACCCGAAACCACGTAATGTGTGTTCTTCTAAACCTTTGTGAACTCACTCTTGAGAGATGCCCACACCAACAAGTAATTTCCTATCCCTCAGCCCAGAACCTCTCACCTCCACCAAGTGGGAGTGAAAAATAAAAAGGGGGATGAGAAAATCTCCCATCCATTTCCAAGGAAAAACAATAACACAGGACCCCCACCCTCCTTAAAGTGGCCAGCTACTGGTACTGTAGTCATCGTGCCCTGTCATCAGTGCAGGGGTGGACAGACCCTTCTGGTAGGTTTGTCCTGTTCTTCTTTGTAATATTTTAGTTTGCAGTCTTGAAATAATATATTCTTTTGAGAATATCTTCTTGGAAGAATATAGTGAAAGGCACATAAATTATCCCAGTGAACAGGGATACTGTTTTTCTGCATAAAGCTGCTCCAGTGCTGATGTGTTTACAGTGCTAGGTCTTCAGACAGTGAAAAAGTAGAACACAAGCATATAGCACTAAATTATATTAAACTTGAGAAAAACCTTTTCAGGGTTTGTTTTGTTCATTTTGACTAGGGGAAAGAAGAGAACATTTGGGTGAACAGTAAATGAACAGAGAAAATCTGACCCCTTTCTCAAGGCCATCACATTAGTGTGGCCCTTTTAGGTTAGACAGACTGTCAAAGTAATTTAGATTTTTTTTAAACCACTTAGACTTTTGCTGGTTTTAGGAGCACTGAGTACTTCTCTAGGATTTTTTCTTACAAATGACTCTGGTTTCTCTATGCTCTTGCCTGTCCTATGCCCAGTTTTAGAGGGAGGGATCAATAGTGTGGTTCATCTCATCTGACTTTAGCCAGCTCAAAGTCTCATTCATCCTGATCACTAAGGACACAGTGGTCAGTACAGAGAGAGCTCTCCAAAGGCTGACTCAGTTCATCCTAAGATTAGTATGGAAGGAGGTACCCACTGGAAATGCCAGTCCTCCTGCTTTGCAGAGAATTTTGGCTTCTAAATTTTTAGGTGGCTAAAGTTAGGCAACTTGACTCCCAGCCTGAAATTATTCATGTGTGCTTAATTTTTCAAGAGCATATGTGTGACCTTTCATTAAACAGTCCCCCAAGTGTAATACTGATGAAGGAATAATGTAATACTGCAAAACCACACCCTGAGGGAGAATTGTTTCTATCCATGTTGTTCTGCCAGTGTCAGGAACTCTCTCTGGGCCTGACTGTTTCTGCTAAGACTTCAGGCAAGCTTTCATCATTCCTTCTTGGAAGCAGTCCTTGACAAGTTTGGTTGTTTTCCCTAAAAATGGATTTCTCCAAGAATTCCTGAGGTAGTATCTGTGCCAACAGGAATTTCCCATTGTAATTGTCATGGTATACTATGCTATCCAGTTCCTGCCCTGAAAAGTACATAGAGTAACACAGAAGAGAGAATTTGAGTAAGAAATCACTCATCTCTCTCCTGAAAAATGGAATTAGACCCAAAGGGATCAAGAGAATTTTCACAAAGTAAAGCTAAAGGCATTTGCTGAAAATAGTGCCCTAGTTCAAGTCACGAATGCAAGCCTGGTGGATAATTAACCATGTGTAGTTAAACATCATCTAAAAGTGGAACCGAACATGGACCAAAATGTTTGTGAATCTTGCTTGTCAGTGGTTTGGCCATTGTTCTGGAATTGCTGTTCATGTCTTTGCACCTCATTTTGGTTCACAAACACTGACCATTTTTCCTATCTGGGTTTCCTTCTTTTCTGTGTCTTTCTGGGGTTTGTGATGCCAGCTGGAAGGAGATATGCTGGAATCCTGTTCCCTGCCCCTGCAGTGAACAGTCCCCAGGTGAGACACAGGGTACAGGGATAGCACTACTGGGCTCAAACTTTCTGTCCTGGATCTTTCTTGCCAGCATCCAGCCCTCTGTTCTTTTGGTACAGTTGAAAGTACATTGAATTTGCCCTAAGCAGCCTCAGGAGTTCAGGCTGGGTTTAAGACTTTGGGCAGGAGACAGCAGACATGTTACTTGATTAAATTCAAAAGCGGTACCACCCCAGAAAACATGTATTGGGAATGGCACTTTTAAAGCTGTACTTTAATGGGGTGCCCAAGATTTGAGATGAATGCTGCTAAATTGGTGCAGGCCTAACAGCCAGACTATGGCTGCTGCTGGAATTTACAGTATCCCCCAAATAAACTTGAAAGAAATGTTCATTCCTCTTTCCCAGGGCTGATGTTGGAGAGGCTCTTTTCCTTGCCATCAACCTGTGCACGTAGGGCACGACTGAAATCCTCAAACGTGCCCAAAAGGGGCAGTGGTGACTGCAGGAGCCTGGGGTCCCCTATGTCTAGTATGATGCATGTGTTTAATTAGTTAAATTAGCTGCGTAGTTAGAAAATACCAGGCAGAGGTGATACTTTCCCAGCAGCCCGTGTGGTAGAGAATTGGGGTATGCACAGAGGAGTTTAGGCTCAGGATGGGCTACTGTGGAGTTCATCCTTGGCCTTGGCTGAAAGCAGCAGGGATTCCTGCCCAGCCAGCATGGGGCAGTCAGAGGCACTACCCACCCTGCACTGTGTCCCCTTCCCTGCTTTCAAAAAGAGGGACTCTGCAAGGGAACAGCTGTCCTGGAAGTTCAGCCATTCAAAAAAGGAGGCTTTTCTGCTCTGTGTGGTCACGGCACAAGGGCAATTCAATTTCTCTGTTACCCTGTTTATTTCCGTGTCCATACAAATGTGGAAAAGACACAGACAATTTTAAATGACTCACTGATCTACCAAAAAGAAAGGCATATTTTATTTAATGGGTAAACACAGTGTCTTGATGGTATCTTTGCAGAGATCCAGAAATTAGTGATGACATAATTTCTTGCTGCTGGGCATTTTTGTATTTGACTTTTATCTATGGCCTTCCATATAAAATACCACAAATTATGAAGCCAGTTCCCTGTTCAGGTCTGTATTTCTAAGGGTTTAAAAGTAGCCAGCAGAGTTTTGGCTTTGTGCAGCCCCTCGGCATGGTGTGGTGTTCCAGTGATGTGCCCTTAAGTACGTATGAAACTCAACACTGGACTTTTGACCTCTGCAGTGTTCTTTGGGTATTGAGAACTAGTTGTGAAATGGCAGGATAATTCAGGACAGCAGTTTCTTTTTGTCGTTGTGGAGGCTGTTATTTGTGGGGGAGCAAAGTTTGTAAATTTTAGAGATGAAGTATGACTGAATAATATTTGGCAGTCCTATCTGCTTTAAAATTTCCTCTCTCTTGAGCCGCTGGATGAAGTCTGTCCAATAAAAATAATCCCCCCTTAACTGCCCACTTCCATTTGCTCATGAAAGGAAGAAATTTTAAGTGAATGGGACTACACATAATGCTGCATTCATGACTTAATGAGTGTATGAAGCCAGAGACCAGACAAGTAATGACTTTCTTGAAGCTGCCAGCTCGAGGCCTTGGGGTTGGGGAACGAAGGGCATCAACACAGGTCAAACTGAAATAGCTTTTATTCGGATTTTGAGTTAAATGAATAAATAGAATGGCTGTGGTCAATCCAGAACTGAACACAACACAAAATGTGTTTGTGTAAGGTTATTTACATTTTTTTCTTTGGGGATTAAGTTTTATTTTTAAAGAATGGTGTTTTGAAATGAAAGGTTTTAAAAATGTATCTATTATTCTGTTTTGGCATGTGTGAAATTAATTATTTGGGGTTGGGTGTGGGTTTGTTTGGGCTTTTTTTTTCTGGATTGGTTTTTGTTGTGTTGTTTTTGTTTTTTAAGTTCATACTTTAAAAAATGCCATCTATTTGGTTGAAGGACATTGAGTGAATTCAGCTGCCCTTGGGCAGGTTCAGCTCTGGACCTGCAGCCTCACAGTGTCTTACAGTGACCCCATTTCTACCATCTGACTTCGGCCATCTGGGTTTCATGTGTTCATTCCATGGTGCTGGCTATAGATAATCAAGATACCTTTTGCAGCAGTGCCAGCCATCTTTAAAAGCACTTGATGCTATTGATGTGTTTACCATGGTTATTTATGACCTTCCAGCCACGTGCTGTCCACGATTTCCTTTCCTTTTTACACCAGTTGTCACACTTACTTCTCTCCCCTCTGTGTTTCCCATTCCACTGCAAACCTGGAGGAGAATCTCCCTCGTTCCCCACTGAGCTCCTGCTTGGTCTGTGTTCCATGGGGCATGCAGGGTGGCCAACCTGCAACTTGAAGTAGCTTTTAACACAGGTCCAGCAACCCAAGCTCCCTGCTAAGCTGTGCTTCACAAGCAACACTCACTGTTTCCTCTCCCACTGGTTTGCTTTTTTATTTGATTTCAAAGATGAGAAGATGTTCAGTTTGTTGCTGTGTCGATATTAAGTATATATTTATTGTTTTTCAGACATACGTACATATATATAAATGCTATATATATAATGTCAACGCATGGACATATGTACAGTAGATATTTTAAAGAGCTATTTATCAAGAAAAGTAAGTGTTATAAGTAAACAGAGTTTATATTTTATATATTATGTAGATAGCAAAAAAAAAAAAGTCATTAAATTATAGTAGGACTTTTGGGGGTGGGGTTGGAGAAATGGGCAAGGACTGGTTCTAGCATTTTAAATAGCCAAACTCCTTTGTACGAAAGCTGCCTGCTGTGCCTCTCGGCTGCAATATCTGTTTGTTTCTTCTTTTGGAAGATGATGTGCATTGTTACTTTTACATTGCTTGGGGAATGTAGTTAGTTTATTCTCAGCCAACTGGTATGTGCTGCTTAAAACATGGTTTCCTGCTGTTCTGCATATTTGCATTGATGGAATAAAAGGATCTTAACTGGCAAATAAAGACGTAAAAGGATGTGATCTCAGCTGTCTGTGGTTTTTCCCCACACTTGTGTTTTGGGGGGGTGTAATAACCATGACCTCTGCCTGGTTTCTATCCTGCCTGTTCCACAGATCAGTGAAATACATGGGCTTTGTGCTTGGAAGTGGGCATTGTGATGGAGGGAGAAGAGGAAGAAGGTTTAACACTACACCACTGACGCTTTTATGTTGTGTCAAGGACTGAACTAACACCTGTTGGAGGGATGAGTCCTGAAGAATCAGCTGGTTTTGTTGTCAAAGGACGTGAGTATATCCAGTGGCATAACAAAATGGGGGCATTGGACATTCCCATGAGCACAGCCTGGAGATCCTTTCTTCTGAGTTCCCTCTTTTTCCTGGATTCTTTCTCTCCTCCCTTCTCCAGCACAGCCTGAAGATCCTCCTCCTACTTCCCAGTGGTGTCCTGGAATGTGTGTGCCTTCCCTGTCCTGAGTCCCTGCATTGACTTCCCCAGGCCTTCCCCATCATTGCTCCCATCTGCCAGGAGCTCTCACATCTCTGCCCACCCATTGCTCCTTTTCTTCCCTGTTTGTCAGAATATCAAAAGTCTAGTAAGGACCTTGTTACTCCAGCCCCTCTGGTGCTGAAGAAAACCTCACTTGGGTGTGAAGCAGAAGATAATATGAAGCAGCCCTAAATTCGAGGCTCTGAGGAAAGATTGATTGCCTCTGTGATGATGTGTGAAAAGGGTAGAGCATTTCCTACATTGCTGTTTCTAGTTTACACCAGAAGAATGTTCAACTCTACTATGTCAGGGCTCACTCACTTCCCAGGCACTTTGAAAGTACACAAATCTGAGGCACAAATCTGTGAAGGGATAGGAAATCATCATCACTTACAGTGCACACTGCCCTCAGATCAATCTTGTGAACTGTGTATTTTTCATAGATATAAAAATTTACAGAGTAGGTATAGCATTTATTTCATTACAGGAATGTAATATATTAGCAACTTCTATTACTATCATGCTTTAAAGATGTACTGATGTTTATATACTCATAAAATATTTTTTATCAGTTTTAATATACATTATTTTCTTAGGCAGAAGAGGAGAAAAGTACAAGACAAGGAAGCTTCAGCCCCCAGGTCTTCAGGAATTACAGTTTAATGTTTGTCTTCTCCTCGTGAGTAAATGTGGTATATAACCTTGCTCAGGTTTCCAGATCACCGTCTCCAACTAATCAATTAGGCACTGAATTAAAATAGGGCCAAATTTCACAGTATGCCCTTCTAATGTGTAAAACAAGGCCTGCTTTCCTCTCAAAGGCTAAACCAGAGAAATCTTTGGAAAGCAGCACCTGGGGGAGCAATTACTGTGAGACAGTGCTGGAGATGCAGCGGGGTTATTAGGACAGCTTTCAGTGCACAGTGTATAACTGCATAGCTAAGTGCAAATGCAAGAGTGAGGGTAAACATCCCACGCTAATGAGGCTACACAAATGCTAAGGTAAACACCTCCAAACCTGTGTCAGCACAGTGAGACACTCAAATGTAGATTTATGAACCCAAGTAAAGAGTTCTGCTTCTAACACAGACTGCAGAAATGTAGGTGAAGGGGAAAACTTGCCATTTCCCCTCATTTCTGAAGAACCAAGGCTTGCTTCTACAGTCTGCCCTGGCTTGTCCTGCTGATTTCTGGAGTCCCTATTGATTAGCAGCTATGTAGTAAAAACAATGGGTGGCTTGTAGCCATAAATATTAATCAAGAAGAATGTTAAATGCATTGTTCTCTTTGGGAACGAAGAGTTTGCTGGGGCAGGGGTTATTAAAACATGCTGCTGTGCCAAAGGGAAGATGCACTTAATGCTTTTGCTCCTTGCTCCTGTTGGGTGGTGGAAAGCCTCAGAGCTCTTTGTGATGCCACTGGAAAGCCCGTGTTTCAGAGCTGACATATGTGATGCCCAGCACAATGGGGCTTTTCACCCCATGTAATACACCAGCACAGCTCAAACGGGGGTGAGACAGCACAGCTTTTCCTAGGGCAGCCTTTCCTGGGGCTGGATTCCCTCTGCACCCCGGTGCCTCTTGCTCAGCAGCTCCTCAGGGACGAGGCAGGGCTGCTGACAAGCACAGGGCACCACTTCTTGTCCTCTGCTGCTTGTTCCTGCCTTCCCAGGATGTGGGCATGTGTGCAGCCACCTGGTTAACGTGCTCAAGGATTTAGCTGCAAACCAACAACCTGGGGTTTTAACTGGGTTGTGTTTCAGGCAGAGCAATTCCCTGATGAGTCATTGTCGACAGCAATTTATGCCAGATCCCTCTAATGGCAGAGTGAGTGTAAATAGAAACCAGGTCTGCTGACTGCCAGAAATGTGCTTTTCCCTTCAGATCAAAGAGTTGGTAAAGTAACTACAGATTAATAAACAGGAACAAAAGAAAAATGAATGGGCAGAGGAAAACAATTTTAAGTTCTGCATGTACCTCACACAAGAATATACATGTAAGCAAATGTTTCTGAAGGAACTGGAGGCCTCCTCCTCAAGGCATGGAAGTGGTGGGTATAGAGATTCTAGAAAAGCCTTTCAGAGTGTGCTCCAGTCTGTTTTAATAACTTTGCCTTTGCAGTTAATCACATCTTACAGACTAAAGGCTTCTGCAGAGATTATATCCCATCCAGGCAATGACAACGGGTGCTGTCACTTGTGCAAGTAAGTCTTACACAGTGTTTCAGCCAAACCTGGAAAAGCTGAGACCCACTTTTGAGACTGTGAGAAGGTAGAGACTGTTGGAATTGGAAATGGTGCTTGACAGGCTTCTTTGTTTTCCCAGTGCTGTCCCTAAATTGCTAGATTTTGTATTTCATCATTCCTTTTCAGTGTTGCTAGTTATTAAAGTATCTGTGATGAAAAGAAGCCTTACAGCTGGGGAGCTGTGACAAGCTCTCCATCTCAAGAAGGAAGATAATCAGAAAGACAGCAAAAGTCAGAACTGGGATAAAAAGCAGACTGAGAAGAAACAATAATATTTCTGGGCTCTGATGATTGACCCTCTATCCTGTTAAATTGTTAGGAACATCCCAAGCATGGTTTCTGGCTTAGATCAACTTGTCTTTGTCCAGATCCTTTCTGTGGCACTATTAGGAAGTCAGGACACCACAGACACAATGCCCACTGCAGGACCAGTCTGAGGAGAAGGGACTCGGTCCCTTGCTGAATTGACACCCCCCATCTGGCAAACTTTGTCTGTACTGCCTCACATGTATGAAGATTAACAAATCTGCTCAAGATGAGCTGTTGTGATGGTTCTCATTTTGCAGCTGGCCAGGTGGAGGCAGAGGTGAAGTCGGTGAGATCACTCTCTAATGAATTTCTCCTTTCTCTGACTTTCCTACTTGGATTATTAGGTTTGCCCTCTCTCTCTGTCTTTTGGTAGGATTTTCCTCCTTTTATGGGCTGAGTGGTCAGAACTATTTAGCTTTATAAAAAGGATTTTTATATTCTTTACTGTGAGGATGTTGAGGCCCTGGCACAGGTTGCCCAGAGAAGTTGTGGATGTCCCATCCCTGGCAGTGTTCAAAGGCAGGTTGGATGGGGCTTTGAGCAACATGGTCTAGTGGAAGGTGTCCCTGCCTATGTTGGAACTAGATGCTCTTTAAGGTCCCTTGCAACCCAAATCATTCTATGATTTTAAAAGTAGTTCTGGAAGATTTGAAATGACAGTTATTATTTCTGTTCATAACAGGATCTCTTTGGCATTGCAAAGAAGGTACATACCGTTACCTTCACCTTGTCTTTTTGAATAATTAGAGAGGAATGGTAAGCCATGCAGAACAACTCCATGACAGCCAGCTACTACATCCTGCTGCTTTAATTTCTAGTTCCCTTTAAATAGTTCTTAAACCTTATACCATTCTCATTCATTATAATTAATACAATTAGTCATATATAATTAATGCCTAATATGCTGTTGTGGTTTGTGAATACCAAACAAGCCAGTGTTGGCTGCACGCTCTGTGTTCAAATCCCTCTGTACAGAGCAGTGCCTTTGCAGCAGCACAGCCAGCACCAACAGATGTGTAACTACCTGAAGACATTTTGCACAGTTCCATCTATGGAGGGGAAGGTGAGACACACTCCATGCATTGGGTTTAAAACCAAGCTGATAAAATTAGCAACAGATCCATTCAGAACTGATGGGCTAAATTGCTCTGTGATTTTTACAGCTTTGCTTTGTTCTGTACAATAGCTTGAAAGCAGGACATTGACAGCACCTCTGACAACTGCAGGAATGCAGACCTAGAAGGCTGACATCAAATCACCAGCAGGAGAGAGGTGGAGACTGCTTTGTCCTGTCACAAAATAGACATCAGTTCATCGCTCCCGCTTAACAGCTTGTCTTCACACATTAAAACAAGCCTCCAAACCATGACTGATATAATTTAGAGTCCCTAATTAGTTGCTGCTCAATCCTTTAAATGAATGCACGAGCAAAGCCCTCTGAGCTTCAGGAGGATCAAAAGCCTGCTGATGCACAAGGCTCCCCTCCCCGTTGGTAGGCAATCTTTCTGAAAGAAAGTGATTAGGTGACAAATCATTCTTTGGAGGTCCAAGAGCTGTGCCTGCTGCGTTGCACCGGTTGGATTCGATCCCTTCACCCTTTCATTAGTGGCCCCAGTGAAGCCACTGGGTTAGGCCTGGGCAGCAGGTTGGAGGAATGGACTTGTCTCTGTGGCCAAACATGCCAGCAGCTGGTTGGGTGCTGTTCTCAGCACAGGTCCTGGCTGAGGAGAGGAGAAATGAGGTGCAAAGCTTGTTCTGCCTCTGCAGTCGCAGAATCCTAGAGTAATTTGGGTTGGAAGGGACCTGTAAAGTTCATATAAGCCAAGTCCTCTGCAAGGACCAGGGACAGACAGCTTCAACCAGATCAGGTTACTCAGAGTCCTGTCCAAGCTGACCTTGAATGTTTCCAGGCATGGGGCATCCACCTCCTCTGTAATCAGGGATACTTGGATGAGTAAGGAACACAGAATTTAACTACCATATCCAGCTTGTGACCTTGAATTGGCATCTAGGCACCCTTGTGGCTCTCATACAAGGAAAAATACTACAAAGACTGAAAGCCATTCCCAATTCCTACTTGCTTTCTCATTTTGTGGCAGATAGCTGCATATTTTTGCCTTGCCTCTAACCATACATAGTGATCATAATAACTGTACCTCATCCATATACCAGAACTCTTGATTAGGCTTCTCAAGGCGTATTACCTCATCTTCCCATTGTCCCTACACTGAACAATCTTTGTCTCATTGTCACCTCACTGTCATTTGTCATTTAAAGAGTAACATACTCAAGATAATATTATTTGGGACTATTTATTAGTTATTATGTAGTGCCCTAGATGTGCCATGTTCAGTGACAGCACAGAACATGTGTTTGGTGCTATTCAAAAACTTGCAACCTTTTTCCAGACAAAAACATCAATCTTAACACAGCTACTAATCAGGTTGGCATAAGAATAATTAGGGCAGGCACAGCTGATATCTGAGGCTACACAATAAATCAAAGTTATGACTGGAACCTAGAAGATAACCTAAAAAAAAAAATCACTAACATAACCTTAAAACAACCCCAATTTCCTTTATGTATGGAGCAAGCAACTGCAATTGGTTATTCATAATTGTCTTGCTGTTTCTGTCTATCTGTGCATCCCCACTGAAGTACCCTCATGCTGTAGCAGGATGAGAAAACAGAGAAGTAGGACATATTTCAACTCAGATTTCCAAGATCAGCTGCTCCTTGTGCTATTCTGAGCCCCCTAAGCCTTCTCCTTGTTGTCATTCGGGGATGTGAAAAGATTCATGATGACAAAGACAGTGTTTGCTCTGTTTGGAGACAGACCTGTCTATCGTGATACCACGCTCAAATGAGAGGCTCAATTGCCCTTTGCTGCCAAACAGCTTTATAATTTTTTTACCCCAGAGTGTTATGTTTTTTCCATCTGACTTCAACAAGGAATTAAGATGGGAACATTTATAGCAACAACATTTGCATTCTTCTCTCAGGTAGAATGTAAACAGCAGAGGGATGCTGTTTTGGCCAGGAAATGGGGCCAAGCTTTTCTAGGTCTGCTGATCTTCATAATGAAAAGGTTATGTGAATGTATAAGTAAATTGTCCTTTCCAGTAACACAGCCCTGCTCTGCATCTGGAACTATTCATGCTCGTGAAGAAACAGGAGATGGTTATCTTAGAAAAGCTGAAATGGCAAACTTGTAATTCCTTCCCCAAACATCACTGATTTCCTATTACAACAGGAACAAGGGACAGTGCATTAGTAAGCTGAAAGTATACACTGGTTCTGATGCACTGGGAAGATATTGTCACACAAGAGTATTTTTTGGAGGGGGGAAAAAACCAAACCAGTGTGTCTTCTGTTAGCTCAGAGCAAATGAAACCCACATCAAAACTTCACCTTTTTTTGGTATGTTACATCCTGTGTTATAATGCCACGTAAAAATGGACCTCCATGCTGCACAAAATTGGCATTCCATTGCTTTGTATTTCCCACTTCTTTTGATAAATTCACACAATAAAGTGCTTCTGATAACCTTTTGTAATTCCACTGATAGCTCAGTCATACAGGAGAGATGGAATGGACATTTCAAGAGCAGCACATGGCTCCCATAAAATTATTCCAGCTTTAGCAACACGTCATGGAGAACCATGGACGCAATGCAGTTCATATTTTGTAATAAAATACATTAGCAATGCCTGTTTGGCTTCCTTCTCATGTGACTTTGTATGTCAGTGAGTAATTCACTTGTGCAATATAAAGATATCACACAGTAATACTCAAAGCCATGGATAAAATCCAAGAGATGCAGTACGCTAGCAGGGTATTAATTAGTTTGGCTCTACTATCTCAGATAATCCCAAGCCAATTCCAAAACTGTTTCTCTTTTATCTCTTATGTAAGCTGCCTTTTCTGATGTTATTGCAGTTAAAAAAAATAAAAATCAGTGTTTAGGTTAACATGGTTTGGACAAATGTGATTAATGATGTATTAATCAATTTAACTATAAACACAGACCTCCACTTGGCTGACTGACACTAGCAGCTATTAATGATTAATTTCTACTTTCATTTACAGTCAAGAAAGAGATTCTGTCAATAGGAATGAAGATAGATACTTTATGTATAGATACTTTATGCCTCTAGACCAAGGGAAATAAGGTAATTATTTGGTTTATGAAAATATAAAATGTTTTTTACATTAAATATTTAAGTAATGAGTCACTTGTGTGCTTTACAGCACTGATTTACAGCATACAGAGTCACTTTGGTAGTGCAGTTGGATGGAGAAGGGCAGGTCAAAGATAAAAAGGCTGTTAAAATAAGAAAGTCCAACTCTGTGAGTGGCTGTCTTTCTAGAAAATAGGTTAGTCATCTTTGTTTCACTGTGGATGTGTCACCACATAATAACCATGGTAGTCATTAACAGTTCTTGCTCAACCTATGCTTTTAATTTCATTTGTGTTTTGAAAAGCCCCATATTAAACTAATGCATTTCCCACTGACCTAGGTGTGTCACATTTACAACTGATCCCACTGTAACCTATTATGTTAGACACTGTTTACAGGCACCATTAAGAAAATCTCTGTGTATAAATAACATGATTAAGGACCTTTCTGTATATGGGATTTAGAAACTGTACTGTGGGGAGCACACTACTTTTATTGTTTTTCAGGACAGGTATTGTTTTAATCTTTCAGACCATATTTTTGAGTATGAATTTTTAGTAATGGCATAATTGTCAACATTCTGCATCTGCTGTAAGATAAATTAGAGCTAAAATCAATCGCGTTAGGCTTCAAGCCTTTTTCAGAGCCCCACTATAGCAATGTAATACATCCTGATGAGCCCAAAAATGATTAAAAATCATAAAGATTTAATTTCAGTAGCTGTTTCCTGAACCTTCTGATTCTGGTTAGCTCCCACCACCACCGAACAGATCTCATCCAGAGACAAGTGCCATCTACCGATAAAAGATGTATTTGAGCTAAAGAAGCCCAAACCGACCAGAAATGGAACCAGCCTGCCACCTGCTGCTGTGCAGAATTATTTCCAAA
This sequence comes from Xenops minutus, assembly GCA_035221455.1. Taxonomy (NCBI): domain Eukaryota; kingdom Metazoa; phylum Chordata; class Aves; order Passeriformes; family Furnariidae; genus Xenops; species Xenops minutus. Next base: position 61,450,788 of record JAWWEE010000074.1, read on the forward strand.
AACCCCCATATTTGCTAGTCCTTGTGGTGGCCCCACAAACACACTGCTGTGTGAGCTGGGTCTGACAAAACCTGCCTTTCCCGGGGCAGCTCCCCAAGCGATGGTCAACACTGAAATCAAGGGATGTGCTGTGCATTTGAAAGGAGCTGCTGCCTTGTCTTCTTTCCCCCTGGACTTGGCACTGGTGTGGCCACACCTGGGGTGCTGTGCCCAGCTTTGAGCCCCGCAGTTCAGGAAGGACACCGAGGTGCTGGAGTGTGTCCAGAGAAGGGAATGGAGCTGGGGAAGGGTCTGGAGCACAAGTCCTGTGAGGGCTGAGGGAGCTGGGGTTGTTTGGTCTGCAGAAGAGGATGCTCAGGGGTGATTATAGCTCTCTGTAACTCCCTTACAGGTGTAACCAGGTAAAGGTTGGCTTTTCTCCCAGGTAACAAGTGACAGGACAAGAGGATGCCATCCTCAGCTGTGCCAGGGGAGGGTCAGGCTGGGCACCAGGAGGAATTCCTTCATGGGAGGGGTTGTCAGACATTGGAATGGGCTGCCCAGGGAGGTGGTGGGGTCACCAGCCCTGGAAAACTGGACGTGTGCTCAGAGCCATGGTCTGGTTGGCAAGGGGGTGTTTGGTCACAGGTTGGACTCGATGGTCCCAGGGGTCTTTTCCAACCTCAGTGATTCTGTGACTCCAGCCCTTTGGAATCTTGGTGTGGCTAACTCGGTTGTTCCATGGTCTCTTCCAGGTTTCTGCTCCTGCAAACTCAGCTCTGGCCAAAAGCAGCTGCACAGCCAGAGGATGGAAAGGGCTCGCACACCTCAACAAAACCGGCACCACCGACTACAAGACACCCCGCACCCCAAAATCAAAGCCACACTACTACTTTGAGCAGCACAGGTTGATTTTCCAAGGCTTTAAACAAGGGTATCCAGGCTCTTTATTTGTTTTGAGAAGCAAGGTATTTACAGGGTTAGTTAGGGTATCCAGCCCTTCCGTCATGTCAACCAGAGTAAATCCTAGGGCTTGGACAAGGCACTGCCCTTCCCAGAGAGTGTTCCCTGTGCCATGGTCTGTGCCATGGATTGTAGGTTTGAACGGAGGGGTACCCTGTGCTGGATGGATTTGGGGTGTTTGAACTGAGGGGTACCCTGTGGTGGATGGATTTGGGGGGTTTGAACTGAGGGGTACCCTGTGCTGGATGGGTTTGGGGGGTTTGAAATGAGGGGTACCCTGTGCTGGATGGATTGGGGGGTAAGAGTGCTTGAACTGAGGGGGTACCGGGGGGAATAGCCGGGGTCCGTGAGACACCGGGAGCGCTGATCAGAGGCCAGGACAGCTCCTGA
>JAWWEE010000074.1:61452201-61635805 GCA_035221455.1 Xenops minutus
GCCCCCCCCCCCCCCCTCAGGCCGCCATTGCCGCCCGCCCCGGCCCCTCAGGCCGCCATTGCCCCCCTCAGGCCGCCATTGCCGCCCGCCCCGCCCCGCGCATGCGCCGGCCCAGCCGGGCCGCGGGTCCCGCCGAGCCTCGGCTCTCTTCACTCCCCATTTTGTGTTAAAACTCGCGGGGAATGTGTTAAAACTGTGGGGCGTGCCCGTGTTGTGCCGTGGGAGCGTGGCGGAGGCCGGCAGCGCTGCCCCAGGTATGGCTGGTGGTTGTTTCGGAGCGGGGGCCCTCCCGGCAGGGCCTGTGTGAGCGTGAGGGCCGCGGGGCCACCAGACACGACACTGGGGCCGAAAATGAGATAATTTAAGGCAGGAGGACTTAATTGCACGCTGGGGATTTGTTTCCTTCCCCTCTTTTATCAGTCTGCTGGAGACACCTGTGTGAGGGGTGGGGCGCTGGTGGTTGGCCTGGTGTGGAAATACATCCTGAATTGTGAGTGAGGGGGAAACAGCCTTCCTCCTTTTCATTTTTCTTTCACTGAATAAGTAAAAAGTACCGCTGTTACAGTGGTATTTTAAAATTATTAAAATAGCATTCCTTTCTGATAGGTAGTGCTGTTATTTTTCAGCTTATTTATATTGTTCTAATTCGGTGACTCTCCTGTCTGCTTTCCACAAGTGGTACAGGCTAAAGGTGGGTTTTTATTTATTTTTTATGTTTCTAAATAGTAGATATTAAGATTTTAAATATTCGGAAATGTCAGAGAAAATCTCGAGATTTTTAAAAGTAGTTGAGTATCTGTAACACCTTAAGCCTGCTTTTAGTCGTGGCTGCAGTGTAAGTAGTGAAAACTGGGGTCACTGGACTCTTTATGTGCACAGTACATGAACATCACGGTCATTTCCATGGGGTAGTGCTGGACTGGCAAGTCTCAAAAGTCATATTTATTTTTTTCCTGTGTCGGAAAACATTAATTCAGTCGTTTGCTGGTTTTGTATTTTCCTGTCTGTGGTCTTGGCCCCGATCCTGCAAAGCTCTAAAAACAGAGTTTGGAGCACAAATAGGCCTGGTGGATATGCAAATTTAAACATGTGCGTTCTTTGCAGATTTGTGGCCTTTGTTTGTATCCACAAATGCTTTGCTCCTGATGTGTGCTTTGTAAAGAAGAGTTTATCTAGAAAAGCTTCACAATGCATCATTCACCCATTGCTCCTCGCTCAAAACAAGTTATTTTTCTCCAAGTTTTGCTGCTGTCACTGCACATAAAAGTTAAGATTGTTTTTAGTCCTTTGAGTTATGAAACTTGAAGTTTCTGCTATTTGTAAGTCTGCAGAAGAGATAAATTTGCTATTTAGAAAGTTGGACTGAACTGAATGGTTTTTTACAGTTATTATGAAACACAAAGTACTCACTGGAATTTACCATTGTTTCCACTACAGGGATGAGACATTTCTTTCTTTTCAGTGCTGGAATAAGAAGCTCAAGGCTGTGGCTGTTACAGCAGCTGATAACAACATGAACATTTAATTCATGTCTGCAACTTTTTCCTGTCACCCCTGTGCCACTGAGGCCAAAATTGACTTGTCCTTGCTTCTGGTTACCTCATCTGGTGAGTGTGAAACCTAACAATTTTACTTACCTGGGTAACAGCTGTACATGAGTAGGGTTTCTGTAGCCAAAATTTTGTCAGACTCTTAACTGTGTTTTTTATATTGGTTTTGAAATACATGGTATGACATAAACCCCCCAATGTCTCTCCAGCAAACTTTTTTGCAAACTTTTTGAAAAGTGTCATAATTTACTATGGGAATAATTTAAAAAAATCACTATGTTTTATTGGAAAGTTGATTTCTTTAGACCTTATTTAGAATAAATTATTTTAATGATTGTGTTAGCATGTGATGAAAAAATCTTGGCAGATTTTAATGTTCTGTAGGGTGCATTGATACTATAGAGACATAGACATTTACCTTTTATCAGTGTGCAAAAGTACTTGACTTTAGCATAATAGGACTTGTATTCTTTTAATTCTTGAGGGAATTACTGTTTCTCCAGAAGGAATCAGTCATGGCTGACGACTCCCAGAGGAACTTTCGCTCAGTGTATTATGAAAAAGTGGGGTTCCGTGGAGTTGAAGAAAAGAAGTCCCTGGAAATTCTGTTAAAAGATGATCGTTTGGGCAAGTTGATTTCATTGTTTCCTCTGTTTCTTGGTGATTAGGGGCTAGGGAGGCACTAATAGAAAATGTTTAGCTGCTCTGCTAATGTTTAAGTTTTGCATCTTTTACCACCAATCTCTCAGTTATTGTTAGTGGACCTCTGAGTTCCAAAAATCTGAAAATCTGATTTTTAAAACTTAAAGATTTGTTAGCTTGCTTCTTTTTTTTTTCTTCTTTTCTTTTTCTCATTCTTTGTGCTGTAGAAACTAAAACTTTTTCAGTGAAAGCAGTTTTAATCTGAAAATGCATTGTTTCCTGCTGTTAATTTCATCTAACTTCAAAACAATGATGATTTTGTTATTGCTCTTGGTCCCTGAGGTCCCACATCTCTAACTGAACAGGGAAGATAAATATTGTCCCCTTAAAAAAGCTTTTAATTATTTTGAGGGTGACATGATTTACAAAATGCCTGTAGAAATGTTGCAGTTTCTTTCAGATGAAACCTGAAGTAGTTTTACTATAAATCAAGCAAATGTATTTATTTTTCAAAATTGTTGCAGTTTGCAGGGCACATTCTATTCTCAGCTGAAGTGGTGAAAGCATTTATTGATAATACACGGTGAAAATGAGGATTTCAATCTGCAGCTAAAGATTTGCCATGCTTAGCTACATCAGAGACTCAAAGCTACTTCTATTTAAATTTCTCTTCATGTTTTTTTCTTTTTCTTTCTCTTCAGATATTGAGAAGCTTTGCACGTTTAGTCAAAGGTTTCCTCTCCCATCCATGTACCGTATATTGGTGTGGAAAGTGCTTCTAGGTATGAAATGTAACATAGAATGTAGACGGGGGTATCTTTTTAAAAGAGGTAATGGCATTATTCTGTACTACTTTGCCTGCTGATGCATGTTTAGCCTACTTTTGGATCCACCTTGTATGCACAGTGGCAATTATAAAGCAATATTCCATGCATAGCTTTTGAGGACTTTGCTGAAGTGTTACCTGGGAGAGTGTGTTTCCATATTTAACTTTGTAACACTATCCAGTTAAATTTATAAATTGGATTTGAAGTGTGGATTATAAAAAGTCCTGATACCTGATAAGATATTCAGTTCTGTTCCTGAAAGAACAGACAATTAAGTTACAGTAAATATGTGATTAATTTTAAATTATGGGGAAGACGTGAAATGCGTGTTAATTCTAAAGAAAAGCTTTGTGTTCCACAAAAACTTGATTTCTTCTGGGTTTGCTTCTGACTTTGAATTGTATTTGGTGTTGAGCTGTGTCTTCTGTTTCCTTTCTTGGTTCCCAAATTCAACTACAGTGCCTGCAGTTTGAAATAATGTATTAGAAAGTTTTAAAAAATATTTTTAATTTCTTCTTATTTTTCTTTCCTGCCCCTCTAATTTTCTACAATTTAAAATTGTGGCTGCATATTTCTGGTTATTTGGATTTGTGAGCCTTTTTCTGGCAAAGGTAGTAAATGAACAGTGCCCAGAAGGTGCAAGATCTAATTATAAAACCTGATGTTCTTGGCATTGATCATTGAACTGACAGAGTAATTCTACTTGATAAACTTCTACTTTAAAGCTTTAGCCATTAAAAAGATTATTGTACCCTGGGCCCTAGTGAAGTAGTCAGCATCCTTCAAAATATTAGCAGTAAGAAATACAGTGTAGAAGGTTTGGACAAGTGACTCAGTTACAAGATACTTCAGCCAAAATGATAATACAAAATATATTCTCTGCAAAACTGTGCTCACTGCAGAGCCAGTGGTCGATCTTTGACTGTTTGAGATGATCTGTGCATCCTGTGATAACACAAAACATCTTCCGAGTTAACTGCCTGGAAAATTACATTGATTTTTAAGAGGATGTGTGTTTTAAACCCAGAGTGATTCATTTCACAACGTGCAGCTGTGTCAGGGGAGGTCTGAGTTAGATATTAGGAAAAGGTGATTCTCCCAGAGGGTGGTTGGGCACTGGGATAGGCTCCCCAGGGAGATGGCCATGGCACCAAGCCTACCAGAGTTCAAGAAAGGTTTGGACAGTGCCCTCAGATATGTAATTTTTTGGGGTGGTCCTGTGCAGGACCAGGAGTTGGACTCAGTGATCCTTGATATTGTGATTTCAAGCATCCATCCAGTCATTCCTATAGTCCTTGGGTGAACAGGGACTTGTCTTATGCTGTATCTCGGTTTCTAGACAGCCCTTTGTTGTTGAAGCTGCTTTTCTTTCTGCCTGAGGTTGTCTCCTCTATATGAGGACAGCAGTTGGCAGGATGTGTACACAAAGCCATGATGTTGACTCCCTTTTGGCATGACATGAAAAATGTCTTGCTCTGTCCCAGCTTTTGAAATGCAGACAGGTCTGCAGTTGAAAAAGAAAAGATAATTTTCTGTCTGATGTGTTTGTTACTGAGCTCAGCCATTTCGTGGTTTAACACTTGGCAGGGATATTTTTTTTCTTAAAATGAGAGATAAAAACAGCAGGTAGCTTGTTTCAAGCTGATTTTTGAAGATTGCTTTGTTCTTTTGGGTTTCTGCACAGAGAAATACACTGCTGCACTAGTGATATAGAAGTGGCATTCTTTTTGCCTGGGTGTATGTTAGTCTTTATTTCTGTAGAAGCCTGTGGCAGTTGTGTTGTGAACATCAGTGCATGGCAAGATTGAGTCCTGAGTGAAGGGGAATGATAGAATGAAATGCTGAGCAACTCTTCTGGAGATGCAGTTTAATTTTCTCTACCTTTCTACTTGATATTTTTATTTCTTTTTAATTTTTTTTTCTCCTGGGAAACTAGAAAAAATATTTGTGTTAAGAATGTGAAAAATGATACCTGTCAAAGTGCCTCTGTTGTATTCCTGAGTTTTAACCTGTAACTAATTGAACCTGTGTGATTGATTTTGCTTCTGAATGTTGTTTTAGAGAGATTGAATCTTTGATACAGGGAGTAAAGACTTTTCTGGTAGTAATTAATATTGCATTGTACAGTATCTTTGCATTAGTTTATTGAATGTTTCTATTCTTTGTCATGTCAGATAAAGTGTAGAATTTGAGAAAAGGAGCAGCTCTTTTGAAAATAAATGGAGGCTGGGCCCAAATGCACAACTATAACTGTACTAAAACCTAGCTAAGTATAAACAAGGAGGATTTCTCTTTACAATTGCTTATATATATTTGTTTGTTTCAGGAATTATTCCTCCTCACCACGAATCCCACACTCTGGTGATGAAGTACCGGCAGGAGCAGTACTGGGATGTGCACCATGCTCTTCGGGTGATGCGTTTTATAAACGATGCCACCCCACAGGGAGAGGTTTTCCTGCGCATTCATCAACTGGAATCAGGAAAATTGCCTCGAAACCTGGCTTTTCCATTGGTCAGTTGTCTTTTTGAGTCTTTTAAATGCAGTATTTTATTGAACCTCAGACTATAAACCTGTGACAAACTGAACTGTGTCTCCCCACAAAAGCACGGAGAGAGACCAAGTAAGGTGAATGGAAAACAGAGAAGTACCAGCATAAAATAAGAAATTTTACTCATAGAGCTTTTCTGTTTTTCTTCCCCTAAGTACTTATGTAAGATTTTTATGCCTTAGAATCTCTTCTGTGTATTTTGCCTGCTGGCTTTCAAGCTTTTTCTACTCTAGTGCACTTCAGTTTCTTTATAGCACTGAAATGGAAATGACATAATCTTATGGGAGCTCATGGATTCTTACCTATCCTGGAACAAGGATAAATCAGAGCCAGTACAAGCCGTGATCTAAAGCAAATTGCATCATTTATGGACGTTATTTGTCTTTAAATCTAGACTTTATTGTGGTGACCTCCTTTTTATGTTAGTCTGAACTGATCAGGGCTTCTGTCAGGTAATGCACATACTCTGCAGTTTGCAGTGTACTCATAAAGGGATGTTGATAAGAGAAAAACAATATGTGGATCTTGTGTATAAGCCTCTATCAAAGAGGATGTGATGAGAGGAACCACGGTGCTTTCTGCAGTGGATTTTATCCCATATTTCATGTTAGTTTAGCCATGTTCACTGTAGCCCAGATGACTTTGTTACCTTTCATCTGTAATCACAGAATTTGACATAAGAACTTCAATAAAAGGCTTAAACAAAGTTCATATGGAAAATTCAGTAATATCACATACAGCATTCTCTTGTCAGAGAAGGGAGAATGTTTCTGTGCCCTTACCTTTGGCTAGGAGTGTGGCCATCCTAGCCTGCAAGTTTCCTGTAGAGAAATTTTCTTGATCTTGCTGTGTGATCCAGTGGGCTGAAAATTCCTCCCTTCTAGAGCAGTATTGTCTTCTGAGCAAGTGTTTTGGCAGTGCATCCCAGAGCACCAGCTGCTCTCAGTGCTGTGGTGGAGATTCACAGAGGGGATGTTTAGCAGAGCCCCAGTTACTAGTCCTGTAACTTGGGTTTGTTTCTCTGCAGAACCCACGTAAGCAGAATTGTCACTGCCTTGTTAGAATGTAGTATTTTCTCATTTGAGAAGGTTCAGAACTTTGAAACAAAGTTTTTCCAAGCTCCTCTTGTATGTTTTGGTTTTAAAATCATGACAAGTCTTACTTGCTCTGCTTTAATATGTATCTGTCATCATAATGCAGCTGCTGCTCAGTGTTCTACTGATGAATGTCAGAACAGCTCTTTGTGTACATTGATTTCCATTTGTTTCCCAAATAGCAGAGGAAAGGAGTATAAGAATAATTTAAATTAGAATACTCCAGGCCTTCTGTGTAGCTCCCTTTTTTTGGCTCTGTTTCCCAGGAAGCTGAAGATGAAGTGTTCCTTGCTATTGCTAAAGCAATGGAGGAAATGGTGGAGGATCCTATAGAATGCTACTGGCTTGTCAGCTGCTTTGTGAATCAGCTGAACAGCAAGCACAAAGATTCATTGCAACAACTGGTAAGATAAAATGTAGGACTCTTTCAAACCTAGCATTAGAAATTGCTTTTGTTTGCCACATGGTAGTTTTCAGTTACATCTTATTTCCCCTTTAGGTTGTCCAAAGGTTGTATTGTATCTAGGTGAATTATTTCTCACAAATTGGTCACTTAAGAATTTTCTTTATTTGAAACAATTAAAAATGTTACAAAGTTAAGAACATCTCCATGTATGGAGGTGATACATTCAACTATACCAATTCCTTTAATTCCTTTCAAAGGAGAAAGGAGTATTTTTAAAGAAAGTGTGTGCTCTCACTACATAAAGAGTGTGAAGTGTCTCCCTCCCTAATTTGCTTTTTAGTATAAACATTGTACCAAGACTCTGTAGGTGAGAATATGGACAAAGGAAATGTTTTCTCCCTTTGACAGCTGAAGTCATTAACTATTTACTTAACTATGACAAAAAGCATGAAGGCACTCCTGAATTTATGAAAATGTGTGTTGTTGCATTAAAATTTAAACAAGATGAGGAAATTATCCACATATTTATGCTTCTCAATACTTTGGGTTTTTAAGCAATAAATCAATGTCCAGCTTTTAATGGGTTGCCCAGGGATTTACTCTCAGAATTGATTTTCTGGGTTTTGCTGCATTGTGTGTAGATGTTTTTCGATATGTGATAAGGGGATTAGGTTTGAGGTGAATGAAACTCAATTTTCCTTGTAAAGGTAACAGTAATTAGTGGATGTTTAATCTCTGCATTGCCTTAAGCTCTCAAGCACCTCCTTGCATTAGGGAATACTGCATATATTGCAAGTTCTGCTAGTGGTTAGCAATTTAAGGAAGCTGAGGTTGTTTGTTTAATTAAATACCTGATAATTGCAAAAGTCAGTAACACTTATTTTTGGAACAGTTAAAACAATGCAAGTTTATTATTTTAGCATGTTATTTTATGCCATTTGAATTTCTAAGACCTTACATGTCTTGCAGTGTGCATTAACTATGAAGGTTTTCTGATGTGAGTTACCTACAATTTTCCAATCCTTTCTCAGCCCAAAATTCTGGAGCAGTATTTGAACATTGAAGATAACAGGCTCCTGATGCATCTGAAAGCATGTTCTGCAATGAGCAAACTCCCTTATGATCTTTGGTTTAAAAAGTGTTTTGCAGGATGTTTACCTGAGTCCAGTTTACAGAGGCAAGTTCTCTTTCTTTTCTTTGCATTTGTAACTTCATAGTACTTTTGGCTTTTTGTCATTGCTAGCAGGCAAAGAGCTTTCTCTACTTGAGCTGTAAGATTATGGTGTTAACTTGATTGCTGACTTGGAAATGATAAAATCAGATTTAATTCCCCTTGTTACTGATGCAGGATAGTCAATCTCTGTGATCATTTCACCCATTGAAGTTAAAAAAGAATGCAGTTAAGTATATGAGCTGATTCTGTCAGATGCTTAATGTTTCCTGGGATTTAAAACTAAATATTCTCTCTTAGTGATAGATGGCTGAATGGTAGTCGATTTTTGGGCTTTTTAACCGAAACCCTTTCTTAGGGAGTGATTGCAACATTGTATTATCATTACATGAGAAAGATTTGGGGAGTGTGTCCTGGCTTTGATTGGAATAAATTTCTTCAGAGTAGCTCATACAGGGCTGTTTTGGATTTGTCCTGAAAACAGTGTTGGTAACAGAGGGATGTTTTAGTTACTGCTGGGCAGCTCTAACACAGCATCACTCTGCTCTTCAGCAGCAACCCACAAATTTATTTCTTACTTCTACCCCTCCAGTTCTTGAGCTGTGTGGTGCTCAGTTGCTGGCTGGGGTTAAACCATGCCAGAATGTTTGTTTTAAAAAGTGCTAGGGCAGGTTGAGTGTTACAAAGTTAATGAAATACTGGATTACATCAGGATTCTGCAGATAGAAATAGCTTGTTGAGCTTTTAAAAGGACAAAATTCTCCTGCATGGCATTTCACTGAAGGGCTTTTGAAATGAAGGTTGGATTATTTCTGTAGTTCTGCTGCCTGAGAACTCTTGGAAAGCAGGAAGTTCAAGCTAGATGTAGAGAAACATGTTCTTTCTGCATTAATAAGAGGTACTAATGGCTGAACAGGACGTGGCACAAAGAAAACAATGGTTTCAGCTTCAACAGTCTGAAAACTTTGGGAAGTGTAATAAGGTTCAAGGGAAGTTTTACTTGAAGGGAGTCACTTCCAGGGCTTCAGTAGTATAGGAACCTAGTGTGGGAACAAAGCACTTCGTAAATTGCTCTGTATAAAGTGCTTTCATGGTGGTAAAGTTGGTCATAATCTAAATAGTGAATGTGATGTTGTTTGGTCATCTGGAACTCCGTGTTTCATGAAGAAAAGTGAGAAATGGCTGTTTTGAAAAATGTTTTATTTGCCCTTATAAAGTTTTAGAGAACAAGCTATAAGATTAGAAATCATGCTCTCTGGTCTAGTTGGACTATGGGCTTTATGGTTCTGGAATGTGTTTGAGGGAAAAACCCATTTTGAACCAAAATGGAAGTATTTGATAGTAGACCTTTAGGTTACATGGCAAGTTCTTCCCATCAAGCACCTGTAAGGCTCCAAAAGAATCTTCTCTGTGGACTGGTTGTGTGTGATGTGGTGCTTGAAAGCTTTTACTGCTTTGATGATGTAGGTCCACAGGGTGTTTGTTACAGCCTTAAAAGCAATTGAACACCTATGGTTTACCTACCCCTTTGTCACATGTGTGTTTGTAGGTTATTTTCAGCAGGCTCTCGTTCCATTATGCTTTTTCTGTGTGCAACTTAATGCCTTAAAATGGAAATTAGTGTCAGTTAGAAGGGACTGCTCCACCTGGGACTTGCCAGTCTCTTCAGGCCTTTTTTGCTGTAGGCTTTGGTGATCTGAAATAGCCTTTGCAATCCACTGCACTGGGAACCTCTTTGCATGTTTCCTAGGAAATATTTTTATTTAGATCTTACGTGATTCAGTTTTGCTGCTTGGTCTTATGGCTGAGGACTATTGCAGAAAGAGGAATTTGCATCACAGCAGTTTTGCTCTTGGAAGATGAAGAGTTTCAGTTGCTGTTGAAAATAGAACATTTTATGGAACTGTGTCATCTTGATAGTGTAAAAGAATAAATCTAGGTGAAGAATTTTGATTTCATATTTCATCTTGTCAGAATTTTTAGTTTCAAACTCCTACCATTTTGAATCAGTTTATTTACATAAAATATATTATCTAGTCAATGTGCATGGTTAGCATTCATATATACTGTTTGACCTTACTGAAATAGAGTATTTTGATTACCTGGAATTTTTAAATATTTCCCTGTGGAAGAGGTCAAAATATTGGCTTTTTCTATCACTCTGGAGTAAAAACACATTTTAGTGTTGTTATTTCCGATGGCAGAGCAATCCCTTTTCCTAACAGTTCTTGTGGGAACATGATAGAAGTGCACTTTTTCTTGGCAGTATAGGTTTCTGAATTATTCAGTTATAAGCATAATGGCCTTACTCACTAAGGAAATAACATACTTCATGGGTAGCATGTGACAGATGAACTTAATTAATGCTTGGAGATTCAGTTTGGATTAGAATCCAGGAGCCCGAATGCTTATCTGAAATGGATCCAAATGGCAGTGTTGGAACTGCTGAAATTTGAAAACGGACCTCCAGTTCTCCTGAGAATTTTACTCACTTTTTTGTCAAGTGAGAGATTATATGAACACACTCTTTTATGATTTAATTTAATTTACGATTTAGCACTGTATTTCTTGGAGATATTGGTTGCTTTCTATAAATTGTAGTCTTCTCTGCCAGGCAGCTAAATCTAAATTTCATGGGTTTATTTTTTTTCTCTAAGGTGTACAAGACTTGTATATGCTGTGCAGAAATTTTCTCTGGGAATGGTGGGATGAAGTTACACAATACCAGCTTAAACTTCTGGCAGGCGTTGCCATTCAGTATAAATACTCTCTTGTAGCACACTTCTAGTCACACCATAGGTAGAATTTATGCATCACTTTAATTTAAATGGGCTTGGAAAATGTATATAGATAGGTTTTATATAGAAACATTTCCTTCGAGCCTATGCAGTGTCTCTGTGTGCCCTAATACCCTCCACGTTTTACGTGGCAAGCTTCTTAAACTTCTTAAAGGTGCCACATTGGTAAAAGAGAGGAGCAGAGTGGCCATGTCACAGAGTGTCCCACTGGAATGGAGCTGGCTGCCAGCTAATCCAGCACTGTCAGCCCAGGCGATGCAGCCACAACAGGAGTGGTGCAGCTCTGCAGTTGTAATTGGGAATGAGCCAGGCGTTTGTGATGGCCCAGTGATGCCAGTCATGTAACGTGCCCCTGACTGATATCTATGTTCTGCACTGAAGGCTTGGCATGAACAGGGTGCTGTTAGGTTAGTAGTCTCTGGCAGCTTGTTAGGGCCAAACTATTTGGGCATTCTCCTGAAATGTACAACTCCCCAGCTGACACTGCCTCATGTGTTAGCATGTGGTTTCTGTATTTTTACATCTGTGGTGTCCATGTCCTGTGTAATTTACATCTAGTTGTAGAAATAGAAGTAATTAGTAGAAACAACAGAAATATGAAAAAAGACCTTAAATTTTCTATGGAGTGGGAGGGCATAAAGATGTGCATGTGGGCTACTGCTGTGGAGAAACTGAATTCAGTTTGCCTCTGTGTAGGTAAATGAGCTGCTTCCCAGCTCTGTAGATGGATGGGCACAAGATCATGACGTGGCATTGAGATGAGATTTGGGTGAGCCTCATTGTGTCCCTCCATGCCCACTTACCACAGGAAGGACACCCAGAGGTGCAGGCAGAGGAGAAAACATTGTTACTTTTCAGATCTCTCTGGCCTGGTGGATGATGGGAGGACCAGAACCAGGAAAAAAGATTGAATGTGTTTACCCTGCAGCCCAGGGGGAAAACTGTGAGATAAATGGTAATACGTCAGGAAAGGAGAGAGCAGCAATGCTGTGATGCTTCTGGTGTGCTACTGGTTATATTTCACAGAGGAGGGCAGCCACACAAACACAGGGAATTCAGCATGTGTCTTCTTTTTCAGCATTCCTTAGTAGGGCTGCAGGCACACTTGCATGATGTTTCTGTTCTACTGTTAATCTCCTGTGGGTTTTTTCCATTTTTGAGACAGTTTATGCTGTTCTTCCTGGCTCTGCTGGTACAAAGTGCTGACTCTTGATCACAGTGTTGCACAATCATTCCTTGATCACTGTTGCTGGTGGAGTTGTAGTGAGAGTAACAATAGATGGAAATGTTAAGGGGAAAAATACTGCAGCAGACACAGCTGGTTAGTGCTGACATCTCACCTCCTTTTCTATGCACCATCTTCCCAAATTTGTTAAGATACAGAGATTTAGATACTGCATCTGTTCTACCATTGTTAAAACGTTTATTCTGGAATCAGACCAAGTGATGCAGGAAAACAACAGAGTGTTTTCTGAGCATAGCATAAAACCTGAGGTAATTATGGAGACTGAAGTCAGGAGAATTGGAAGCAAAATAATGAAAAAAGAGTGGGGTTTTATACTAGGATTAGCAAGGGTTTTTTTTAATTAACGTGAGCTTTAATACGAACTTTAAAAATTATTTTCTGGTTTTGAGGTCTGCTGCTCTTTGTAACTCATAATTACAGTTTTGATGTGCATGAAACACACAGGGAAACTGTTCTTGGGTTCTAACAGGTGCTTTTGGGACAGAAAATACTTTAGAAGTAGACAGGCATGACCTGTGCAGTATGGAACCAGGACTGTCATCTCAGTTTTCTCTTATCTTTGCTCAAAGCTTCTAAACCTGACTTCAACATCAGTGTGATATTTACAGTGATCATTTGTCCTGGGATGCTTGAGCCACAAAAAAAGCAGTAAGATTTTGATCTTGGATTATGTGTTGTTCCTGTCCATATGGGAATTATACTCATTTTTTAATCATAGCAAGACAGGGAATTAAAACTACATTGCAAAGGGGAAGGCTGTGCCTTTTTTCCCCCCCATCTGTCTATGTGGGGTTTTTGCTTCCTTCTCTTTTTTTTAAGAGTAGTCCTGAGGATTTTACATATTCTTTTCCTCCTTTATTATAAGTTAAAATCTGGTCTAAATTTTTTGATGAATGAAGAGCTGGTGAAAATAATGTGAAAAAATTTACGTGAGTAGGAGGTTAAGGAACTGAGTTACAGTGTGAAAAATAAGCACTGTGTAGCAGCAGCAAGCCTTCCACATTAGGAGTCACAAAGCTTTTCACCCAAAAATCACAGAAAGGTTGAGGTTGGCAGGGAGGGCATCTGGTCCAGCCAGTCCCTCTGCTCAGGCAGGGACACCTAGAGCCACTTGCCCAGGATCACATCCAGGTGGCTTTTGAATGTGTCCAAAGAGAGAGACAACTTCACCTCTCTGAGCAACCTGTGCCAGTGCTTGGTCACCCTCAGAGCTGTGAAAGTTTGTGTCATGCCTGTGCTGTGCTCTGCTGGCACTCCAGACTGAAGGGCAGATTTGGCTGGGAGAGGTCATACAAAAGTGGAGCTGTCTTTGGAAGAAGCACACCCATAGATCCAAATGTATAGGTGGGCTGTAGAAGGTGTTTTTCAGTTAGTGTGACTGTATTCAGAGATTACAGAGGGTAGGATGTGATCTTTGTCCCCCATGATTTTATTTGGAAGGAGAAGCACTTTGCACAAGTGCCCAGAAGGAGCAAGATCTGTAATCCTCAGAAAGTCTTTCTGACACAGCTCTTAAAATTCAAGAACTAAAAATAATGCAAGCCCATAAAAGCTGCCATGTGACAGATGGTTTCACACTGGTTTTGGATAATCTTCCATCCCCAGTCTGTTGAGCCGGGCCGGAGAGAGAGCTGCTGGATGAAGGATGATGTCAAATTGCTGTAGGCCCTTTTGGTAGTAAGGATCCATTTTAACATTCATGCAGGTTCTGTTGCTGAAGGACGTGCAGCCTTTGGAGCCCTGCCCTTTGGGTTTTCTGAAAACTGGGGGGTTCAGGTGTGGTTTCATACAAGTGGCAGGAGTGCTTAGTGCTGAGAGAGTCTGCACAGCGGGATGGATTGGAAGACTTAATGGTTGTTCCTTGTGCCAGATTTAAACCTCATGCATTATATCCTGTTGATAGGTCATATTTGTTTGTATCTCATACAGCAGTGACCTGGAATATTTAGCTGCTTAAAATGTAGTAAAGTATTATATCCCTTTGAATTTTCAGCTACTTAACTGTGTGAAGGGTATCTTTATTAGACATGCTAATGAAGTTCATTTCTCTCTTTTTGCACTAGGAAGGATTCTGACCTTTACCCTACACTGCAGAGTAGTTGTTACAGTTCAGGCTATTAAAACAAGATTTGCTTTTTGTGCCTGAGCTTATAAACAGTTCAATTTCTGAACAGCAACACACCGTATCAATACATACCAATTAGTGCTTGCCATCCCTCTGCTCTGCACCGATTTAGGAGCTGATAAAATGTCTTCTATTTATCCTGACCCAAATAATTCAGTACACTACTGTTACTCAGAAAAATAATCTGACTGTTCTTGCAGATAAATAAGCAGATAAGCACTGCAATAATGTTTAATGATTCCTCTTTGCTTTCTTGCAGGGTTTGGGACAAAGTTATTAGTGGGTCCTGCAAGATTCTCGTTTTTGTTGCTGTGGAGATATTATTAACCTTTAAAATGAAGATAATAGCACTGAATACTGCAGAAAAGATCACACAGTTTTTGGAAAATGTAAGTACTCTATTGTGCTTTTATAAAAGTCTGTTTCAGCCTTAGTCGTTTGCCTGTTGCAGATGTACTGTGAGATACTACATTACTTGCTGAGAATAGGGGAATAATACAGAGATGAATGCACAGGAATAATGATTTTTTTTTTCTATCAGGAGGTAAGACTGTCATAGAATGAAATTATTTTTAGGTTTTGGGCATGTGTTATCTATATTTGTACAGAACTGACAATATTCCTGAGTGAAAGTAAGTGCAGGTGAGGTTAGGTTAATTCTTCTGGAAGCTCCTTTGAGGGTTTGCTTTCTGGCAGCTTTTTTTGCTGCTTGCCTGAGTGTGAGTCTGTGGACTCAAGGTGTGAGGATGGGGCCATGACCCTGACCCTGACCAGTACTGAGCATCACAGCAGGGCGGTAGGGTCCCAATATAACCCAGGTGAGTTACATGAGATGAGTTTGTGCTCGTGGGTGGCCAGTGTGAGTTCTGCCTGCTGTTGAAGTGTGGGATGTCTGGGTAGCAGCCTCTCCATTTTGTAAATAAAAGCTTTTTGTCCAAAACCTGGAAGTAATAACGGTGTGTGTAGGACTGAGGGGTGACGGGCTGGTAGGGCAGGGAGATAGATAGGATTCTAGTTTCTTTTTTCTAAAGAGAGGAAATCTGAAGTGGAGATTCAAAAATCTTTATTTTAAACAAAAGAGCCCAACTGTAGCACTCTGACAAGGCACCTTGCCCTGATCTTTTGTAGATTCCTCAAGACAACACTGATGCCATTGTCAGCAAAGCTGTTGATCTGTGGCGCACACACTGTGGGACTCCAGCACACTCAGCCTGAGAACTCTCTTTGCTTGTGACAGCTTGGGAAGGAAAGAAAAGACACTTGAAAACACATTATAGCACTGTTTCTCCATCCTAGCGTGATGTACTTCATTAAGTCATCTGTGTAAAGATGCTATTACAGCACCCTGACCAATATGTAAATATTTTCCAATAAATGCAGATGGAATGAAGACACCTGGTGGTGGTATGATCATGTCCAAAGTGTTTCTTGGTCAGCCAGCTGCAGTATTTTGATTGCACAGTGTGCTCTCTTGCTTTTGCAGAAGGAAATCTAACTCTTGAAGAAAGGTAAATAGACTTACTTGTAATTTAAAAATGTTTCTGTATGCCAGCTTATACTTGATGTAACTAGTTACTGCTTGGAGGTGTTTGTAAGGTGACTGTGGTGAATGTTAGCCTGCTGGATGCTTCTGCTGGAAATGTAATTGTACTCTATTATTACCATATGTCTTCAGGTAAATGAAACTTCGCCAGGCTGAGGTACAGGACGTCGCAGTGACCAAGGATGACATCCTTCTCTGAAGTGTTTTTGTCTGTCAGCCAGCTCTTTGGCTGTGCCTCCTTCTTCGTTCTCCAAGGAAGATATTCCAGAGAGGTGGATCTGTGCAGGTATGGGGAAAATCAGTGGGATGAGTCAGTGTAATTAGAATTACAGCCCAGTGATAACCAATGCTTCTGTTGAGTGCTTGGCTCCAAGTTGTAATTTGATTCCTGGTTGGTTTAGATTTCAAAGTAAATTTAATACAGAAATATAATTCATGAGTTAAGTAAAAGTAGAGTGATTAGCCATAGATAGAGATTTACTGGACAACTGATCTTTTTCTTATAAAATGGTAAAATTCTATTTCTGCCTGTTGCAGAGACCAGGGAATTGTATCTAAAAACATGTGTAGCTGTTACTTGACTCAAATTGATGCTCTGTATATGCTGAGTATGCTCATTGCACTTGAACGAGCGTGTTTAGCTTGTACTCAGTGTAGGTCAGACTTGAAATGCTTTAGAAACTGTTGTTTTAAACTAGGTCAGGCTTACCTTCCAGACATTGACTGGGGGAGCCTGGGACTCAGGTTACCCCTGGAAACCTGGTCTGTGCTGGAGGCTGGGAGGCTGCTGTTGGTGTTTCCAGAATGCCCGAGGTTAGCCAGTTCATGTCTGCTTTGAAATGCAGTGCTGTGCTGCATTGTAGTGCAATGCATTGAGTTCACTTCAGATGGGAGCTTGTTTTCCCAGCATAGGCATGGGTGAGGGGGACAGGAAAGAGCACACATGTTCTGTGAACAATAGCAGTGCGTTCTGTAACATGGAGGACACAAGTTTCTCAAATAATGGCCACGAGGGCAGTGTGAGAGGTTGCCCATTTGAAGATTTCCCCCCCAGGCCACACAGCTAATTCAGACAACCCCAAAGGTGCATTATCCAGGCTTTTACACAGCAGATTACTTGGTCATTGAAAAACAAGCAGCAATGACACTGAAGGTGTTCAGCAGTTTCAGTCCTGAAGGGGAATCAGTAACTCATATTCTGTGAAGAGAGGTGTGCTGGATCAGGATTAGAAATGCCAGTCAGTGTTGCTGCTTCCAGACTTGCCAGGGAGTTCCTCCAATTAGTATTTGATTGAAGGCTCCAAAGGCTTTTTTAATTTAAAGAAGCCTTTCTCTATCACTAGGCAGGCCCCAGAGCTGCACAGAAGAGAGAGATCTGCTTGTACAGAATCACAGAGGGGCTGAGGCTGGCAGGGACCTCTGGAGTCCATCTGGTCTGACTCCCCTTCCCAGAACTGTCCATGTGGCTCCAAGGATGGAGGCTGTCTCCAAGGATGGAGACTCCACTGCCTTTCTGGGCAACCTGTGCTGGTGCTTGGTCACCCTACAGTAAAAAAATCCCTGTGTTTCCACAGGAGCAACAGCAGTTTCACTTAAACATCCCACTGTATGTGGGATGGACCCACAAATGCTGCTCCACCTTAATGTCCAGCTGAAATCTGTGAGCAGCTTGCTCAGTTCTCTGTACAAAGAAGGAACAGGAGTGTGTCTTTAATGCAGAGAGCAGTTTTTGTTGTGGGCTATGCTGGAGGAGGGCAGTTCCCTCGAGAATATGTATTGGTTTAACTCCGTGTTTCTTTCACCAGTCTGGTAAGAGACATTTGTTTGTCTCTGAATGGATCCGTTTGCAAACGTTTGCTGTTGATTTCTGAGTGAATCAGTTAATGCAGAAAATGTACTGAATTCCCAAAAGGCTGGAAGTATGAATGTGGCCAACTTACACTCAGTTAATTTTTGGTGAGTGCTCAGTTGCTTGTATGCTCAGTGGAACAAAATGCTTTAGCTCAAAGACCTGCTGCCCAAGAGAGCAGAGCAGCACAGTGGGAGCTTTCACTGTCCCCAGCATGTCACCATCGGGGAAGTTGAGGCAAGGTACCTTTAAAGTCCCAGCCTGGAGCAGAGTCCACTGTTGAGGAAGCCTGGGTCTGTGACTGTCACCAGCCTGCGGCTCGAGGTGAACAGTTGCTCTTTGACCTCTCAGACTAGCACAGGAGTTGTGGTGTCCAGCTCGGCACTTTTAGGGGAAATCCAAGTTTGCTACTATATTTATCTACTGTGAATTCTTAGTTCTTTGCACAGGTTTTTTCAAAGCTACATGTAGTTGAGCCTCCCACTGAAATCCTTGGCTAAGTACTTAATAAAGGGCTATCTTTGATACTTGTTTTCTGTTAACCTTTATGTCATCCAGGAGGAGCGTGGTAGCAAGTCATCTGATGGTCGTTTCTCTGAGAAGCTTGAACATGAGATATTTTGTGTTTGTTTACATTACTTCTCTGGGACTGTAGAGATTATAACTGCTTGCTGTATGCTTGCATGTTCATTTAAAACTAGCTGCTAAATGTTGGGTTTTTTTCTTTTTTCCTTCCTTTTTTTTTCCCCCAGAGACAACATTGAAGCATTCACTTTGGACTGTGAAAGCCCTCTCCTCCAAGCCTTCCTCTGCCAAAAATCTTCATGGGTTTTGCAAAGAAGAAAAATAAGCTTAATTTGGTCCAGTTTTCCCCTCAAGCAGTCCTTTCTCTCCAGAGAGGTTTAGAGCAGTGCCACATGTCTCTGCTCTCCCATGTTTCACACAGCAGTTCTTTTCCAGCTGATGTCCAAATGTAATGGAAACTCTCGATAAGAAAAGTAATGGCAGATGTCAGAAGATGATGCTTGAGAAGTGATGAGTGATTTGAACTCTGGTAAGGGGCCTGACAATATGGAAAGAAAAGCAGGGCAGTATGGAAACCAAAGTAGCTGAAATACAGTAATTCAGAGCTGATAAGGTAATGGTACAGAGCAGGTTTCTGTGGACAGGAGAAGCAATCTCACCCTGTACCTGTGCTGAGCTCTCAGCCAGGCACTGCCAGGCAGCACACTGTGTTGGTGTAGCTCTGTCTGTTAAACAGAATTGATTTTTTTCAGCCTCCTCTGTTTCCTGCCTGAACATGGCATTGGATTGCAGTTTGATTGCTGGTAATTGCATCGAATTCACTGAAGGCACACACTTCTCTTCACTTTGACTGGTTTTATGAAATGCTTCCATTAAAACATGGAACCCCAGCCCTGTTGTAGAGGTCTCAGTGCAAGAGACTGGACTGTGTTCTCACATTCCCTGTATGTTGTATCCTCACCAGTATTTTTCTTATAAAGCACAGAAATTACTGCATGTGATGAAACTACTATGTACTGCTGTTGTGGTAGCCTTAGCTAATTGTGGGAGAAGAGGTTCTTGAGTCAAAAACTGTGGCTTTGTTTATTTATTTATCCAAGCCTCACTGGATAGGTACAAACTTGTTGGCTATCGGAATGGAAATGTGTACAAACAGGGATTGTAGGGAGTTTGATGAAAACTCACCCAAATGAAAAGAAACCAAAAAAGCCCAGTAACAGTTTTGATCATGTTGTGTCTCCCATCAACTAGGGAAAGGGACAGGATTTGGTCAGTTAAAGTATATGGATCTTTAATTTCTGTGTAATGGGAATTCTCTGTGTGTGTCAGGGGAGGGGAGGCTGCTGGTGTCAGTTTTTGCTTGGGGGTCAGAATTTTTGCACCATCAGTTACAAGCACTGAAAAGCCTCAGCAGAGCTGTTCCCTTTGGCGCTTTCTGCAGGAGATCAGTGAGCCTGTTTGAAGGTAAGTACTTACTCATGGGAAAGGTTTTCCTTCTCTTTTCACTACGCAGAGGCTGCAGCTTGTCAGCCTGAAATGCTGTGCAACTAGTGAAGATACTCAGGGTTTAAAAAAAAAAAAAAAGAAAAAGCAATATGAATGTGCATAAAGGCTTCTCTGCTCAACAGCAACAGCACTTGCTGGTGGCATTTCTTTACCCACCAGGTGTTGCCTGTTGGACAAGAGCTTGTCAATAGCAAATTGCTGGCAAATGCTGCCCACTGACTCTGGCAGAGTGTTCCCTGCACCACCAGCAGTGTGGTGACAGGTGGGGTTTGGTTGTGTTTGGGATCTGTGTGTGTCCAGTGCAGACTGTTGGATTCCTCTCCATCAGCACAGTGTTGGGTACAGCTTCAGCAGCCGAGGTGCCACCGGCCTCCTCTGCAGATCCAGCTCCTGGGATCGTTCACTGCCCTGCCCTGGTGAGTGTCACTCCTGTGCTCTGCTGCCCACTGAGGGGGCAGAGCCTGGCTGGCAGCAGGAGGGCTGTGTCCTTGGCTGCATCCCTGTGGTACACTGCCAGGCACTGGGACAGAGGGGGATAGAATACACAGGCACGGGAAGGCTTTTTTTTAAAGGAATTTTTTTAAGAAACTGCATACATCAGAGACAAACAATAATTTAAATACCATGCAGTTTCAGTATGTACAAAATCTAGGACATAGAGATCCAGTTTAATTTTTTCTAGTTATTTACATCATTTTCATACAGCCATAATCTGTTAAATTACAATACTGGAAGAGCACGATTGACAGCCACCACACTCACTCCTATACAAAGACAAACTATATATATACACTTGGATATCAACTGGAAAATGCAACTGGTGCAGGAGTAACTGGGACACACGGGAAGGCAGGTAATGTGCCCCTCACCTCCTCTTTGTCTACAGAAGTTGTTCCAAGCTCGAGCAGATTGAACACCTGGGAGAAATAATTTGTCCCCTTTTTTTTTCCTGATTTTTTATTAGCCTAGTCATCTCCCATGGCTGTTTATACAAAGTGATTTTATTTGCAGGCACGTTAGGGAGCCCCCATTATGTATAACTGTGGGTTTCCACCTCACCCCTCTATTTCTGAGTGCAAGCTTCACTAGGCATGTTGGAAGTGCTCCCCCTCTCTTGGTTTACAGTGTTTGCACTGCACAGTACAAATAACAAAGGGTGAGTTTGGTGAGTAGCTGCAGTGATGGCAGAGTGCTGGGGTTATACATGGATTAGGATGAAGTATGTTTGTGTAACAGGCTCACTAAATGGTTTCAGTTAACATAAAATACCTCAAGGGCTATTGTGTTCTTTTCCCCTCTCCCTTCTCTTCTGGTAATGCCCAGAGTGCTCTCTAGGAATTGCTTAGACACAGAAGTTGGCCTGAGCCCCATCTCAGCAAACCTGCAGCTTCTTCAAGCTTCTTCAGCTTGCAAGTAGGGTGGGCAAGAGCCAGAACACCCACCTTCCTTCTGAGGCAGAATTACAGTGCCAGATTCCTGGTAATGCCACTTCTTGGGCTTCCTCACCATCACATCCAAACAATCAAAAGTTTTATGTCTAGACATTCTGGAATTGCTTTTTCAATCCCCACTTTCTTCCCCAGCTCCCATACCCTCTGTTTCTACTTTGTCCTTCTGTAGGCTGTAGAACAAATGCCACAATAGTTGCACATTTTAAGAATTCAGGATTCAGTGAATTATAACCAAACCATTTTTCTTCCTTGGCTCTAGATTATTATTTCTATTATAAGCCTTGGAGATGGATGATAGGAATAGCCATTTTTGTTCCATGTTGATTTCTGCATTCTCTAAATCTGATGTGATTTCTTTATAACCATTATTAATCTCTTCCTAATATGAATGAGAATGACTGGTGTTAACAGAGTCTTAGCAGGAATACCATCATCTTTACCTCCAACAGAATCACAGCTTTCACAGATGAGAACACAAGTGCTCAAGAAAACAGATTTAAAAAAAGGGACTAGCAACTGCCCATGGATGCCAGGGTGAGTGTACAAACTGAGGATGTGCTGCCGTGGTCAGGCCCTGCCTAGACAAAAGTTCACTTTGCAAACTACCCAGACCCAGTGAAGCTAAAAGCAGATGGAGTGTCAGTTCTCTGATACTTACTGCAGTGCCAAACACTTTGTATGGCTTCTTTCTCCTCCCCCTTTCTCCGTCATAAGCTGTGTTTGCAGCTGGGGAGAAATATGGCAGTTCTTCCGCTTGTGTCCTGGTGTCTGCTCAGCCAGGAGGTCACCTAATTATAAAAAACCCCAACAAACCAGAAAAAAGAAATAAAAGAATAAAAAACCCCATGGCTGCATGTAGCTGCCCTGGGGACAGCATGGATCATGGGGCAAGGCTGAGTGTGACAACTTCCTAGGCTGGTGATTTCTGTCACCACTGCTCCTTAATGGTGTCCTTTTGCTTTCACAGTGAACCTCTAAGCTAGTGATGCCAGGCCAGGTGTGAGAGCCATCCTGGCCACAGAAGGAATTGTCACTCTTCAGAAAAGCTGTGTTGCCTTTCCCTTTCCTAATACAGTGGCTGTGTAGTCAAAAGCATAGAGGCTTTTTTCCCTTTTTTAAAGCTGTGATGGAGTCTTGTTATATGTGTATGTGAATGAACTTAAAAAGGTGAACCTGAGGGTTTCATGACAATAACCCCAAAGCAGTGTATTCCTGGCTGGTACTTAAGTGCTCTGCCTTTGCTGCCCTGAGCTGATAACATGGCACATTGAAGGCCTTCCCTACTGATGACCTTGTCTTTAAAGCAACTGTGAGCTGGTGCTGCAGGGATCACTGTGTGTTTCTTCAGAAATCATCACCACATCTGGGAAGCGTCTGAGGCAGGATACATCAAAAACAAAGCACCAGAAACCAGCTGGTTTTTACTTTCCTTTGATGTTCCATCCTACAACAGCCAATTCTTATTTAAAAGCTAATAATCCATAGCATTGCAAAGATGGCCATGGATGAAAATGAAAAGCTTTCCCTCGCCTCTGATGGAGAGCAAATCTGTGAGGCAGTGGGTTCTACCACTCTGTGTAGGTGGAGTGCATTACCCTTGGTGCCCAGGGACCTGTGGGCAGGCTGGGTGCTGGAATCACTCAACAGGATCCACACAGGTCCTTTTGCTGTACTCCTGCAACCAGAGGAATGAGATGAGGTCTGAGAAGAGGCAGGAGTGTTGGCACTCTGCTGCATTGGCCATTAAATGCTCGTGTGCGAGAGGCTTCTCAGCCTGCAATCAGTGAAGGGCAGCGTTAGCATGGCACTGCAGGACAGGGAGCACAGAGGGGAGGAGAGATAAGTGGAAGACAGCAAGAAAGAAAAAATTAGTAAGATAACAGAAGTAACAATACTGTAGTAAAAAACTTTGGCCTTTCTGCTCCAACTGTCAAAGCAAATTGCTATTATGGAAGAAAAAGGTGTCCTGAAGTAATAATCTGGAACTTCTTACAGTAATGTTGCTACAGTGCTTTGGGCCACTGTCCCACAACAATGGCCTAATAGTTTCCTGTAAGAGCTGGAAAGGAATCCTGACAGTGTTTGCCCCAGCTTGCTGGCGTGACACTAGTTAAGGACCTGATTCTGGAAGGTGATGGCCTAAGTTGAGAAAAGCACTTGAATGTGTCCAGCTGCAGTTAGCCTGTCAGACACACCCTGGACTTCACTGCAGGGAAGCTGTGTGCATGCTTACCTACTGTAGAGCACACGCTTAAGTTGGCAAGTAAACCAGGCCCAGAGTGACCAGCTCTCTGAGCTCTGCTTGGTCAGTTTTTCTGTTAAACCACTATAATAAAAATAAATTAAACCCCAAATTCGTACCAGTAAATTCAGAACACCTCTGAATTTCTGTCCTTAATGCCTCAGCCGGTGCCAAGTCCCACCATCCATAAGGATGCACCAGGCTCCTTTTGTTAGACCAGGTACCACAGTGTGTCAATGCTTTGCTCAGAATGACTTTAGGATCAGTCCTTGAAACACCTGATAATACAGAGAGCATAGATATCCCTCACTGCGCCCCCAGTTCCTCCTGCCACGTGTCCCTCTGGAGAGCTGGTGGGCAATCCCAGCCTTTCTTGCCGCCTGAGTGCACGTCAGCTCTCCCTCAGTCCCAAGGCCTGGGTGTAAAGACAAACTACAAGCAGAGCAAATGCCATGCAGTGACCACGAAGAGATGGGTTTTTGCTTTCTTGTCCTCAGCATTCTTGTCACTTACTGCCAATGGGTTCACTGCTGGGTTCAGAAAATCATACTTGAAAGAGATGAAAAACAAACAGTTGCTAAGAGTGAAGCAGCGCTCAGCAGGGAGTCCTGTTCTTGAGAGGTGATCCCTTTTTCTGCTTGGAAGCCAAACAATGTCTGCTGACTGGACATAAACTTCTCCAGGGAAAGCAGTGCCTTCTAGTCAGGTGATATTCACAGATGGGCTGGCCCTTAGAGTAGTTTCTCTCCTTCACCGTCCTCCTAAGGTGCTCACAGCCTGAAAGGAGTGTTTGGTCTAAGTGCTTTAATGCCATAGGTGCTCATCTGTTGGAGACTTCACCCAGGCCAGGTGATTCCTCAGGGCTCTCTGGAGTTGATGACAGAGGCTTGTCAGGATGAGGGGTGCCTGAAGACAAATGGTTGCACCACCAGCTGGGCTTGAACACGTATGGCAGATCCACATGCCGGGAAAGTCCTATACAGAGATGCCAAGTCTTGGCACAATTCCCACCAGGGGTATTTTCTGTTACTGAAGCTTGAACCAGCAGGTCTGATGATGCTGCAGTACTCATCACATGTAAATACAATTTACCTTTTTTTATATTTCTTTTTCTACTCTTTTTTTTCCTCTTTTTTTAAAAAGGCAGTTCAGAAGATTTACATTGTACGTAACAGGGAAGTGAATAATACCAGCACTTATGGTTCCTTTTAGTTATGTTTTGAAGATGGCATAGTAGTCAGGTAGAATTGATCTGCTACGGTCTATGAAACCTGAAACCCAAGGGGAAAAAAAAAAGAAGCAGTAAGATAATATCCTCACATGTATATAAAACAAATAGGAAAACATTGCTGCAGTGGTACCTTTAGGCAGCTCAACTCCTGCAGCACTGACATCAGCCATGCAGGTAGGGAGGACCCAGAGCAGACACATTTCTCAGCCCTTGTCACACTCTTCGGGTCTATCCTGTGGGATCCCTGACTGGGTGAGTGCAGATCAGCTACTTCTCTTTCAGACCATACCAGGCCTGATTACACAAAAATTTCCTGGTTCAGACAAATCTTATGCTCTTCAGCCAGCAAGATTTACATACAGTTTAAGCATAATTATTCCTTAATATTAGAGGTTAAAGAGACAAATGGAGCTAAAATGACCTTTCTGCAAGGACACCCCATTCCATGTCAGAAGGCCTGGGTTTGTCAGATCTGCAAACACATTTTTTTAAGCTTTGATTTTTCACTCTATTATGAACTAATTAATGTATCCCACTAGTAAAATGACACTCACATTCTTTGCTCAGCTCATGCAACCGCTTAATGACATGAATAGCTCATTACCTTGCTAATGACTTTGTAATGGTGATTTATCTAAGTTTGTTTAAGGAATTACTCTTTTGTTTAAGCATGCTTCCTTCAAGTGCATATTTCCCAAAGCCACTTGTCTAACCCCTAAGTCCTGCTGAATTTCAGGCAAACCCTTATTCCCATTTCTATTATATTATGGCTCTGCATATGCCTGGTCCACTCTTAGTCCAAGCTGCTTGGTGGCTTTCAGATACAAACTGAGTCACCTTAAAGGGTCACTGCTCACCCCAACACTGGAAGACAGGGAAACTGCTGCCCAGGAAAGCCAGGCAGCTGGAGAGACTTCTGGGAAACTAAACCAAGTCTGTATGTTGTGGGATGCTAAAGGCCTCCAGGAATTCAAAGGAGCTCAGCTCCTTTTAGCATCACCCCCTTTAAAACAGTCTCATTCTTTCTCCATTTGTCACCTCTGCCCTGGAGGAGTGAGCCAAATGTCCGTCAAGGGCTCAGTCAACAGATCTAGGCCAATTGCACCCCCTAAAGGTTCTTCCAGAGCTCATGGCTCAGAGCAGCACTCTGTTACTACAGACACCAGTGCAGCCACTCTAGCACATGCTAGGAAGGAGAAGGGAGATCATTTCTGCGAGGGAATATATGCATAATACATGTGGTGAATTTTAATATAATTATTAATTTATACACCTAAAAATCCCCTAATACAAAATTAATTTTGCCTTAAGCTTTTCTGTATTTTTCCTAAAAGTATTGCCTGCATTTTTCATGAGCACTGAGCTGATGAACACATTAATACAAGGGCAGCTCAAGTTTTGCACCAGATCTCACTGTCACTTGTCTGCAGGACCTACCATTTGTCTTTAGAGTTTAAAATGTGGATTTGCAAAGGCCTGACTTAAGCCAAAATGCCAGGAGTTTGGCTCATCTTGGCATCAAAGCCAGAGCAGACTCAGTGCAGGCTGTGTGAGGGGATGTGCCCTGACCCCCCAGTGTTCCTTGGCCCCAGCCTGTCAGTAATTCATTCAGTCTCTACCTTTATAACTAAAAAAAGCCCAAAGTGCAACAAGTAGTGCCTCTCTTACAATGTGGCTCTTGCTGTTTCACCACTGCATCACCTTTGGCCAGACACAGGTGGACAGGACCGAGATCTGTGGGTGGGACATGCTGGGTGTGGAACAGCTGCACAGTCAGTGTGTGCTCATTCATACTCTGCTGTGTGCCCCCCCAAGAGTGCCCTGCCCTCCTTCAGACACCAACACTCCTTACTTTCACTCTCACAAGAGCAGAGAATGCAGCTAGAGGGTGATAATTTCACAAATAAAAGTAGGTGACTATTAAACTAGACAGCAGGTGCCTGCATAATGCCAGGTCTGTGTGGGTTTCTTTTACAGCCTGTAAATCTAAATGTTGTCTAGACCTCATGGTGTGTTCAGTGCATCTTGGATAAACAGCTGTTGAGGCTTTTCTTTTTTTGTAAACAACAGTATTCATTTATAGTCTTAAAAAATTAATCTCAGCTTACCTTGTTAGATGCCTACTTAATTCATGAACTTCCATTTCAGAGCTTTTAAATTCATTAAGCTCTTTTCGAATGGCTGCCTGCAAAGGACAAATAAACTCATAAATGTATAAATAAGAGAGATCAAAATAAGTTCATTTGGTTATCAAAACACTATATTAAAAGTGAAGCAGATAGGTAACATCAGAGAACGACCAACATAAAGACTTTAAAATGTGAAAAGTTAACAGAGATAAACGTATTCTAAATGATATAAAGGGAAGAGAGAAATGCCTGAGTAGAATGGCTCAATTTGAAAACATACCACAGACAGTGCAGATAACAGAACCCAATTCTGGCTTACTATGTAAACACTTTCATGTACAAGATCCAGATTAGCTTAAAGATGAGAAAAAAATGTGCCCTGCAGTTTCTGATACACTGTCATCTCTTTCAGAGCTGCCCTGTGAGCAGACTGGGCCCACCCGGATCTTTCACAGAGGTCTCCTGATTTTGTGCATTCCTGAATTTCCTTGGGTGAAGGTACCTAAAGTGACTGATCTTCCTTGGGAAGAGAAGAGGGATGCTTGGCTTTCTGCCCTGCACACGGCCTCAGGCTGTGCTCCTCTGCCCTCCTCCCCCCTTCTGACCCAGCTGTGCCATTTTCTGAACCAATTCAGCACACTAATCATGTGCCGAATCCACACCAGCCATGGTGTGCTGGTGTTCAGCCTCTGTGCCTTGTCCATGAAGGGAAAGAAAACCAGGGGCAGCAGCAGGAAGAGAAATACTGAAGAATAAAAAAGCAGAGGGGGTGATTTGGAAAGATTCAGCTGCATGGTAAAGGTGGTGCTTAGCAGAAGTGGCTCAAGTCCCAAGCCCAAAGTCAAGACCTCTGACAGCCCTGTTATAGTTGTGAGTTTCATTTGGAGGGGACATGGAAGGTGGTTCCTGTGGGTTCCATGGCTCCAAGGTGTGTGCCACTGCCTTTCTGTGTGATGCTGAAAACATCAGCATCAGTGACTGCAGCTGGATGCCCCAGTCAGTGGTACTTGTGTCTGCCAGGAATTTTTCTCAGTGAAGGAAATCTAAACTAATACGAGTAGCACAAGCCCAAAGCAGGGCTTTTGCAGCAGCCACTGACACAGTCACCAATTCCCTTTGCCTTGACAAGCCCTAAGTGATAGATTTTACAAGTGTTTTTCTAGAGAAAAGGCCCCTTGTGCTCAGCCCTGGGTTTGCATTCCCCTGAGAAGTGCCTGGCAGGCTCTGCCCCCATCCATCAGGGCAGAGCCGTGGCTGTGCAGCAGCTCAAGGGCTTACACTCAGCAGAGCAATCTGCTGCTGGAGTGACTGTGGAGGAGGCCACAGGGGCTGGGATCTGTTTCCCCCTCCATCCCTCATCTGCTGAGAAATGCAAAAGAGCCCTTTGACTTCCCTTAAGAGTCAGACCTGATAAAGACTGAAGGCAATTCCCTCCACCCCACACAGAGGAAGATTTACTGACCAACAGGAAAGCCCAGTGTTAAATGTGGTTTTGCAATAAATCTAGCCTGTGCTGATCAATGAAGACAGCTATTGAATCAAAGCTCTGGAAGAAAATAATCTTATAGGAGGATGCAGCTTTGTCAGGAATTTTAGAGTTGATTTCAATTTGTCTGGCTATTTTTTCCGACAGTCACTACAGTGGTGGGGAAAAGCAGATCATGTGAATGGCAGAAATGAGAATACTGCCCACAGGACCCAACACTAGAGAGGAGTTACCTTTGCCAAATGGACCTGCTGGCATTTTCACACCCAAGCCTGTTCTGTCCTGTCCTGGCACAGCAATTCTGGCAAACACTCCTGTCACACTGCTCTGCTAGGTCTTGCTGGAGCTCTCGGCTGGCAGCATTAAAACCAAAACCAACAAACAAATAACAGGGCTGTCATTAAGACCTTTCTCAAAGGGCTTGGGATTCCTTCCCTCTCCTGATTTCCAAGCATACAGAAACCTTGTGGCCAAAGCTTTATGATTCAAACAAACCAGCCTTGTGAATGGGGACAAACCCCCCCCAGGTGTGTTGGGAAGGGAAGTGAGGTGGAGGTGAAGTGAGGTTCCTTGTCAGCCACAGGACCTGTGCTGTGCTCTGGCTGTTGAGGGCATGGCTCTCCAGGGCTGTTGCTCTTACCTTGTCGGCGGCCGTGAGGCGTGTCCAGGGTTTGTCTGCCCTCCGGTCGTAGTCCTGCGCATCCGCCACCTCCACGTAGTCACTGAAGCGGATGAGGATCTTCCTCTCACGCAGCTCTTCTACCGTGGGCCTCTGGCTCAGCTGCAGGTTTGAGCAAGGAGTGGAAAAAGGCATCAGGACTTTTCTTTTTCCTTGCAGAGCACTGCTTGGGGATTTATTTTACTGTAACTGTCATTATGTCAATAACAGGGTTCAGACATTCCCAGTACTGCTGTTTTTATCAACCTTTCACAGAATTGCCACCTGGGAGATGCCCCTTGGACACATCCCACCTTGCTGCCACTGTTCTTTGGGGAGCAGCTGTGCCTAGAGACCCCAATCCTGGCTGAGGTTGATCACCCCTGGCAGAAATGAGATATACAGCAAGAAAGTCTCCTAGTGCACCGATGTCCCAGGAAGAGACAAAGACCACAACACAACGTTAAAACTACCAGCACAGGCTGTTCACTCCCCAGCCTTCTGCTGCTACGTGGGTGCTGCTGTGCTGCCTGGGAAGAGTCAGGCAGGCGTGGCTCCTACCCTGAGTTATGTGCAAACGGTGACAAATGACTTCCTTGAGGATTCTGGAATTCTGCAGACTTGTCTTTACCTCCAGAAAAGGCAGGCAGGATACCTAGTGCTCACTGGACTTTTCACTGTATCTATTGACAGCTCTATTTTGTGTCACAGCGTATTTAACTTTTAACAGTTTATGTTGCAAGATATAAGCAAAAAAAAACAAACAAAAAAACCTAGAAAATGGCAAGGATTCTATCATGTCACCTTCATCATTCCAAAGCATTTCTTTCAAATTCCACAGCAGGATAGTCCAAACTCCTCTCAGATTAGAAAGAGCAGTGTGCTCACAGCCCACATCTGGCACAGCCACTTACACGGGCAGGGACAGGAGCTGGCTGTCAGGGATCCACTCTGCTTGGATGCACAGCGTGCTGCTTAATGTCGAAAGCAATTCCACAACTGCTTCTGAAGAAGGGGCCACCCAGATGTGTGCATGTGGCTGTAGGTCAGCTATGTTTCACTGTTAGACTGAAACATTTGCAACCAGGACACACCAGCAAAAATAGTCTCCTGATAATAATTACCTACACAGTGTATCATGCTCTTCCCACTCACTAGAAATAGGGGTGTTTTGCCATCCTTCACCCTTGTGAAGAGTGAAAGGTCTAAATATTTCATAAAATGTTTGAGACTCTATTCTGCAACATTATTTATGCTCCTAAATCCACCTTCCTGGAAGAACTAAGATTCAAAACAGCCAGGACACTAAGTGGAGGGTGAAAAATCCCCCCTTTCTCCAGCATTTGGGTGCTGATGCAAGAAAGCTCCACTGGCCCACCCTGTGTCTGGCTTTAAGCCTGTGTGTTTGTTCTTGGTTGTCCTCTTTAGTGATGGGAGGTGCCAACAGCCCTGAGCATGCACCCACAGACCAGGTTCAGACACCTCCTGTGAAGAGTCTGCAGAGCTGCAGTAATGCCCCTCCTAGAGATGCTCAGAATGGGAATGGGATGGAAATTCTGTCCCTCCTGGCTTCAGCCCAGCCCTTCTGCACACACCAAAAGCAGAGAAGTCAGGGAAAGAGTGTAACCAGGAGCACAACTCTATGCTCTGTTACATGATGCCCTTGCTTAGCATAGCTGGCATCAGTCAAGTCATAGTTCAGCAGTTCATATGCTGTCTTTAAAGCCATTTTTGGGTAAATTATGACACTTAATAGGGGGCAAAACTCATTGCTGGTTTGAAAAACAACTTTGAAACTTCTGAACATTGCAAAGATCTTAAAACTAAACAGTTCTTCACACCCATCTTGTGTGGAAGCATGATGTTTGTTTGCTGCTCTGCATGTGGCTGCCTCACAACATTCCTCCTGCTTCTCTCAAAAGCTTCCCAAGAGAAGCCCCATTTCACGTCACCATGTAACTCAGGCCAGCCATAAAGCATGTATGCAATGAGGTTAGCAAGAAACATTCCCTTCTGAACTCGGGCTACATGTTCTGGGGACTTCTTTTTAGAAAAAGCAAAATGCATACACAGCAGGCATAACTTTTTTGTCTGTTTTTAAACAACAAGATAAACATATCTCTGAGCTAGAGTGCCTTGTCAGAAAAGCCAGAGGGCACAATAAAGTAGATCGAAGCACATCTAGATATAAAAATGTTATTTTTCATTCTAACAGAATGAAATTCTAACTAGAATTGGCTCTTCAGCCTGAAGTCCTGATACCTATGGCACCTGCAGGCCAAATACACACTGCAAACACAACCAAGAGAAGCAAAGTGCCAACCCACACTTGGAGTGTGACTGCCCTACACTGTGAGTGAGGCTTCTCTCTGTCCTACAGCTCACCTTACACGGGCAGGCTTTCCCAGCAGCGCTGGCACGAGGAGCTGCACGTTTGTTAGCACTGAGACATTATTATTCAGAGAGCACAGCACAGATTTGCTTGCAGTTATTAAAAATCTAACCTCTGACCACGGAAATAGGGAATCTTTATGTTGAAATAATATTATGACTACACACAAAAATTTCAAAGATAAGGGTGAGACTCCAGCTTTACTTGCATGAACTTCTTTTCCCACAACCACATGGATTAAGGATGAAACACCAATAATATCTACACTTCTCAGCTCTTATCATCTTAGGACATAGCCTAGATGCTGTTTCAGATTAGAATGAAACAAAAACACCACCAAACAAACAAACACCTGGATGTAAGACAGACTAAGAGCTGCTTCTTCCTCTGAAGCCATACAACTCTTCTTGTATATTATTTTTAGATGCCCCACCTTTGCTTCATAAACCTACAGCCAGTGCAATTTCAGGTAGTTATACACCCTGTGAGTGCTGGGCAGTGCCTCCCTCTCCATAGCAAGGGAAGCACAGAGACCAAGCAACCAGCTCAAGGTGACCCAGGAGGCAGAGCTGTGAGCAGGAAAAACATGCACTGACTCTTGTGCCAGTGCTCTGGCTGTGAAAGAGTCCTGAAATCCATAGCTGATGTCACAGAGTTCATGCGTAGCCATAAATCTACATCTATTTCCATATATAAATACATGCACACAAAATATATTCGGTACATTAAACCAAGATGCCAGTCTGATCATGCCAAACGTAAAGAGAGAGACAACCACACTCAGTGGCTTTCTAAAAGCCATTAATTAAAGCTACATTATTTGAATGATTAGCAAACTTCCCTGTCTCTCTCATGCCATTGCAGAGATTTCCTGTGAGCTGCCACGTGAGGGGCTGCCTGCTCTGTTACCTCCTGAAAACGCTATGGGTGTTACTTAAGGAAGAAACCAAGGTGACAAATTACAGACTCCAACAGCAGCACCAACAACCCCCTCTCACCTTTGCTCCCCACCTTTTGTGGCAAAGACACAGGAGCAGGATGTGATGGAAATGCCCTGATGACCTTTTCCTCTGACTATAAATGCAGTTTATCCAAATTAGCTGCTAACCTTTTACTCTTCTCTGACCTTTCCCCTACCCCCTGCCTTGCTCTCACCTCTCTCTGATGAGTCCCACCTCTCTCAAGAGTTCATTATTTTCAACAGCCTGTGCTGATGCAAGCCAGTGGAGGTCAAGGAAAGATTGAACATCTTCATGTAAGCGAGACATTTCCCACTGACTCATACTGAACAGAGAATTTAAATTGTCCCAGGGCAGGAATTTAATGGGAGTAAAGATTTCAGATTATTGCACGGGCTTTAAGAAACAGACACACCTCGTAATTTTGGTTGTCGATATTCCAGCTCTGAGATATTTCATTTGGAACTAAACTTTGGGGAAAAATAAGCTATTGGCAGTGGGGGGATAGGAAGCAGTAAACAGCTCTGGGGATCAGGGAGTGTGATGCCATTTAAGGGAAGGGAAGGTAGGAAGAGTTTTATTTCTCTTTGCAAGTGTTCTGGTAATCCAGGCTACAATTCTCTAATGAAAGTCCTCAAGGGGCCTTCAGGCTTGTGTTAATTGCCTTGGCGTTTGGCCAAGTTCATGGTGCTTCAGAGAGGACACATTCCCAGCAGTAATTCCTGGGGGCCCAGATCTCCCTGTGGACATGACCCACCTGCAATGGCCCTCCCAGAGGGGCCTCTGCACATTAATGTTCTTGGAATGTACTTGGGGTCAAGCACCTTGCTAATCCACATGTCCTTCCACAAGTCCATGTGCCCCCCACAGAGAGTCCTGAGGTGCAGGCAGGGAGAGGACAGGGGGACTGGGTGTGCAGAACCAGCCAGAAGCATCTCAGGGACAGACAAATACGCTTCAGCTCTCCCTCCTCGGGCAGGAGGGGCACGAGCTACTGAGACACTTCCCCAACAGCATTTGCCTCCGTTTTGTTCTTTGAATGGCAGCTACTCCTCATCCCCAGTTAATTTAGAGTTTGAGGAGTTGGAGAGGATGAAAAGTGCTTAAAGGGGCAGCTCACTATAGGTCACCTGATTTTTTAATTTTTTAATTTATTTTTTTTAGAAATTGCCTGTCCAGATGATGAATTCAACTGGATATTTATTGGTGCCTTTAATAAGGCATCTAGACCTAGCAAGGTAATCTTACTTATTACAGTATGTCATGTTACAACTTATCATCATAAT
Source organism: Xenops minutus (assembly GCA_035221455.1). Classification (NCBI taxonomy): domain Eukaryota; kingdom Metazoa; phylum Chordata; class Aves; order Passeriformes; family Furnariidae; genus Xenops; species Xenops minutus. Next base: position 61,485,869 of record JAWWEE010000074.1, read on the forward strand.
ACTGTAAGAAAATGTCAGCACTGAAGGAATTTTAAGAACAGTTTTTAAATAGATGGAGTGGGTTGTTCCCTTGGAGTTGGAATGTTGCCACCAAAAAATAAACTGGGGACAGTAGCAGTTTCTAAAGTGCAAGGTCAAAAGTCTCATGAGTGGCTTCCACAGAACCCTCTTCCCTTATTCCCAGCCACACACAGTTACAAAAGAGGCAACACGGCCCGCACTTCCCTTATGCTGAATTTACCCTGTGGCCATGTGTGTGCTCTAAAACAGTGCAAACAGAAAGGGCTGCTGGGCAACACACTTGCTGTGCTCAATTAAACTTCTGCTTGATCTGAGGTTTCAAACCCTTTGGTAATAAGACTTGAGCACAACCTGGCAGAAGGTGCCTGCCACTCTGCTGTAAACACAGCGACACATCTGGGACGTGCTCATGAAACACAGCTGGGGAATAACAACTATTCTGGCAGGATTCATTTGGTGCTTGGCATTTCTAGCTGTTGTCTGAAACACTTGCACACTTCATTCACTTATTTCCTCTGGTGACTTCTGAGCTTTTATGATGGTACATTTGGTAGGTGAGAACAAAATGCGTTGTTAGATCAGGCCTGTGGTTCTTTCATGAAAATTACATGTGCCACTAGAACAATTTACAACAGCTTAAAAAGATGATCCAAATTAAACAACACTAAGTTACAGAGGTGGGGAGAACAGGCAATTCCTGTGCTTTGTACCTTTCCTACAAAGCAGGGGAGGGTGGGAAGCCCACAGTGATGATGCTGGCTCAGGCAGCAGATTGGGTATGGGCACCTTTGCTTTTCATCTCTCACAGCCATTCATCAAATGGCATCAAGCTCTGCACTGGATTCCTGCATGTGTTTACCCCTCCATGTACAGGGAAATTTAAAGCCTGGTAAAATGGTATTCCTAGCCTTTGTGTCCCATGAAACATCTGCAATGCAGCTAGGATCTTTTCTTTCAGGCTGTGCTATGAGGGAATGCAAAACCATCCCTGTCATTGTGGTCAGGACTTTATGGCTCTTTGGGCTGCAGTCTCAGCTCCTGCAGACAACAGCAGCATCCCCCCACCAGTGACCAAGAATTCTGCCTATTTACTTCAACTCAAAGCAAGGTATGAGATTTTTAATGAAAGAAAGCAATCCACAACCCTGAATGTAACCATTCCATGTATATTTAAAGCCCTGTCCTTGTTATTATTTGTACTATCAAAGCTGTGAACACGTAGGTCAAAAAGACTAAGCCACTTAAGATTGTACAGGAAGGGAATGGTGCTGCTTCACAACCATTTGAGTTTTTAGGGGGCTCTCTCCACCTCTGGAGATAGGAAATATGTCAGTGGTGAAATAAAGTTTATCTGCAACAACAGGATGGCTTGCTCACTATGTATGTTGGGGCATCTGCTGACATTTACACCAGCTGCGAAACTGAATGTGTGTATGTGAAATGACTGCTCTCAGTTTTAAGAGTAAATGACTTTCAAATGGGAGAAAAACCAAAACCAAAAAACGATATTTTGTTTGTCCTTCCCTGCCAATAGAGGATAGTGTATAGTGCAGAAAACAATTTTGGAAATGCTTGTCTCTATTTAGTTTAAATACCTCAATTGACAATCTCCCTCTCCAGAAAGTGTTTAGTTCCCAGTTTTATGGGTTTTTTTGGATGGAATTTTCAAATGCAATCAGCATTGTTTTAGCTTTGCTCGATGTAACAGCTGCAGAAGCCATTACATTTACAAGGAGCATTGGTCCTGGTAAACACTGGTCCCTCTACCTGTCACTGCTCAAAGCTCCTTCACACTCGATCTTCTCTTGTCCTGTTTGAAATGCTACCAGTAACAGCCTGCAAAGTGCTTCCCTTCTCTCTCTATGGACTCACACCCTGCAACATTGCTCATTTCTTTTAAGACTTGTTTCACACTCTACTTTTGAAAACAGTGATGAGGAAAAGGAAAAAAGTAAACAACAGTGCGCTAGGGAGAAAGTTACAGTAGTGCCATAACAGGATCAAAGTTGCTTCTCACCTTACGTGTTAATCTTCTCTTAATCTCTCGCTTTTCCTCCTGCTCCTCTTGCTCATTCCGGGCTGTAAAACATTCACAAGGATCTCAGGCTGTGAACTCATCAGGCATGCACAGTATGCAACAAAATAAGCCTTGCCATCGGTATATTAATGTTTCAGGACCTCTCTGATGCACAGTATGTCCCTCTGGGGCTGGTGAACATCCTCGATCTGTAGCCACTGTGCTTCTTCACGCGCTTCATAAAACAGCTACAGCTTCCTTCCTTCCTTCTCCTGTGTTGGCACCTCTGCATGTGTGTCACTTTCTGGAAGGGCTGGGCAGCGAGCCAGCTCTTCAGAAAATGTTATCTCCCTGCCCACAGCCCTGGTGGCCTCAGGGGGTTCAGCCACCATACAGATTCTGCAAGGCTGCAGGGTCAATGGTTGGAAAAGAAACACATGCTTATTTTTTTCCCCCTCCTTTTTTCCCCATCCACAGAATAATTTCTTGCAGCTATTCTTTGGAGATAAGAGAAAAAAGCCTTCAGAATAGAGGTACCAGGCAAATCATGCAACTTCCCATGATCTGAGCAGGATCAAGGAGAGTTCCATCATGAGCCTTCACAGCACCACTCTGGAGCATAAAAGTGTATCTTAGGGCAACTCACTGTCAACATTATGCCAAAAGATCCCATGCTACAAGTTCTTACCAGGGCACACCTCAACTATTCTCCCTCAAGAGGACAATAACATTTGAGTACACCAACTTTTCCACTTGGGAGCAGGCTGTCATGCTTGTCTTGGCACTGAACTTTACCAAAAGCCACTAAAATCCCAGGTTTCCAGGTACTCCTTGACAAGTTAGGACCCATTCCCACTGCTCCTTAACTCCAGTCATCCCAGCACATCCCAGGTGAGAGCAAACACAACTCCTCAGCTTCTCCAGTAACTACTCTGTGCCCCTGCTGTGACCTGCTTTTCACTCAGATAGGACTAGCTCAGGCAGCAGTAACTCTGCAGAGGACATTATGGACCTCACTTTAGGACAGGTGCCTTGATTTGAATCACTCAACTTTGGGCTGAATTAAATTGAAGGAGAAAATGCCATGTTTGTCTCTGCTGATCCTGTGGAAGGAGCAGGCAGGTTGGGCAGAGTGGCAGTAACAAACCACCAGCTGTAGCTCCTTCAGCTGTGAGAGGACAAGCCAGCACTCCCACTAACCACCTGGGCCAAGCCAGAAATGCTATGCAGAGATCCCACCTTAATGCAAGTCTGCCCATGGTGGAGGACATGCAATGTTTCAAACCAATGCATGCCAAACTGGGGCCTTCCCCACACTGCAGTGAGACCTACAAATGGCTTTTTAAGTGATCACTGGAATACCTACACTAATAAATGTGATTTTTCTCTTTCAATGGTTCCTGTCCTTACTGGGCTGGATTCTCTTCAAGCAATTGATCCTCTAGCAATTTTCTTTCTTCCTTTTGTGTCTCAAATTTGAAGGAGCTCATTCTGCAAATGCCTATTTTCAGAAACAGGGCCACTAATAAATCCATGTAAGATTAAGCCAGAGAGACACAGCACTAAACAGCAGAGTCCACACAGAGTCAGCATAGAACTTCCAGCAGCCAAGGAGTTTGACATAAAACTTAGATAAGGCCATTCACTTTTGTCCTTGGCATCTGATGGCTTTCTTTTCTTCTGACTCTCAGCCCAGCCCTCACCTGCAGAGACAGCCAGGCAGGCTGAAGACCTTGGCTAGATAAAAGCTGGAAATTAGGAATACATTCTCCTCCGAAACTACAAAGTGACTTTGTTTTAGCTACTTCTTTGAAGTTAAGTCATGCCAATCTTGTGAAGCTGTAAAACTGATGCTTTATTTTATCTATCTGTCCTGGAGATGCTCTGTTTCCCTAGACCCATTTGTCAGGGTGGGTTGGTGTAGGTGTACAGTTTTGAGGCCTGATTTCTGTGCCAGTCCCCATACAGTCTGAGGCCCCCAGAACCTACCTAACCATTATTTCTGTGGGCAATCTATGCAACCCTGAACGTGCCAGGCTGACAACTGGACCACTTGTATCTCTGGGCAAAGTGGCACAGGGGTGAAACATTCTTCCTCATAAACCTGGACAGCAAGTATTAACTGCAAAAAGCCTTCAAACTAACCCTGCAGGTCTGGACTTCTCTCCCCACATGCCTTTGACTTCAATATGAATCAGGGAGTTGGGTGTACTTCAGTGAAGGATCCTTCTAGACCCAGTTGCCCCTGCTCTCCATTTCCTTGCTGTGATCTCACCAATGCTACCAGCAAGTGGTGAAACTCGTGCACTGGGTGCTTTGCCCTTGTGGTCTGATCAGGATAACTCGTAATTATTGCAGCAGCACAGAGACAGGAAGTGCTCAATTCATGTATTAAGACTGGCTGCCCAGCCCCATTTCGCCTCATTTCTCCCCTCAGGATGGGCAGTGATGCAGTTACACGTGTAATAGAAACATCCTGGTGCCAGGCATGACACCTGCACTGGGGACACTTCAGCTTTAACTGCAGAGGAAATCCTATTAAGTCTACTCAAGAGCTTGCTGGCCTTTCTTTTGTGTGTGCATGCTCTGAACTGGGCTTTTGCAAATTGCTTGACCTGCTTATGCAGGTCCTTTTTATTTATGCACTCTTTTTATTATCACTTCCTAAGTCTCTCTATGCTCCATTATATTCATTATAATTCTCCTTCTCAGAAGTTGAGAGAAGGACAGAAAGTGATGTACAAACCAGACACTATTTATATTTACTTGTTTAAGGGTAGAGCATGTTTATGCTCTCTTTTTTTAATTATGTAACTATTTTAATCTTTTCCTTTCCTGTTGTGGTTCACCAAAAGTTGGAATGCCTTGGAAATACCACATTACTCTTTCCTGTAATCAGGAAGCTGTTTGTCTACCAAGACACACATGTTTTGGGGCAGATCTGTGCTAAGAAACCAAGCTACAAAAATTCCACTTTAGAAATACAATATGGTTCTGGGTTCAGGATAATATTTTCAAATAGCCATGTCATTTAAGAGCCTTTTTTTCGATTAAAAAAAGAAACTAACACTACTCAGGGGATAATTGCTCTGAAGTGTAAAGACCTTTAGGGTGCTGTGCAGCTGCTGTGCTTGGCAATGTGACCTTTAGGAATGCTGGATGTGCTGCCTCTGCTGCTGCTGGTTCTAACACTGCTCTCAAAGACCCCCAGCCACCTTCACAGTGCCCTGTGGGGCACGACACGTGTTTGTTCACAGGATGACAACACGAGCTGCCCAGAGAACTGGCCTCTGTCCCTCCTCGCCCGAGCCTGGCATCAGTCACGTTGCAGGTGCCCCTCCTCCAGCTGTTGTGCCATGAGACAATCACATCTGGATGTGCCAGCTACTCCCCAGGTTCTGCCCTGGATGGGAGCTGGGGCAGACAGTGGGAACACAGCTATTAGCAGAGGGCTGGCCCCAAACTAACCCCTTTGTGGCAGCCTCGGGGTTGCCCACACCACTCTGCTCTTTGCACTCACAGTGGTATTTCTCTCTCTTTCTCTTTGTCTGCCACGTGTAATAACATGAACAGAAGAAAAAACCCTGCTGGGCATTAACACTGTAATTAATTTGCTAACCATTCGATTTTGAAGTATTTAACCAATGAATTCTGCTAATTTTCAGGGAATGAATCTGCTATACATTTTTATGATACTATACCATGCAGTTATGTGAACAAGAGAAGATGAATTATGGACCTACCTAAGGAGACATTATAAGGTACCATTAAGGAATATTTTTTTTCAGTAGCAATTTTTTAAAATTTTCCTGGAATTATGCATTTACTAACTTAAAAAGTCAAGAACTTGTTTCTTTTGCTTTCTGTTTCCAAAGCAACAACAATTAGATAAACACTTTTTGTTTTAATATTCAAACCACTTTAATGTGAGTAAAGAAACTGCCATTTTTCTCCTGTTCATTCATGGGGTTATGAAATTTGGACTCAGTCTGGCTTCCCTTGAAGCTGGTGACAATGAATCTACTAACTTAACTTGGCTCAGGGTCTCTAAATGGTATTTTGTCCCTTTAAAATGCCACATGTTGAGGATCTACCAACAAATTTTTGGCTGATTTAATGGAAGAATTTCAGGGGAACATTTCAGGGAAATAACCTTGAGTCACACTGCATTCTTTTTAAAATTGAATAAAGGCTCCAGCTAGTGTAGATTGCTGTGAAGATTTTTAGAAAAGCTAATCGAGCCATGCCCTTCCTAACTTACAATGGGATGCTCATCTACCTAAGGGCCACATAAAATAGGCTTTTCAGGACAACTCACCCTTCGTTTGGAATGTTGTTCAACATCTATTTTAGGTTTTTTTCTCCATAGGTTGTTAATTCTTGCAAATTCCCTGATCTGATTTTAAAGAACTGTTTCTGCAGCTCTAGATGCCACTACAGACTTCCATGTTTATTTGCATTTATGATGCCCTGCATTATTTCTAATTAACAATGCAGACATAGAATAGTTGCTGTTTATAAAAAACACCAAATGTACCTCAAAACTAACCCAAAACTATCTGGCTTCAGGTGAAATGTCAGCAGAATCAGGACTTACGTTTCAGTATGTTCCTCTGCTCCAGTTCTTCAGCAGTTGGCCTCTGGCTCAGTCGTCTGCGAAAAAAGTCCAAGATCAGTTTTTGGACCATATCACATTCTCCTCAGTTCTCTGCCTTGAAGAGTTATTTTGGGGTGTGAAAGGCAGGGCAGAAAGCACTGACACTGCTCCATTATGTAGCTGCTATGCCCAGACCATGCGTGACACAGACCATGCTTCGCTTTCGCATTTTCCTCTGTTTTCAACTCCCGAAAGACAAAATACGTTATGTCATCTTAGGCATGACTCTCCCACCCCTACCCCAGGCAGAGCTGCTGAAAGCTAAGCCACACAGATGTCTCCACTTAATTTCCTTCCTTGCATGCCTGCTTCCTGACTCAGGCAAGTGTTTCTAGCAAAGATCCAGCTAACCCTCTCGCTGCCCTCTCACCAGCCTCCTGACTGTGCCCCATTTGTTCAAATAGCGTTTGAACACACAGACAGTGCACAGAAAAAACAAGGGACGGTTTGACAGCGCCGAGGGCAGAACAATAGCAGCCCTCCTCCTCCTCTGCACACTCACTTCCCTCCTCCTCCTCCTCCTCCACTTGTGGCTTTTAAAAATCTTACACTGAAGGATCAGGGTGACTTGCTAGTCAACCTGTATGTAATAGGGTCAAAACCCCCACAATGTAATTACAAATGGGGACTCTGTACGTAGGAATGATCTGAATATTCAGAATATAAAGCAAGCACAAAAGGGTCTTTGGAAAACAAAGTAGACCAGGGAGATGACATCAGAAGTCAGCACTGCTGGGCATCCTCAATCTCTTATCCGAGTCAATGGGAGTTTTGTCAGTGGTGCCAGTGACAGGAGAGACCCTTCTCTTCCTTCAGATGTGGTCATTCAGAGCCATTCCCAGCTTGAGGGCCCCAGTCTCTGCCAGCTGGACCATCACTTTCCCTGTGAATTCCTGGGAACTGATAGGAAATGTGATATGAGCCCTGGCTTCATGGCTTCATCTTCTGCAGGGGATGCCTCCTCCAACCCAGGGCACAGGAGCTCCCTGAAGCTCAGCTGACTCTGCAAGGCTGGCTGAGAGGTGCCTGGCACTGTCTCCTCACAACAGGGGCTGAGCTGCTGCTGCACACTCAGCCCCAGCCTCCCCCAGAGCCAGGAGCTCTGCTGTGCCAGTTCAACACCCCTGCTCCTCACATCCTGCAGGGTGCACAGCGCCGAATGAAGCACAAGCTGGGCAGGAACCCACCCCGACATCACTGCTACAGGCACCTGATCTTACACAGTCAAGATTTCCACCAGCCATACATCCTCTGAGGGCACTTTACACCATAAAAACAAAGCAGCAGAACATGGTCCTATTCCAGTGCACTGGAAAAGTGTGGGAAGGGACAGAAACTGATCCTTAATTCCGAAGTAAAGAATGTCTCCAAAGCACTTTAAAGACAGAATGTGCTATTCAAGTGCTTGTGTTTACAACCTTTAAGATACAATAGCTGTTGCTAACAGGAGACTTTTCCTTAGGACTATGAAGCAGTTAAAACTACTTTATTTCTAGCAGCGGATGAAAACCGAAGACAAAAAGTTGCCCCTTCTAGCCCCATCACGTCTGTCTGCAGGAATTGTGTTATAAATGTTTTTAATGCCCCACACCTCGATGCTTTTGATGAGGATGCATCGGGGGGATGTTAAGGATGCAGTCCAGCTATCCAGTGTCTGGATGGCTTCTCCAGAAACAAACATCACACAACAGGTAGAAAGAGAAATCACTCTGAATAAATGCTCCCCCAAAGGCCCTCGTTTCCCAGAAAACAGGGACTGAAAGACTCAGCTGACAGTTTTGCTCCATTTATAAGTGATGCTCTTTCATGGCAGAAAAAGCCACAACACTTTGGATAGATTAATTCTGGATATCTGAAACTATCTGCATTCATGGGTTATCTATCACTTCTGGGCCCTTATAATCCCAAGAATTTTTAATATCAAGACCTGGGCAGTAGAAAAGGCAAAGGTCCCCTTGTAGTGGAACAAAATCAAAACTACTCCTTACAGTGCAAGCAGTGAAGGAGGATGAACAAGGTAACAAACAGAAGCTGTGGAGGTTCCTGGCCTCCACTTCCAGTGTCTGCTTTCATCTCCATGGACATCCCCATTGCCATCACCCCTACGGTCTGACTGAGCCTACTCCTGGTTCCCCTGTTTTAAGTCCCTCTTTGATGAGCTCCTCAAACAAGCCCAGCCCCTCTCTATCCCTTCCCTTCCAAGCTCTCACAACTATCTCTTTTCTTGGTCTCTTGCTCATTTAATTTGATTTCATTTCTTCTCATGCTGTTACAGTGACTTCTGCCCCTAAACCATCTCGGGGCTTTACAAACAACTCCACCAGCTCCTCAGAACAGCACCATTTTGCTTCTCTATTCTTGCCTCTTAATTTCCAGGTTTGCCAGATGTTGAACTTCTCAGTCTTTGACAATCTTGTTATTAGTTACAGATTACTGTAAATAAATGTAAGCAGCTATTGCTTTTTGACTATGGCTGCAAAGACAGCTGGTTTTTTCCACACTGAACTTCAGTGCACCATCTCCAGCTCTGACCTTGGCAAGCACCAGGTGAGACAGCTCCCCTCTTCTGCCTTCCCTCCTGTGCTGCCCAGAATAAAAACCTGTTAATGAAGCCCACCTAGGCTGCAGAGGTTGATTTCAGTGGTTTGATTGCTGAATTGCTGCTGTGCCTTATTCTATTTAACATCACAGGGGCTGTGTGAAGCTGTCGAGAGGCCACAGGTCAGGAAAAAAAGTGTCTCATTAGCAGCACAATCAGAATAAACAGGAGAAAAATGAGGTGAGGAAGGAGCCTGGTGCCACAAGGGTTGCCTGGCAAAGAAGGGGTCTGCTTGTGAACACTAAGAAGCAAGTGGGGTGTGTGGTGCTGCTGTTCATCAGACAATTCTGGCTGTTTCATCAGGCTAAGTGAGCAAGGAACAGATGAGACAGGCCTTGACAAGAAACCACCTTTAACAGCACTTGCTGTATTTAAAACCTTGTGGGACATGCCTGACCTTCACTGGGCCACTCATGCAGTTTTGCAATATGCTTTAGGCATTCAAGGGGACAGGAAAGTTTTCCTCAATTTGTGCTTTGCAACGTATTGCCTGGTTTACACTTCATATGTTTTCACAATATTGATAACAACAGTTTTGCAAATATACTGACAAAGGTTTTACTATAAAGAAAAGCTTCCCAAGATCTATAGTGACATAAAGAGAGCCTTGATAAGATTTCACTGAAAAAATAATATCCAAATGAGATCATCAGTGAAAAATAAAACAGTTTGCTCAAGACAAACTTGACAGCAAACCAATTTTCTGAATTAATTCCCTGCATGATCAAATGCATCACACTCCTTGTACTAGACAGTAAGAGCTGAGCAGCTTTTCACAAGGACAGCATGTGGTGGGCCTTATTTTGCTGGGTGTTTTTATTTTTTTTTAGTTTGTTCTTTTGAATTTGTTCTGGGCTGGGCTTGTCACATTGTGGTGGATGAGTAGGAGTTTGGGGGGAAGAGGGACAATCGTGAAAAATCAATTGCTGTAGACCTGAAATATTGGCTCCTGGGGGTGTAATCTCTTCAGGGAGCAAGAGGAAAGAAAGGCAGCATTTTCAGTGATGGATGCTACAGTTTGGAGCCTGCCCAGCAAACTGAGCTCTCAGAATGAAAACTTTCTGCTCCATGTGGCAGAGTCCTGCAGGAGCAATAAAAGGAAAAACTGGCTGTACGTTTCCCCAGGCACTACAAAACACTTAAATGAAGTACACAGTGCTGCTCACCCTGTTCTGCAGTGTGGCCACTCCCAGAGGACTCTCAGGACAGCAGCCACACACTTGTGGGGCTTTGGGTCAGGGGTTTGCAGCCCTTTTCCCTGGTAGCACCTTTGAAGCAAGAAGCTCCTGGGTGCCCAGGCTGTCCCCTCCCAGGAATCATGGGCTTTCTCTCCCTGAGCTCTTGTTCTGTTGTGAATGAGCTGGTTAATGCCATTCAGCTCCTTGTTATCCTGTGAACAGGATGATTCTGGTTATGTGTTTTCTGGGTACCAGGAATTCATCTTTGCTTCTGCCCAAGATTTAAGAAAATTTAGGAGCCCAGTGTGGGGTCATCTATAAGTATAATGGCTGGATATAATAGTGGGCTTGCTGGCAAACAATGCCCCATCTACTTGCCAGAAAATGACTGTCCATCCTCTTGTCAGGCTTATGAACCCTGAGTGTTTGCAGGTACAAAAGGCAGAACCCAGCAGCTCTCCAGCACTGGCATGGTGACATCTGGTGTGTGTGACCCAGCCCAGGAACGGGGCTCATGGGCAAAAAGGTCACAACAGGGCACGCAGCAGCAGGGTGAGGTGTCCAGAATATCCCCAAGACATCTCTGAGCCAGGCCACGCTCACACAGCTCTTCCTCATGACTTAAGTCACCCTGATGTAAAATAACGTCAGAGCACAGTGGGGCAAAAACTCAGGAGCAGCTGCTGAATTCATTCTTTAGATGCAAATCTCTCTTAATCAGCTGCAACTGGGCTCATACTACCCTAGAGACTGCTCCAAGAGAGGAGCAAATCTGAGCTGGGCACGTGAGAATCCCAGCTGCTACAGACAACTACTTGTCACATTGCTCTTTAGTTGGCATCAATGAGCATGACTGAAGCCAGCAGAACTGTGCTGATTTACACCAAATATATAATTCAACATGAGGAAAATTCAGTTGGAATAAAGAGTCTTGCTGGTGCTCACCTTCCCTTCCCTTTCCCAATAACAATGCTGATAGCAAAGCAGTATTGATGAAGTATAGGCTACCAGGGGCTCTTTGCACTCCCATGCCAAGTACAGAAAATTTAAAGACAAAAACAGAGAAGAAAATCTTGTGTTTGCTTCTGCCAGTTAATTGTTAGCAGAGAGTAGAAATGAACTACTTTTCTTACATCACTGCACAATGAGCAAAAAAATCACTGTAAGCCTGGAGATTCACTTTCTGTGACGTATCAGCCCAGATACTGCCAGCCAGACTGTAAAGTCTACAGAGAACTATCATTCTCCTAAACAGGATTTACCAAATGGGATTAAATACAGTTTTATCAATGAGTGAATGAACTGAAGGCATATTAACTAGAAAATCCCTACCCAAAGAAGCAAGTGTAAGAGTTTTATACCAATAAAATTCCTGTACTAGGCTCCAGTAAGATGTTCACTAATCTGTAGGATATATCCTCTCTTCCTTTAAGCTCCCTTTCCTGACAAGTCTCCTGGTATCGGTCATGATAACATGATTTATAATTCGTTTTGCTGAGAAATTAGGGCAATAAAACCATAAGGAATGTTTGCCATGATTCAGTAATCATGTAATGACTGCTCTTCACTTCCCTGTTCATTTTAAATATTCAGCCCCTGGGAGATGGTGGTGCTTCTGCAGCTACAAAGCAGCCCGTGGCAATGACTAGAGCAGAGTGGGCAGAGACCCCTGTTCATCCCTGGGAAAACAGGTGAAGCACCACTGAGACAGAGCTTAGAGGAGAACTGCTTAGATGGTTTTGGTTGGAAGTCCTTGCTTTTGGTAAAAATCTAAAAAACTGCTCAGTATCAGTTGAAGATCTAAGTACCTTCTGATGGTGCCTTACTGGCAGCTGCCTCAGCATCCCAGTTTGTTCCCTGGATCAGGGAACAAATCCTGATCCAGGATAGCTACAACAGCCCCATATCCAACCAAATTACGGTTCCTCTTACACAACTGCACTCGTGTTTCCAGCTAGGTTCTACGGGAAAATCAGATTTACAACTAAAATTATTCAGACTTTAATTTAGGCTCTAAGCACCCTTTAACTACCCCCCAAAATTATGCTTATCCCAGACTTGATTTGGTGTTGAGAAACAGCTTCAATATAGACTTTAAAGCTCCGATTAGTCTAGATTGCAGTGAGGAATTTTTTTTGGGAAAACTAATCAGCAAATTTTCTGCTTGCTTAAGCATCTGTGGGTAGTGAAAAATATAACCAAGCTGGCCCTTTGTTTAAAACCCTAAAACTGACCAATTAGTTGTCCCATGTGAATCCATTCTTGAGTCATGGTTCAAATGATGCCACCTTTACTGTTCCAGTTGGCTGAGGGATATATTTATTATGATTTGGGAAAATTACAAGCTCCCCAAAAAGAGAGCTGTCTGCCCAGATTAAGTCACCTGGGAAAAGAGAATTGTATTCAAAAATGTAGATTTCGACAATTCATTATGTCTGTATAAGGTTAAAATCTTGCCTGTCACATACAGAATATATTTCTTTAAAATACCCAGATAAAAGCATGAAGTCTATATTTCATTAAAAGGAATAAAGGAATCACTAGATAGCCCTATAACTGAGCAGAAACTGTGGACAGTGACACACCCAAGTCATCAACCTTTCCTGGGACCACTATTGCAATGCAGACACCTGCTTTTTGCCAAGGAATTAGTTCACTCCTTTCCTAGAGATAATGTCAAGCAGTGACAGGGACCCCAAATTCAGATTTTGGCACCCTTTTTAATACTGCTAATTACAAAATGCCTACTGATGCGTGGAACATTGCAGGATCATACAAGTTCAACTCTCACACCCCAAGCTTTAAAATGGAGCCTCCTCCATTGCATTGCTGTGCTGTTCCATCAACATCAACCCTCTCAGCCAAATGCTGGCTGTTCACATAAAATATGGTCATGTAAGTTTAAATGACTGAAAAAAAAAATATAAAAAAGCGACATGGCTGAATTAAGAGAGTTACATCACATGAGCCTTGCAGCATTATTTCTCAAATCTCTTATCCCTGGTCCCAAGAGGAAAATATCCAACAACTGCAGTAGGAAACAACAGACAGTCTTTTTTAGAAGAGGGGATTTACTATGTATCTAATTCAAGAATGTATTTTTGGAACAATAAAAATGGGCTATTTTTGAGTACTAGAAATCCAGAGGGAAAAATGTACTAAATGCAGGTTGAAATTCTAAAGCATGCCAGAAAAAGCAGATGGATGTTAGGACCCATGTAATAAAGAAAAAAAACACGTTCTAAAATGTTAGCAATTGTCCTTCTGTTGTCTACACAGCATTGTGAGAAGACACTTGCTTCTCCAAATGTAATAATATTGAACCAAAGGCTGATTTTACAAAGCTAAGGGGATCATAATTCACAGTTCAAGGTCAATCCACTTGAATAAAATGGCACCACCAAAATCAATCTGAGCTGAACAGGTATGCTTGTTAACTACAAGCATTATCGTGTCTGCTGTGTTTTAAAATCTCTTCTCTCTATACTAATGTTGTTTTGTCTCTGTGAACAAACATCCTCACAGCAATGAGTCTTTAAAGATGTGCTTTTGAAGGAATCATCTAGATGCTAAATCTTAGGAACATTCTTTGCCTTACACTCTTAGTAACTTTTTTCAGCTTAAATACAACATTCCTTTTCTCCAAACACTAGTTGTCGAAGGCTTCTCCTACCAGCTTCTGCACTTACTCAGTTTTGAGGTGCAACCTTGCATTTGGAAGATCTGCAGGAGAGCAGATCACTGTTAATATATTTACAAAGGTGTCCTTGGTCTGCTGCTGCTGAAGGGCTTCAGGGACTCCCCTATGGACTGTTCTTCCCAACAACAGACCTGAGTCAGGGGCCCAGACCACTCCAACTCTGTCACCCAACCAAGCCAGCTGTGACTGGAGCTGTGACACCACTCCCTGGTGGTTTTAGATTAAACAAATCTGGGACATCTCTCTGGTTTCCAGGTGCTTCTTACCATAAAAAGTTACACTCTTAAAAGCAGAGCTACCTCCAAGCAGGAGACAGGAGAGCAAAATGCCCTTCCCTCTTGGCATTTTCCTCCCTCCAGCTCCTGGTGCTCAGGGAAGTTTGCATAACTTGATATTGGAATAAAGCAATTCCTTTGTGTGTGTGTGGTGTGGCCTTGGGACTTGGCAGTCCAAATAATCTGTGACTATCATGGAAGATCTCAATCTCTAATGCAAGAAGTGGTTGGTTTTAAGGAAGGGAGCTTCACCAGCATGCTTGTATCAACCTCAACATGTATGTGGCCAGCTTGAGAAAGTCTTTTCTGTTGCTACAGACCACTCAAAGAACAGAGAGAGGAATTACCATGGGATGGTTTGGGTTGGAAAGGACCTTAAAGCCCATCTCATTCCAACACCTTCCACTAGATCAGATTGCTCAGAGCCCCATCCAACCTGGCCCTGAACACTTCCAGGGATGGGATATTCACCACTTCTCTGGACAGCCTGTTCCAGGGCCTCACCACCCTCAAAGTACAGAATTTCTTCCTGATATCTAATCTAAACTTGCCCTCTGTCAGTGTAAAGCCATTGCCCCATGTCCTATCATCACATGCCCTTGTAGAAAGTCCCTCTCCAGCTCTCTTGAAGGCCCCTTTAGGTGCTGGAAGGTGCTCTTAGGTCTTCCCTGAGCCTTTGCTTCTCCAGGCTGAACAACTCCAACTCTCTCAGCCTGCATTACATCCATCCCTTGCCCACATTACTTTGTTAGAGACCATTTTACCAGTGCCAGCACGAAGAAAGGCAAACAAACAATACTGCAGAAATAACATCCATCTCCAAATAGGCATTTTACATTGGTAATGGCAAAAAAAAAAAAAAAAAAAAAGGCAACTGATCCACTTTCTGTGTGAAATGAACAAAAAGCTAAAGTACTCAGTGATTCGGAACAGCCACAATATAGGAACTCCAAATAAAAGCTTTTTTAACAGAAGTTGGCAGTGACAGCAATTCAAAACCACGACAATTCAGTTTCCAGGAGAAAAGATGCATAGGGAATAGCACGGTGCCCATACTTTGTCTTGTTACTGAAGTGGAAAATTCCTGGAAGTGAACAAATTTGAGAGCTTTAAGAGTGCTGAACTATTTTGTGCCAGAGGGATTTCAGACCCCCCAGACCGTGGGACTGCAGATCCCCAGACTTCATGTAAGGCAGGTGATAAACAGCAGTGACTTTCTGCAAAGGGCTGTGTGTAAAATTTTCACTTGGAGATTAAGAATTAGGACTGGCTGAAACATTTGTGACAAGCACTAAAATTGCAGGAGTATTGAGTTCCAGAAGGTCAGAAACTATCTGCAAGGTGAGATCAAACTTAGGGAGTAGTTTCAGCTGAAAAAACAACTCACTAGACATACTTTAGTTAAAAATAATGACATTTAAAACACATTATAAAATGCATTGGACAATATTTAATTCTGACCTGAAATGCTAGTTTTCAGCATGTAATAAAAAATTAATGCCTCTACTTGCTATTTTTATTCAGTCTTCCTGACACCACTTGCTAATTATTTTGTTCCATTTGAGTAGCAAATACAAAAAATCCCTTATTGCTCCAACTCCAGAAGACACAACTCTCCTTGCAGCAACTGCCATGGTAATTCCAAGCACAAATGTACTGAGGAGGGTTACAAGGAGAGCTCTCCCTGCCTTTATGTCATATTTCACCACCTTATCCAGAGATTTGCTCATTATATAAATTCCCAGCTAGTGTATATTTAGCACCTTCACTGCCAGAGTCTCTATGCATTAACAAAGTTCAGAAATAGTTCTTTTTAAAATCCTAGCATCTCATGGAACATCAGTGCTGCACCAGAGACAGAAAATACCAAAAATGTCTAGTTTAAAAAAAAATAAAAAATATTTGCCTGGCTAAAATTAAACCCCCCCATGGCTTAGGAAACAGCACACTTTTTGTTTTGACAAGATATTAGATATGATTTGCTCAAAGTTATATCATCACCTTTAGGCTGAAATCTAGTGGCCTAAAAGCATGACAAAATGTTTTTTACTCAGGAGAATTCTTGTCCCATCTGCCTGTTTTTCTCTTGAAGCTACTGAGATGCACATAATTACCTGGAGGCTAAATTTGGACTAGAAAGTGATAATATTTTTTTTTTTTTCTTTTTCCCCTTGTAGCTTTGTATGTATTTCCACAGCAAAACAAATGGAATGCTACAAAGAGGCTTATCACATCAAATAGGGAATTAGCAGCAGGAATCAATAATCTCTGAAGTAACAAAGATCCTATTTCCAGGCAAATACTCTTAACTTCAACATAAACAAAGCCCCCCTTCATGCAATAAAATACTTCAGGGGCACATCAAGCCCTGTGTGCTGTGCTGATCAGGCTGCTGCCTTTCTCTGTCTTCTGCACAGTGTGGCATCAGGTTTTGGACATGTTCTCCCTGCAGTTTTGGGGCTCAGTTCCCCCCACTGCTGAAGTTTCCCCACTCTGAGTTTTCCAGCTGCTATCAGGTGTGTGTGCTCTTGTCTGCACATCCCTCAACTCCACCTGACACCTTAGCAATGTGAAAACCTGCTTCATTACCACGTTCTACCTGCTGGGGCAAGATCATGATAATTTTCATTATATTTTTCCTTAACTAGAGATCATGTTCAACTACAGAGGGGGAGGGAATGCTCAATGACATCTTCCATCTTCCTTATATAAAATGGGAGAGAGAAATATTCCTGGCCCTGTTGAACTAAAGAATAATTTCTCCTTTATATGCCACTTCTTAAACCTCATAGGGAAAGTGTTGTAGATGCCTTCCCTGTGACATTTCAAATGAAGGTGCTATCAAAATCCACATTTTTGCAATTGTTTGCCCTCTAAAGAAAGACTGTCTTAGACTGCTGCCTTTTTTTTGAGCTCCTTACTGGGATGAATAGTTGATGCAGCTGGCATTCAGGCAGAAAGGCTGAGGAGAATTAATATTTAAAATACTTTGCACTCAAGATGAGCAAAGTATGTTTGTTCATGGCTGCTGACATGCCATAGGAGAAGCCTGGATTTTCCTGCAGGGCACACTCAAATGCCAAGGCTGAAATACTCGTGTCCTGGGCATTCAGTGCCCGGATTTTGTGGCATACACTTGTTTTCTGCCTATCCAGCAATGGCAAGGACAGGGGCCTTAGAAAATGACATCAAAGGGAATCAGCACAATCACCCTGTCAAAAATCCCCTCTGAGCACTTACTGATGCTACACAAAGGATTTGTAAAACTGGAAACTGCTCTGAGGGGCTGCAGGTTGGTACTAAAACATGCTGGCTGGGATGGCCCTGGCAGACAGATACAGTGCCTGCCCAGCTCATTATGAGTTTAATTTCTCATGGATCCACACTTAGCTGAAGTAAAAGAATACACTCTCTCAGCCCCCACTGGCCACAGCCACGTGGATCTGTGTTTTGCTTTACAGATACAGAATTTACATCTGCACCTTACAGTTTATTGGGTGTTAAGCCTGCCCTCATGGCTGGCGATTATTTAGTGCTAATAACAACTTTGCTCTGCTGAACACCAGCTGCTGAGGGTGGGGGGAAAGGTCTCACAACTACTACACTCTGCCAGCTTTTCAAACTCCAATGAGCAGTGTTTTTAGCAAAATGTGTATCAAATACACACTGCCACCCTATTTTCTGCCTCAGAGGCATCAGAACATTGCTGTACAGTGCACTACTGGAGGTCACTGCTGCTGTAGAGATACTGCAGGCTGCCTGGGATGTGTGTGAGAGGACCAAGCTCCCCATTCCCCAAACTGAGCAAGAACAATTAATTGCTGTTTATTGTCTCTGGATTCACCCAAAAAGTTTTGAAAGTGGATCTCAAGGTTCTGTTTCAGATATATAGAAAGGCAGAAAAGAGCTATACAATGAAACAGGAAACTCTTGGGAGTGAAACTGGGACTCTTATTTTTTGAGTTTTTTTGCAAAGGCAGAGGTGGACTGAGGGAATGGGGAGGTGCAGGGCTGAGATAAAAGCATGTTGAGGGAAGTTGGGTGTCTGGAGTTGATTTCCATGTGAATGCAGCATGTCTGTGAGATGTTCTTGTTTAGAAACAGAGTCGTGGTAATTTTTTCCATAGAGCACAACATGGGGAGTTTGGTCTCAGGGGCTGATGCCATATTCTCTTGGGGCTGAAGTAAGCTAGAGACTTTTTATGGTCTACGTGTCACAGATGGGCATTTGTCAAAGCATGTGACCTGGCTAAATTGTCTGTGCTGGCACGGCCATAATGCAAGAACCCAAAGCAGGAGAAATTTGTCAAGCATTGCATCAGAACAGCTTTATGAAACAATGCAGCCCAGGATACCATTAGCCCTTTTTTTTCCCCCCACCAGGCCAAGTTATGGCTCATGTTCAACTTGGTGTCCATCGGGACCCCCAGATCCTTTTCTGCCAAGATGCTCTCCAGCTGGCTGGCCCCCAGCATATACTGGTGAACGGGGTTTTTCCTTCCTAGGTGCAGGACTTTGCTGAACTTCATGACATTTCTGTCAGCCCATTTTTTCCAGCTTATCAAGTCCCTTTGGATGGCAACACAATCCTCTGGTGTGTCACCCACTCCTCCCAGTTTGGCGTCATCAGCAAGTTTGCTGAGGATACACTCTACCCAGTAATCAGGTAATTAATGAATGATGTTAAAGAGGACTGAACTCAGCACTGACCCTGTGGGGTACAGTGCTAATTACTGGAGTCCAACTAGACTTGATGCCACTGACTACCAGCCTCTGGGCCCGGCCATTCAGAGGTTTCAATCCATTTGCCCATACATCCCATACTTGGACAAGTGAGAAATCTTATGGCAGACAATGCTGAAAGCCTTAGTGAAGGCCACACAAACATTACCCACTGCTCCCCCCTTGTCTATTAGATCAGTCATTTCATTGTACAAGTCCATCACATTGATCAAGCAGGACTTCCCCTTGTGAATCCATGTGGATTACTACTGATGACTTTTTTGTCCTTTACATGCCCCAATGTGGTTTCCAGGACTAGCTGCTCCATCACCTTCCCAGTGACCAAGGTGAGGTTTATTGACCTGTAATTCCCTGACTCCTCCTTCTTGCCTATGGGAGTGACATTTCCTTTCCTCCTTGTATTTGTGCACTTCTCCCAGTTGCCAAGACCAACCAAAGAAATAGTAAAGAAAATAAGGATAGCACTGAAGCTTTAGTAATGCTGGGCCAAATCCATCCTTTCAGATTACCTTTAAGCTGAATAGTGAGGCAGCATTATTCTCTGGAAGATTTTAACACGCCCTAATAGTTAAAACATGACATATTTAGTGACAAGTGCACACAACTGAGAGAAAGGTAAGGTACAGTGATGGGCAGGTGGGAGAATCAAATCTGAGGCAGTCAAATGTGCAACAATCAGGGAAGATGTTGAGACAAGTGAGCTGTCATGCCTGGTATTCCCTCACATGCCTTGCATTTCCCCATGACTGTTTCTTTATCTGCTCCAAAATCCTTCAAGCTGAGGCCAAGTGCTGCTCAGTATCTCGAGTCAAGGTGGGCTGGAGAAGGGATACTCGCACTACTGAAATGCAAGGTGAAATAAGACAGAATAAAGACTCTGAAGAGAGGAATTAGTCAAGATAAGGGCAAATAAAAGTACTTCCCAAAAATGTGTCATACGTGATGGGTTTCAGAGGCAAAAATCATATCTTCTCACTGCTGCTGAGCCTTTTTAAATCTGACATGTTACAGTGGAAAGCACAATGGAGCCTTTTGCTGGCATGAAACAGTGCAGTGCAAAACGTTGGCAGCTCTTTGGCTGCAGCAGAGTGTTAGGTTTCCTTGGCTAGTCTAGTCCAAGGGGGAAGATGAAATGGATGGGGGAGTGTCACACAGCTCTGTGATGCTTCCAACTGCCCAGGTGTCTCTACCTCATCATTTATGTCTGTACAAACAAGGGAGGGCTGAATGGTTCTGGCCCAACCTGAGGGTGAAGGATACCAGGCATTTACAGGCAGTTGCTAACTGGGAAAAATGAAAGCGTTTCAGGGGATGTTCTGTCCCTGGAACATCAGCCACTCCTTTTCCTGCAAGTAGCAGAGGGAGGTTTTGGGATCAGCTGGAGAACCCCACAATGGGGAGACTCAAGAAGGCACCAAACTCCCATCAGAGAAGTTGTTCCCCACTTCAAGACTGAAGTGCAGCTGTGGTGTGCCTGCAAACCTGACTCCAAACAAACCTGATGGGGCCAGGGGAAGACCTTCATGGCAGATGAGCAGGGACCTTTTCCTGTAGTTTCAGTATTTACTCACAGCAGCTTTCCAGTACCTAAAGGGAGCCCACAAGAGAGACAGACAGGGACTGTTGACAAGGGCACGTAATGATAGGCTGGGGGGAATTGGCTTTAAACAGAAGTTGGGTTTAGATTAGATATTAGGAAGAAATTCTTTACTGTGGAGGTGATGAGGCACTGGAAGAGGTTGCCCAGAGATGTGTGGATATCCCACCCCTGGAGGTGTTTCAGACCAGGCTGGATGGGGCTTTGAGCAACCTGGTCTAGTGGAAGGTGTCCCTGCCCATGGCAGGAGAGTTGGAAGGAGATGATTTTTAAGGTCCCTTCCAATGCAAACTGTTCTATGATGATACAGCTCTACGACCTCCCTGCCTGCTTCCCTCTCCATGGTCTGAGTACAACCAAGCTGCTGCTTGCCATCCCACCAGGTAACTGGTGTCCCTAAGCTTGCAGAGGAGAAGGGGCCCAGTCCAAGAGCCATTCCTGAAGAAGTGGGCTGGCACCTCTGCAGCCCCAGCTGCTTGAGATCAGGTTCTCCTGCTTGCAAGGCTGCCTTTTAAATCAAAGCCAGTCGATTGCAGGGAGGCAGGAAGACCATTTCTGTCTTGTTTACTGCAGTAAGGGAAATTGTGAAGACTTTTCCAGCGTGCTGAAAAGCTACAATATCCTGCAGGATAAATAGTCCAGCTGACATTATAGATGCTTGCTCATTTAGCAAATACAATATATTGAATGCTTGTTTTATTAATTATTCATTAACCAGTAGTGGTGCTGCCTCCTGAATTCAGGGATGTCAGTGGAGGAGCAGGTGACTGAATTTATCTTGGTGCTAACGTACTTTCCCTGTAGTTTGATGGTTTGAAAGTTATTTATTATGAGAAAGGTAAGCAATGAATATTACAGGCTGTACCCTTAGAGATGCATTGATGTGATCTACCACAGATAAGAAGACATTCTCTTCACTAAAGTTATTCACATAAATGGTAATTTTACACAGTCAGGTCTGAGGCTAAAGACTTTGTTTAATTCCCACAAATGGTCTCTGCAGTGCTCATGAATTCCAGTGCACTGAAACAAGAGCATAATTCTCATCCAAACTGGCCTCTAAAAGACCAGTTGTAATTTTTCTGCATGCATGCAAAAAAGTCCTTATTCATCTGTACGTGGTCTTTGTGTTCACACTCTGTCTCAGGGAAAATATGAAACATTGCAACCTCACATAATTATACCAGCTGTAATGGTAAGTATTTGCTTTCTTGGTATATTTGTCCAAGAGACATTTAGTCCCATATAAAACAGGCCTATAAAACATTAAATCTTATTTACTACTCTTTAGAAAGTCATCTCAGTTTACTCACATACAATAGCCAGGGTTTCTGGACACAGATAGATGACCACGCACACCAGTTAGACTTACTTCTCTAGAAGTCTTGCTTGCACTTTCAGTAATAACCATGGTGCACATATTTGAGCACACAGACATTTAAAAGCTGATGTGAGTTAGGATAAAAAAATATGTTTATGTGTTTGACTGCTTTACAAGGATTGCCTGTATTAAATCTCCTGCACACGTGTTGCCAAATAGGCCACAACACGCTGAAGGGATGGTGGGGGGAAATGCAAACTGTAACTTCTGAGAGAGGTTAAATATTTTACTCAAAAAGCAATTTCACCATTTTACAATCATCAGCCTATAAAGTGAAATTTATTCCTGGCAGTCTGCTTCTTTTATTTACTTGTACTGCCACCTGATTTGTTTCCTTTGCAGAAATTACAAGGTCATCCAAGCTAAGCAACTGTTGTGCTTGTGATTAACTCCCCACAATCAGCAGACAGAAATTATGAAGATTTATGGTTAGATTTTTTCCAGTTAGAAATTTATGAGCTAGTTCTTTATGGAGCTGCCCTATATTTGTTAATATTAACCAGCAAAAGAAACAGACAAAAACAACAAACAAACCACCTTTGTTTTTAAAGCCAGAATATAGTATTTTGAAGTAGCTACTTCCTTGCTTGTGTTTGTTTCACCTCTTTTTATTAATGCCATTCTTTTACTCAAAAGAGAGTACTGCATGGACTCCATGTGGCCTCTTGTTTACTGGAGAAATAAGACTATTTTTATTACCAAAATACAGTAGTTTGTTTCTGCCACAAGTTTGCATTATATCACTGTGAATGATTTTACCCAGCAGAGAAGTGTGGCTTCCCCTTGGATAAAAGCTGACAGTAGTCTGACAACTAAAAGCAACACTGCAACCAATTCAGGGCAGAAAATGAAGGATACCACACCCCACTGAAACTACAAAGGAAATTAAGGTAGACTTAATATATTTGTCTCAGCTGTGTTGACAGTCTGAATTAGACCTCAAATACAGGCTGTGTCAGGGGGCTGAAGAGTATAGGAAGCATGAAGGGGAAACTGTAACCCCATAATGTATTCTGCCTTGACTTGTGCAGAGAAAGGATGGGACACAAACAGATGTTGCAGCGACAGCGGGGTGTGACTTGAACTGCTACATGAGAGGCAGTGGGAGCAGTGATAGACCCCAGGAGTAAGAAATTCCTTTCTGGGCTGGTGACATCTCTTATTGAAATGAACTTCTGACATGGAGAGCACACTTTCCATTTCATCAGTGGTCACATGGGTGCCTCTGGGGAGACCTTACCCTCAAATGTCACTGCCTGCTGCCTACCATTAAAATCATCCTGCTCCTCAGCACAACATTCCTCCTCCTTTACAGTAACATAAATGTCTCTGTACATTTGGAGCTTCACCTTCTAACATGGAGAGGCACATCTGCCCAAGGACAGACGATATCCACTCTGCAAGCCTTTGCTTTCATAAATAACAAACCATCTGCTGGCCTTGTCTGAGCAAAACTCAGCGGGGCAGGATTCCATCCCACTGCAAAGTGGAGCTGCAAAGGTTAAGGAGACTGGTCATCTCTCATACCAGGGAGCATGTAGAGGTGACATGTTCTGCAGTGGCACTGTGACCTCCCCTTTCCTTCGATTGCTCCACTGACCTCTTGTCATAGCAAATTACTCAGACAAGGCAAACTCACGCAAAACAACTATCAGCTATCAAAACAATAGTAATAGCATCATTCATGATGTCAGACATGCCTTTTTCTGTGATGAATGATGATGTCAGCCATGGAAATTCCTAATATAAAGAGACAAGAGCAAACTGTGCTCAGAAACGAGGATACTTGCCCTACTGAAACACAGAGCTAGATGTCTAAAGAGATCTTGGTTTCAGGGTGGTTTTTTTCAAAAGCACACAGACTTTGCTGTCCATGACAGTTGATCAAGTAGTGGAATTTTCCAAAGTTCACAGGTGCATCTGTACATTTAGAGACTCCCAAAATACCTTAAATATATACATATATGTGTGTGCACGTGTTTCTTCAGTGGCTTGCCTGAGGTTGGAAAGCCTTCTGAGAGTACTTGAACTACACAGCCACCTTTCTTTTCAGCACAATATTGCTCACCAGGACACAGACCACAGAAAAGAGGCCTGACAAGGGCCTTGAAAGCCCAAACCCCTCTGTCCCCACGTGCAGAACCAGACCAGGTGTGCTCAGAGTATTTATTCCCAGTGGCCGAGCCCAGATGTGTCACCATAGCTCAGTTTCACCTTGTCACCCATAAATAATCACCTGCTTTTCCTGCCTTCCCCCTCATGCTAAGGGCAACTCAGACAGCTCCCTTGGGTTTTCTGCAAATGAACAGCTTCCTCCTGGAGCTAAACTAAAAGGGGAAAAATGCCATTTCCCCCTAGGGTACCGTGGCAGCTGAAACCTCAGCCACCCCCATTCACGCACCCAGTGCTGCCGCATTGTCCCCTCTAATCCAGGATTTTAGATGAGCTTGTTTGCAGCAATCCCATTTCCCGTGGGATTTATCCCCAGCACCCACCATGCCAGGAGGAAAGCTGCACACACACACACATGCCTGTGTGCTGCCAGCAGGGATGAGCTCTTGCTTTAGGCACTTGCTTTCCTCTCGTTACTGGAAGCTGACAATAAGTGTGAGAATTGCAGACGTCAAACGTAATTAGGAAGAAATTATTTCACGCTACCCAACAAAATGAGGTCTATGAATAGAGCCTAATCCTGCTGTCTGCCCATTCTTTTTATCCCGAAATGACTCGGAGATGGGGAGGGCACAAAATTCCCTCCACATGGGGAACAGCCACGAGGAGATTCAGCCATGCTCAACAGGGCCATCCTGCTGCCATCCCCTGGCTGAACAAACCCTGCCCTTGAGGGACTGTAACACTGTTTAAATAATTAACCATTTCAAAAAGCTGAATCTCCTCACAGCCTGAATTTTAGTAAATAAAAATGATCACTTTGGACTATTCAGTCCCCCCAGACCTCTGTGCATTCCAATGACTGGGCAAGTCTTATACACTGATCCTTCCTCAGCGTTGGAAATACCTGTCACCTTCACAGTGATGCTGAAGGTGCAATCCCTTCCCCAAACTGTCCTATTTTTCTACTCTTCTTTCTTATTCTTTCGAGCACCTGATGTGAACAAGTCTAAAAATCTCATAGCAGTCTCATGACATTAAAAAAAAAAAATCAATGGCAATTTTTCATACTTGTGGGAATTCACCAAGTTCATTTCATCACAGGATTTCTATTTCTAAGCAGCTTTTTTCAGTACAGCTGAGGAAGATACAGTATTGATCAGGGAATGCACAGAGTAGATTACCTTTCTGAACAAGGTAGCAAGTGACCATCATCTGTCATACCTGCCACTCCACAAAGTTTTATGACTTCTCATGCAACATTTCTCAGTCAGAGACATCTTGGTACTGTTCCCAAAGCATCAATGGGACTATAAACACCTCTAGCAGGTGTGCATGTCCGTATCTCAAATGTACTTATTTACAGCCATATGCACACACACAGTGTCTCTGATTTACTGCCTCATGATACTTGCAATACATTATTTCTATTGCTTCAGAACAAGGTTTTCCACTTGCTAGTGTAAGGACAGCACCCTGTAAAGTACTGTAGTGAGTAAATCTAGGGTTATACAAAAAACAATGTAAAGCTCTACTGTATATCTGACAGAGGAGCTTGCCACTGATTCACTGCTTTAAAGCCAGAACATTTAAAGCCAGAAGAACATACATAGGGACACGCTCACAGGATTCAGCTGAGCACCAGGAAGATCATCCCTCAAAGTCACAAATGAAGTAATAGGTAGCTTGGTACTTTCTTATTTGTTCTATTATTAGTTAATGTGCAGAGGGCTGCACCCTCACCTCATCTCTGCTTTCACACTGAGCACGGTCTTGGGTTAAACATGACCCCTGTAACTAACAGCTTTTGGCAGCAGCACAGCAAAAACTTACTGACTTGCAAAATCTTACCAGGTTGCCTGGGGCACCTGCCAGTGAAGGGCAGCAGTCCCTTGACAAGCCTGTGGACAGCCTTTGTGTGTCTCCTCTGCCTCCTGACCTGCACTCAGCCTGCCCTCTGCCCCGAGGTGGTAGGAGTGTGGTGATGAGACAGACAGGATGCTGATCAGTAAGAATACTGTACCCATCAAGAAGTTCCCTTAGCATTGTTTATTAGTAACAGGATAGCACACTGGATTACCACATTTTTTGTATTATTAGGTCATCCTATTCCAGCAAGTAGGAAAAGCCAGGTTCTAAACAATTCAGGGAAAACTAATAAAGACACTGCCATGCACTCTTGAACAGCAGTGGACCAAAATCTCAGCTTTAATACTCCTGTATCTAATTGCTAATGAGCACCTTTGCCAGAGTTGGGAGGTTAAGAGGCTCAAAAAAGACCTGAGTGCTTTAGAAAGCCTCTATTGTAGGATGCATGGTGTATCATGTCTAAAGACACACACTGTCTCAGGGTATGTATGGAAGAGACTTCATGAAAGACACCCAAAGCAACCAGGTCTTTCCAGTTTCAGGGAGTGCAGAGTCCTCAGCAAAGTCTGGTGTTTTTCTAAAGGGCTCTTGTGCTTAATAACTAATACATTGATTATGAAAGTCTGTGTGGTCTCTTATGACCAGGATTATGACACCATGGTGAAACTGAAGCACCTGTCTCAGGACCAGTGAGAGTCCTGCAGTCTCTGGGGGACATGCAGCTCTGCTGTCCATCACCCACAAGTGCTGGGTCCCCTCCTCACGACGGGTTCCTGACAGGCAATGCCTTTCTCATTGCCCTGGGAGAACCTCCAAGCTTCACAGTCACAGCCCAGATATGCCCCATTCCTCTCACCCTGACAGCCACTGGAAGCTCAGTCCAGGTCCTGCTGGCCCCTGCTCTAACCTGAATAACCAGGGGGCCTGTGCTTCCCAGCACATGCAGGGAGACAGGTAGGAGGGGTAAGCCTGTCTTTTCCCTCCCCTTGTTAACTTTCAGACCCCTGCTTTTCTCCTTTCTGTCCTACAGCCACATATACATACTTCTTAAGCAGCTGTGAAGCTGTGCAGGCACCAGAGGGATAAAATGCAGGAGGAATTTGGCAGAAGCTGAACAGGCAAAAAAACCTCAAACCAAAAAAAAAACAAAAAAAAACCCCAACCCCACCCCAAACAAACAAAAAAACATACCCACTTAAAGATTTACTTAGCACAGAAGGTTTGCATTTCAGAGTAGAAGTTAATGGAGTTGTAAAGGTTTTTAGCAGACAAGAACATGATCTCCAGCATCCATTGTGTATCCCCAAGTCACAAGTGGCTATGAGCTAAAGTTCTGCATCTCATTTGTGCTCATTGCTTCACAGTAGATATCACATTTTGGAGTAATCCATTCTGCTTTGTTTAGAGGAGGAGGTCTTCTAATTAGCTACTGTAAGTAGTTGCCATAATTACTGTATAAAGACATGGTGCCTATTGATGTGGCTAGAATTCCTATGATGTGGGATCTCCTGCTTTTGCTAAGACATATTATCCCACCTTGGGCAAGAAGCTCCATTTTTTCCTTGGGTCTGCGTGTGCTGGGCCATGACACAGGACACAAACCACTCATGTGAAGTGCTTCTGTGATGGGCACAAGGATTTTATCTCATGGCTGAGCTAATTTTAGGGGTGTAGTGGGCCAGCTCCTGCTGTAAGATACAGTCCCTGCAGCCCCACCTTACAGCTGGTGTAGTGTCAGTCCAGGCACTACTCTCCCAGCATGGGAAACCTGCTCTGGAGTCTCTCTCCAGTTGGTGAAGGCAATAATAAAGTCATCACAATTTCCTGGGACTCACAGGAGGTTCAGAGGTTCCAAGCTACATTTAAAGAGGCTCTGAATAAACCATTCTGTGCCAAACTGATTCCTGGTGAGACTCTAATAAGGCTGGAGGAACTACACCTGGGATGATTTTGGTCCCACACAATATGTCAATGGCCAATCTCAATATGCCTGGCTATGAGCATCTTTAAAAATGACATTCTCTTTATAGTACTAAATTCTGATCTGCCAAATGTGGCAGCCAATGAGCTCTTCCAAGCTAAATACTGTGAGGATTATGCATAAATACTGAAGTATCCTAATCAGCCTCTTGGTGAAAATTAATTGATCCATTACAGACAATAACTATATGCTGAAGTTTTCATTCTGCATTTTTTACTTCTGTAAGTAGCATCTGTGATTTCATTGGCTGGCTATTTTAAACCCTAGGGGACCATTGGTGGAACAGTACAAATCCCTCTGAAATCCAAAATTGCCAGCTGCAATTATAGTCTGCATCTAGCATCTTCTCTAAGGACTATAAATGCTTCACTACTTTAATTTTGCTTGGCATTTGCATCACTGTGTGACAATTACTGAGCAACAGCAAGCAATGGGTTCAGTAATGAAGTCTGGACAGTAAAGAAATACCATCCAAATTGAAATATTCTCTCTATTTTAATGTAATATTCATCAGCCTGTGCACATGGATTCATTACATTTAGACACAAAGCACTGCTAGGACAGGCACCTTTCTTTTTGCTGCTGAAATGCCCGTGGCTTCTTGCTTGTTAGAGATGAACAGCATTGTTTTGTCCTCATATTTTTTAATTGTTTTCAACTACTCAAAAGGATGAGATACTAAGTTGCAAATACCAGTAATTAAAAGGTCAATTAAATGGCAACTGTACCACTCCAGTTAAGGCATGTGAAATTCTACAGTTTCAGTGATTTTACACTGATATAAAGCGGGAATGAAACAGCTTCATTCAGAGCTCAGCTATTTTTTAAAATCATATACACATAGTTTTAATTATTTGAACTATTTGTGATTGCCCCTAAGTCCTAGGGGCAATATTAGAAGGCAAGATCAAACATTATAGCTCAGACTGAATTAATAGAGATGCAATTGAGGAAACAAATAACATTATGAGAATACAGGTCTTAGACAGGAAGGGTTTTGGGTACTGCCAAAATCAGCTTCTCTTGTTAAAAGGGCATATGCTGAAGAAATATTCTCAAAAGCAGGTTTTGGAGAGGTGAGAAATAAAATACTTATAATGAAAAAGGCCTGGAGCACAGTTAGCTGTGCAGGATCAATGCCTGTAAATGACACTACTTTCCTTCATCAGCCAGAGCTGGAAAACTTTGGAGACCCAAGTAATTTAGGCAAATGGGCTACACAGAGGAAATGCAGTCCAATGTCATTGCAAGGTCAAGCAGGGAGATACACTAAGAGATAAAAATTTCAACTCTTCAAATGCTTCAAAAGGGTTTAAAATTAACCATATAAACACTGGGACATTGCTGTCCTGTGCTGTTCTTTGGGACCCAGAGCTTCATGTGCACCTGCAGCATGACAAGGTACTAGGCTGAATAAAGACTGAACTGAAAAATCACAGTACCAGCAGCAAGTAGTACCATCTTACATACTTTGGGCATGATTGCTGAGCCTTCAACAAGAACACTGAAGAGTTAGTCAGGTCTTGGAGTAGGCTAAGCATGATCAGCACAAAGCCTTTCAAAGACACAGTGGAACGATGTGGTTACTTTATTCCAAGTAGGTTATAAATAGAGTAAAGCCGTGGAAAAAAAAAGTGAATAAAATGCTGAAAGTGGTATTTACCAGGAGATCCTATTTTCCTTGTATCAACAACATGATAACATAAAAATAAAATAAAGTAAAAAAAGAAAACCCATAAGAAAATTCCAAACAGCTGCCTGGTCATCTCCTTGTGGTTTTCTCAGAGTCACACTGGAGGATGACCAACAGCACCCACCAGCAATACAGAGCACCAAGCTGACAACGTAACAGCCTCAAATTGATTACAGAAGTCATGGCTAGAGCACAGAAGGTTCTTAGACATTTCTATCTGACCTCAGTTTATTAACTTTTTTTAGAACTCTTCCACATTTAATGGCCACCCATCTATACCCAATGGGATACGGAAAACCATTACAGCTGGTGACCAACACTGTTAGGAAGAACATGTCTAGACAGGGTAAATCTGTCCAACCTGACACAATAAGGCAAGTACTGAAGGACTTAGGTATTTAGGACCAGGAAAAGTCTCAGCTACTCATGGGAGATGCAGTCAGAAGAGAAAGTTATACCTCTGCCCATTGGCCAAACTAACAGCTTATAAAGGGCACCTGCAGCTACAAGTCCAATGTGTCATCAAAGCTTAATATTTTCCAATGATGCACCAAAAAGAACCAAATCCACACAGTTCATGCTGTTACTTGACATAAACAAAGTTCCCCCACAGCACATGCCAGGAAAACGAACTAGGGAGTTGTATGGGAAGTTTTATTGGAGCAGAAATAACGTCTCTTCAACACTGTGACAGATTTCAAATGACTAAGGATAAAAACTGCATCCCACCACATATTTCCAAGAGCAGGAGTTAAGAAAAAACATTTGCCTCTTACCTTGTTAACTTTGTCCCAATCTGCTGCCTAAGCTCAAGCCTCTCTTCATCAGTCTGCATGGGGAGGATGTTCTTCTCCTCCAGCTCTCGCTTGGAAGGCCTGTTGCTCAGTTTGATTGCTAAAGAGTCCTTCCTGCAGATTTTCCTTGCCAGGGAGCCTGTGGGAGAGAGGAGAGGCTCTGCCAAAAGAGGTGTCATCATTTCATTACTGCATGCAGCTGGCAAAGAAGTACTAGCCAAGAGAGGATAGGAGGCTCTCATTTACATTGGGATGGACTCTGGGAAAAGGGGTGTCATTAACTTCATGTGCTCAATTAACCTCAATTCATATCTTAACAAGGAAAAGCTGCAATTGGTAGATATACAGGAAAAAGACTTTAATATATTGCTCCATAGAGGGGAGTAGAGCAGAAGGACTTGTATCAAAGTTGTTTCTAGCATCCATAGCTTTCTTTAGCACAGTTTCTGAAACACAAAATGTCATGAATAGTTTGAACTCAGAATCTGGGCAGGCATCAGGGTTACAGCATGTGAGAAGAGAGAGGTATCTGAGTGTCCCCTGCAATGTAATATCATGACATCCAAGCTGGCACTGAAAGGAATGAAAAGTCAATCAGAAGGAGCATAGTTCTCTCCATACATTAAGTGACATTGCTGCCCAGGCAATGACAAAGACACTGTGAGAAACTGTGGCCTTTAGTGGCTCAGGCTGGCTTTGTGAGGCTTGTGTCTAAAGCTCTTTGAGCAAGGAAGACAGACACAAACAGACAGAGAGACTCAAACCCGTGACAGGTTTTGGCCTCTGGCAGGAGAGTATAAGATAGTGTAGTTCAGCTCTGTTTTTCAGTTTAAGAGCAAACACTGCTTAATTTTGCTTGCAGGGTAAGGGAGGGTTCTGAGAAGACAAAATATGCCTGTTTTAGAATCTCCTTTGTGTATGTTTTAAAAAGTTTGCTTGAACTCCTTCCAGTTTTCAGAAAAAAAAAAAGAAATGCAAGGGCCTGAAACTTCAACTCAATGTGTAGGATGCCAAGCAGCTGTCACATGCAAAGTACTGTATCTTCATGGGCAAGTCTTGTGATGCCACACTGAGGCAGGAGGTGGGTTTTCTTAGAGAGGCCAGGAAGGGGACACAGGTCCCTCCCCAGTCTGTAATTGTGATATGGGTATCAATTAACCTCTTGTTATCTGAGCCCAACCCTCTGACTGTGACTCCTTTCAAAGTATCTGCACACTTGGGAAAGTGAATCCAAAAGGCAATTTCTAAGTAAACTAATATAAGCCAAAGCCAGTCATTTTAATTTAGTCTGAGAGCTACCTAGACAGGGATTCATGTGGAGTAGGGGAGTCACTGTAAATTCGTATTACTTGTTATTTTGGATTAGCATTTCCATGTAGTCAAGCACTTAGAGATGCAAAAGCCAGAACGAAGAAACAGAGTACACAGGCCTTTTGTTTCCCTTTCTAGTGTAAGTTCAGACTGAAAATTAAGTAAGTGAGAAAGGAAAAAAAAATAGAGTGAGTCTTACTTGTAAATAATGAGTTATCCTCCTCTTCATCTTCCTCTTCTTCCTCTTCCTGTCTTGGATAGAGGCAGGAAGAATCTTCATAGTCAGCTTCATGAGGCACATTTTCTTTATTGTCATCGCATTCGATCACAACAGTTGGCACTTGTCTCATGTCTGGAAGGCCCCCAGGTCCTGTTTTTGTAACACTGTCACCTGTGTGTAAACCAGAGCTGTTGGGAAAGAAAAACAAATAAATAAACTAAAGGAAACAGCTCAGTCAATGATACAGTTGCTTCTCTCACTCTATTTAGGGAAGTAAATCATCCCTTTTTGAGAAGAAATGAGAAGAGAAAGATCTTCAAGTCCAGCAAGGCTTCTAGTGGGTTTAAACTGAGTACACCTTAGATTTAGGGTACACCACTTATTATGGAGAGGTAGAACAGCGTGCAGGCAGAAATACTGGCAGACAGGATGAAACACTGCAGATCTGTGGCAAATACTTAATGACAGCTACTTGGGGTGGTAAGCTTGCCTTCAGCCTGCTCTCTGTGTGACCTCCCCACTGGTGAGCAGGCAGTGGAGAAAGTGTCTCACCTGAGTGCAAAAGGTGGATGAAATTGGGAAGAAGGAAATGGACAGACTGTAGGGGATAATTGTAGAGAGGCAATGGGAAAACGTGACCTGCAGTCCTTGGGCCAGGTGATGTTCAGTGACTTTAGGGGAAGGCAAGAGCACAATCCTCTGAAGTGCAGGGGACCCAGAACATGGAACTGGGCTTGGGGAAAAGAGAGTTCAGGAGCACATGAGAATACCCAGGGAAATAGGAAAAACTTGGGGGGTTTGTTTGGTAATGGCACAGTTACAAATTAGCGGGTCTGCCATGATGATACCCCTGCTCCTGCCCAGGCTCCTTATCCTGCTGGGTGCTGAAGATCAATCAGAATTGGAGCTAACGTCCTACTTCTTTTGTCACAATGTGATTGAGTATTTCTGCAGCTTGCTAGACTAAGACTTATGGTCAGCACCACAACCATCCACTCTGTTTATGTGTTGATTCCAAAGCCCCTTACCCAGGAACTTATCAATACAAGTAGGGAAACAGGAACATGACGAGGTGAAGAACAAAGTCAACCAAAAGGAAAAGTCAGAGACGGAACCACATTTCCCAACCAGTTTTTATCTAATAGCTCATGTTGCTTTTCCAGTGTGGAATCAGAATGAGAGGCTGGCAGGAAAAAATGATGGCAGCTCAGGTCTCTTCTAAGTCCCAGCTGAGCAACAGCTACATGAAAGATGGGGATCATCTGCCTGTTGGACATCCTCTGATTTTACTTTCCAGAAGAACATAGGTGTGAAAGCAGATGTGCTGGCCAAGCTGACCTGGAGGCACACAAATTTGGGTCTCTCCCTACAGAGGGCTGAGTAGCCTCAATTCCCTTGAATATTTCATCCTGCTCTGGATATCAGAGGCATTCTGCATCTTGAAATGATTTAAATTATTTTCTACTGAGTCAATGTGAAACATTTGGCTTTCTTCTAACCCTAAGTTAACACGGACTCTTAAATGGCTGCCAGATAACATCCCAGAAAGACTTCTAAAAATGTAGTTCTGGGAGTATAATGCTAGTCCACAATATGCTTAGGGATTAAGGAGAAGAAAAGGCTTCCAATACTGTGAGCAAACCATACCATGCTGTTATTATCATATTCAGCTTCAAAGAAATCATTTTATTAATCCCAACATTTACTATTGCAGACTAACCAACAATGAGATGCAGAGCTTTATTGGATGTTTTTAAAAGAGAAAATCCATTTTCTCAGTGATAGTCCATGTTTTGTATCACAAAGTAAAAGAGATTCATGAAGAACTGGCTTGTGAATTTTTATATTAGGCTTCAATGAGTTTGACCCAAAAAACTTTATCCCCAACGCAGTTTTAAAATTCATCAGCTGAATTTTCATAAATGACACATCAATGCACTATAACCTTTAAAAACTTTCAACTAACTTTTAATTTATTGAAATACTTCCAGAATTTTAATATTACGAACTCCATTAAATCTGTTTTCTCTGTAACCTAATTTTTGAATGTCTTTTTATGACGAAAGGCAGGAAATTCAAAAGTCTGGAACCAAATTTCAGAGAGAAACTATAATACTGTGAAATTCTGTTAACGCTGCTAAAAATGAAACCCCAAAAACCCTCCAGTGGTGAACACATAACCACTGGCTCATTCAGTTAATTCTAAAACAATACATACACAGAGATAAGGACAAGTTCACTAAGCCCCTTCTTGAAAGGAGCAAAAAATAGTTCAGCTTTTGGGACTGTCTGGTGTTTTCCTGTTCTGAGAGGGATGGATGTAGGTTACAGATGCTGCCCCATGGGTGTGGACACAGGGCAGCAGATCTCAAAGTGGTTCATCAATTTAGGTTATTGACCAGGTATTGGATGGCAACAAGAGCTACAAGTTACCGCAGAGGATCTTCATTTGAACTAGTGATCCAGAAATAGGCAGCTTCTCATCTCATTGTGATTCTTCTGAATCATCCACTTTCTTGACAATACTGGTTTCTATTTTAAGCCCCTCATTTTTCCTGGTGTTTTGTGTTGGTCTTGATTAAAATCAGCCTTTTCCACGGCCTTTTGACTAAGTCAGCTGTCTAAACAAAGCTCATGAAATACGTGCAGTACTGCAGTATACTTAAGAAAGACAAAGCAAGGTCACTGGATATGTCCATTGGGTATAAATTCCTCTGGACCATTAGCAAAACTCTCACACGGTTAGGTGGTCTACACCACATTTTCCAGCATTATTCACCAAAAAACACACTATTGTTTGAAACAGCTCTTTTTAAATCAGTTTCGTGTTTTGCAACAAAATTAGAGAACAAAGCTACAGTGAAGCAAGCGCTTGTTTCAGGAAGATAAATGCATCTTAACACATGGATTTGAATAATTCATGGCTCACCAGTACAAGCACTTGCAATTATTGCTGCATCATCTTTACATGATCAAAACAGCAAAGAAGTTACGCCACTATAGCCTGACGTGTTTCTAGGGAGAAAATATTTTAATGAAAAATCTCAGTTGAAGCACATCAGCGACTCATGGTGCAGACAAAGTCAAAAAAGAAGTAAGTGAAACCCCTCCTGTAAAATCTAGTGGGGGGAAAAAAACCCACACGCTTCTCATCTGTCATCGCAGGCTCTTTGATTGTGGAATAAAGGGTTACATTTCTATCAGCATGTTTTCAGATCCACAGCACTCTTAAAACAAAAATGTGAAAAAAACTTCAAACCATTGTATATATGTTTTTACTACAGGCATGTGTGTGAGAGACAGAGAGAGAAGGCAGAGCTATAAATATTAAGTGTTTCTATCCTTAGGCAATGCTAAAGTTTAGACAAGAGGTAATTCTCTTGACAAGTTTTATGGAAGATAAACGCTTTCTGACTCAAATACGTTTCAGAAGATTTACAAGACACCGACAATAATGTCTAATGGATTTCATTTCATAAATCTACAGTCTGAAGCTGGGCTGGGTGTCCCAGAGGAACTGGTCTCACACTCTGTCTTTTCGGGCACAGCGATTTTTCACTGCTCTGCCACACAGGCAATTCCAGCCCGGAGTGAGATATTGCCACTTAACAGCTCTTTAGTACCTGCATCCAACAAACAGAGACCTTGATTCAGCTGCTCCCTTACATCAGCCCACAGAGTAATTGAAATTAATTGTCACCTTTCCAGACAAGGCAGAAAATAGGGCTATTTCAGACCAAGAAACTGCCTCGCTAAGTCAAAATTAAAGACACATTCCGGTGGCACAAGAGAGTTCCTAAAGCTTCCTTGACACATGGCTTTTGGGGCATGGTCTTTCTTCTCAAATTCATTTCAGTCGGGAAGATGAAACCTGCGTGTTTTGGTGGCAGGGCTTATCAGATTTTCATCAGCTCTTAAAATGCATTCTGAAAAGGTGGTGCCCAAATCTGCATTTTACTTATGCTCGACACGTCCCCTTTGGGCTGAAGGGGAAAGTCGTTTGCAGTAGGGCAAAACTGGCAACAGAGGCTGCAGAAAAAAGGTTAAGTGGAAATGACACATTTCTGTTTCAACTTAATCTATAATAAAACTGGCAGTTTATAAGGGAAAAGAGAGGTAAACTGGCAGCACAAATGACATGTCATAATAGTCATGCTATGACAAGGGACAAATTGCCCTTCTGAGAGTGGGTTATGAATAGATGTTACGAGTACCACAAAATGTTTGCAATCAAAAGGGTTAAGTGTGCAAATGAACTTAATGTTCTATAATGTCTGTAATAAAAGTGAATAAAAAAAATCCAGGAATTAACTGCCATTTTAAGTCATAAGAACAACTGGGACTTGAATAGCTAGTACATGCTTTTAATGTACCTCAAGACATTAACTTATTAATATGCACTGGATCTAGGTGAGGCAGTAACCTGTAATCACTCCTGCAGAGGGGAAAATAGAGGGAGAGAGGCTCAGTGGCTTTCTCAAGGTCAAAGCCAGCCAAAGACCTTCTGGCTTCCAGGCTCATACAGAGGGAGAGCTCATTTTTCTCTGGCAAGCTTGTGGCTCATTGGCAAAGCCCTGATTTCAACTATCAGACTTCAGATGTTGTTAGACTATCCAAATTGCAGAGACCTTATCTGTGAAAGGAAAAAATCCAAACTGCTAGAGGAAGGGGCTATTTTAGCCTCTCATTTTCTGTCGCTGTCCACACTCACAGACCTGCTGGAGGAAAGAGTTATGAGGTCTAATGAAAGTTTGCTGGGCAAAATGTGGGTTTGATAAAAACTGGTTATGGATTCAGTGTGTATATCAGTGGAGCTTAAATGGCCTTGAGGAGCTTCCACTACAACAGGATCAAAGAAACTAGACACAAGGAAGAAAGGGAAGGGAAAAATTCTTGAAGGAAAAGAAAAAATTTAGAGCAGAAACCTGATCTGTACTTGCCTACATGATCCTCCCTTATTAAAAACAAAATGTTATTCTAAATAATCCCCAAACTACCAGACTTGGCAGCATTATTACTGCAGCACCAGGGCAATTATTCTGTAAAGCTGTAGGATTCTTTTGAGAGAATGTCTGAGATCAGCAACAAAAAAAGCTGCCAATGAACCTCAGCATTCCCCAGAAGGTTCCTCAGAGACTTGTCAGGCTCTCTGATCTCCTCAAGATTATTGACCCCGCAGCAGTGACAGTACACTGTTATCTTGGAAGGAACAGCAAAGTTCCTGCAGGAAACTAGGATGTCACTGCATATCCTCTGCATGCAACAGAATGAGCACACTACCAAATTTTAAACAGAGGGAAGGGGATCTAGGACCTCTGCAGTTTTAACAGGCCCTCAAGAGCTCTGGACTCAAGTACACAATGACAGATATTGCAGTGCAATTTCTCTTGGGGTTAATGCAGATTTTATACAGTTAAGGGACAATAATTACTGTCAAAACTAGTAGAAAACAGTGGCATTTGGTACAAATAACCCCCTCTCAAGTTAAATAAATATATTTTAAAAGTCTGCACAAACCAAGAAAACTTAGCAAATTTACCTAGATCAAATTTATCTAGTGGCTTGAAAAAGCAATTTAAGAATTTAACAGCAAGTGTCACCTTCACAGACCTGTAAATGGTTTGAAATACTTTTACCTTTAAATACTGTAAAAGGAACAATTGCTCTTGCAGAGGAAATGGTCATCCCTTATTTTCTCCCTTGTGAATGCAAAAGTTATTGATTTGTTTTGACAAGGAGCACAACTGAAGTACTCCATGCATTAATCCATGGTTGAAATAACAGTTAATCAACACAAAATGGCTGTGAAAAATCAACTGCCTGCAACACCATGAACTAGGATTCCTATCAATTTTAAATGTGAATTATCAGTCCCATAACCTTTTCTTATTTTCTTCTGCAAAGGGGAGGCAATTGCTTCACACTGGGAAATGAATCCTTGCTTACTCAGTTTTTAACAAGCAGCAGAGCTTCAGTTTCAATTAACAGTTATACACAAACAACATCACCTTCTTTAAATCAGTTACATGTATTTGTAAACATAAACATGATGGATGACTAGAAATTGGAGCATTCATTGCTGTGGGGCAACAGATGCCACAATGAAGTCATACTCTGAGAGATGTCACTGGGCTCAGGATAACAAAGTGCCTTCTGCACACAGTGTGAGCCAGACAGTGAGATATCCAGCTAAGCTGGGATGGCATGGCCAATGCAGCCCCAAAGGAGCCTCTGGGTTGCCCCAGCTCCCCTCTGTGCCCAGTGCAGGGAGCTCTGGGGAGAGGCACATGCTCCTGACCAGTCACACTGGTAATGAGGGCAGTAAATGGGCAGTCACTGGGTATGGAGTGGGGGCACAATATGGATGCTCTTTCCAATCTTGCCTCTACAGCTCGTTTGCTGATGGGAATAGGAATGTCATCCCTAGCCCTGGCAGTTTTTCCCCAGCTGGGAATTGCCCCATGCTGTAGAAACTAAACCCATGCTCCAACCCCATGTGGGCTGGCTGTTCTGGTACTAAAATCAGATGGCAATCTGGGACAGCCTCTGGTCTCCTGACTGCTTTTCAGGCACTAAGGAGAATCTGCCATCAAGAATCCAATTATTTTCAACTATGCAATATAATGAATGTAACATTATCACAAAACAGTACTGGGGTAAATCATTAGGCATTTTGACTGCTAGACCACATATTTCATCTTCCTGTGTAAAAGAAGGATGATCTGGCACTCCTAGAACAAGCTGGCTACGAAGCTGCCCTTGGGACTAAATAAAATATGTCATTATTTGGACTACCTTTTCTCTTCTGGGACTTCCTCAGTTTTCCTCTACAAGATGAAATAAATTTTCC
Source organism: Xenops minutus (assembly GCA_035221455.1). NCBI lineage: Eukaryota > Metazoa > Chordata > Aves > Passeriformes > Furnariidae > Xenops > Xenops minutus. The sequence continues at coordinate 61,524,867 of JAWWEE010000074.1, forward strand.
AAAGCTTGCTGATCTTGCAGTCTATGAGGAGAACTTGCATTTATACAACATGCTTCACTTACTCAGACTATTTGGAGCAGCATTCAGAGATACTCAAAAGTGACAGTAACAAAAACCAGCCCCAAGGTGGGTAAGACACTTCTGATCAAATGTGCTACCTTCCTTCAGGTACAAATGGCCCAGAAGGTGGCTGCTGTGGAATGGGTTAAACACTTAAGATCAACCATATATTTTAATTTAAATTCATTGAGATAATTTAAATACGGTATTAAAACCCCTCTAAGTGACTTGTAGAAAGTCCACATAGTTTGTTTTGAGCTAATTGGTAATACTAATCAGATGCTCTGCTTGAGTGGCACATTGGATTGTTATTGCTCGTTCATGAATGTTCCACCTCCTTTCCTTGCATTTAGCAATCCTACACACAGTTAGAGCTCTGCAGTACATACTGCAAGCCAGGCATGTCCTATTAAAATCTTCACTACTGGCTTTAGTAGTAGTAGTATTATCTACTTTCTTGAACAGAACAATGGGGTTCAGGAAATTTGGTCCTTACCTCCTTTTTGTCACAAACTTGTCAGACAAACCTGGAAAGGCTGTTTCCCTGCCTGTTTCTTCAGGAATGACTCTGCCCTGAAGTTGCTGGACCCCAGAGGAGATCCCTCATGCAAGTGCTATAACTCCAGTGAAGATACCGACCCTGAGGTTAGCAGGAAACATCAGTGCACATCAGGATGCAATTTTAAAGGCTGGCCCATTACCTTTCTAGCCTGTGCATGGTCATGGCTAGTGTTTTGTTCAGTTCCTCGATCATCCGGCACCCTGAAGGGTGAATGGGCAACGTGCTGGACCCAGAAGGAAGGTGCTGGCCGTGGCTGCCATACTGGAGCTGGTGCTGGTGAGCTGCTAACTGGGATGGCAGGACAGTGTGATGCTGCTGGGTCAAAGGCTGCTGGGAGCTCTTCTGCGTGGAATAGGATGAGAGAGAGAGGTCTGGCCCCCCTAAAGGCATGCAAATCATGACTTTCTTTGGAGGTAGTGGAGGTGACAGTTTAACTGGCATACAAGGCAGTTTCACAGGAGCGCCAGGATCTAAAACAAAAGAAAGAGAGCCCTGGTGTTAATTTTCACGTCAGTAGGATGGAGATGAGGGTATGTGCCTGGGTGAGCAGGAACTGAGGTTGTTAGAGAACACGGGAGTGTGTACCCCTTCCCCACCGTGACAGATGACTCTGCATACCATACACTCAGCATGGTCTTCAGAAAAAATGCTCTTGTTTTGCAGCACTTCTGAGTCTCACCAAAAACATCCCAGGGCTGTGCACGCCCCTTAGTAAACACGTTAAGCAATGCTTAACAAGGCTGTGGCACACTTTGATGCTCTAAAGCCCAAATCCTCCAAAACAGCCCTGCGAGGTAAGCACATCTTCCACTCCACAGGCACGCAAACAGGGGGAGAGCAATTTGGTGTCTGAAGCTACAGGATGACTCACCACCAGCACTGACAGAGCCAAAGCTCAGGGACTCCTGATCCTTCTCAGCCACTGCAGTGCAATTACTACAAGTCATGCTTCTTACAGCTTTGTAATGTGCAAAACATCTGGCATTAAAAATAACATTACAGGGCAAGTGAGAAAAGAAATAAGGTTTGAATACTAAACAGGAGAGGTTTGTAAAAACGAAGGCTACATGAGGAAAAAGGTATAAAGGGCAGTAGATTGTTAGGATTCATGTATTTGTTTTACAGAAGACTTGGTAGGTGCTTTTCTCTGGACTCATGCACTGAATTTTACCTTTTTAAGTCTAGGCATGTTCACTGAAATCCACAGTTGACCTCATAGGCAAAGACTTCCCTGACTTCAATGAGAAATAAATGAGAGGTTCACCAAAAAACCTCTCTTCTAGAACTCAGCTGCAGGATGGAGTTTTGCACTGTGAAATCTTTTCAGAAGGGAAAAGACGTAACATGAGGGCTTGCAGTTGCCAGGATGGGTGGAGGAAATGGTCACAACACATGCTAAGAGCAAAGGAGAGAGCAAATATATACACTGTGAGTTGCAACTATGAGTTTAGGAGGAAGGCCAGGCCTTTTCCAGTCTGGAATACTGCAGACATTTGGCTCTGAAATGTAGCTCTGTGGGTAAAGCTTGCATGATCTTTTGTCTCTTGCTGCTTCAGTGCACTCTTGTTGCTGTAACATAAGGGAATGGTAAGGGAATTGCAGGGCCAGAGTCTTCTTTTAACCCAAAAAAGCTTGGGAGTAAGATGCTGCTCTCCAGGTTCCAAAGGTCATCCCCCTCCTGAGTGCAATCAGATTTCTAAAGCCTTTTTGCAGATGGTTCTTCTTAGTATTAACTATCCTTGCCTTTCCTCCCTCACAGCCTCTTCTGAGTATTGCCTGTACTAGCATCCATATCTAATAGCCAGGGTGCACAAGGTTAATATGAGGACATCCAAGCACTAACACTTCTTGAAAATGATTTAGGATTGTAAGGTGGAAAAAGACCATGCACAGAGCCAAGTTCAGATATGTCTTTTGGCTTATTTTAGTGCTAGTCATAGCTTCATTGCATCCACAGCATCCACTTAATACCAGTGTTTTTGCTATGCTAGGAACAACACATTGACAGTAAGTCTTCCCTTTCCTCAGAGCATTCATAGGCTAACAACATAGGCTAGCAAAGATGAAATACAGTGTGCTGGTTTTGGCTGGGGTAAAGTTCCTTTTCCTCACAGTGGCTAATATAGGTAGGGCTGTGCTTTGGATTTGTGCTGGATGCGGGGTTGATAATACAGAGATGTTTTTGCTATTGCTGAGCAGTCTTTACACAGAGCAAAGGCCTTTTCTGCTTCTCCTACTGCCACACTGGCAAGGAGACTGTGGCTGCATGGGAAGTGAGGAGGAGACACAACCAGGACAGCTGGCTCCAACTGAATAAAGGGGCATTCCACACCACGTGACACCACGCTCAGAGTATAAAATGGGGAGAAGAAGAAGGAAGGGGGATGCTTGAAGTGATGGTGTCTGTCTTCCCAAGTCACCATCACACGTGGCAGCAGCCCTGCTCTCCTGGACATGGCCGAACACCTGCCTGAATGAATTCCTTGTTTTGCTCTGCTTGCACGCATGGCTCTTGCTTTCCCTGTTAAATTGTCTCCACTTCAACTCATGAGTTTCCTCATTTTTGCCCCTCTGCTTCTCTCCCCAGTCCCACTGGTGAGGGAGTGAGCCAGCAGCTGTGTGGGGCTTGGCTGCTGGCTGGGCTTAAACCACGACACAGCAGCATGGAGAAAAAGTGGCCTTTCCACAACACAGAGTGGAGAGTTATAGAGAGGAGAATCCAAGTCTTTTGCCTTTCAAGATAATGACATGCTCTCTCTTGTAGGTAAAAATTCTTCTGATGGCTCCACCAAGGCTGAAATGTAACTCAAAGTAGTAAAAAAACCCCCACTTTCAGGATTTTCAATTCAGGCACACAAAGGTCTTCTAACATACATGTTTTTTGTATATATTATCTCTTTGTATCCTGCTTAAAGGAACACACCTCTTCAATAAAAGGTAAATAAGAAAAAAAGAGTAAAGAATAAATTGTATAGAGCCCCAAGGATAAGGCTCCTATGGGATTTGTAGTATCAAAGTGGCTTTTTTCATACACTTGTGCTTCAGGCAATTTTACTTCTACAGCTTGTCCTGAATTACAACAATAATACAGAGATCTGCACTTCCATTTTGACAAATGCAGGTTTGACAGTCAGATTTAGATCCTTTTCTGCAGTATCTCAATTAAAGTCTTCATTTGACAGTTCCTGTGCCTGGATGCCCCATCACTCTGTGGCAGTCATCCTTAATGGTGAATTCAGAGATCCCAACTGCAAGCATCTCTTCCTTTTGACAAAAGAATAACTGGAAGTATTCTGGGCTTGCTGCCTTTTGTGATCCTGAAGATTAGAGCAATACTAATGTATCTTGGGAGAGAGCACGACATGTTCAAATAGTTCTGGTATAAAGCAAACAGAAATCCTTCCTTCTTTCTTCTAAAATGTAGTGGAAATTTATTTTCTCATGAAAGCATTCATTTAGTAGAGTTGTGACACAGGCACTGCAGCTCTGGAGTTGTGTGGGAGAACAAGTTATCCTGAGTAGCCACATATTCCATCATGAATCAGATGTGCACACTCTGGTTTCCACTTTTCATAACATATGGACCCTTAGTTTCCACTTAAATTTAAATAAACACTTCACATCAACATTTTTCAGTGGTTATCAGTGCTGGGTGACTCCACTAGGCACCTGGCAAAAATCCTGCCCAGTGTTTTTTAATGTCTTTGTTCAGACTGACTGTGTTACACGCAGGGTCTTAAGCCTGTCTGAAGACAGTCCTAATAACAAAATAGAATATCCATCAGACATGAGCATCTGTAGACAAATAGGGAGCTGGACAGGGAAAATACAAACAAGGAATCTATGACAAGTGTCTCCACAGCAGAACATTATCAGGGTCTTAAATCATTGCACACAGCACTCGTAACAGAAAAGAAGCAAAGTGTGAGAAGCCAGGTGTGCAAGTCTGATTAATCTCTTCTGGCTGACGTTCTTCATGCTCAAGAGAATAACGAGCAATTTTGCAAGATACTGGTTCCCAGTGGGGTTGTGACCACTCAGAACTGTGCAATAACTTGTATGCTAGAAATGATGAAAAATATGTTAGACATCAACTTCCCCACTCCTGATGACAATAAGTTACTTAAAAGATTGTTGTAGGTCACAATATTTGCTGCTCATCAGATCTTTGACAAGCAGGTCAGCCCTTACACCTTCCACACAGATCATTTTTCTAGCAGCTACAGTTGCTGCATTTCCTTTGGGGTTTTCAGGAGATGGATAAACACATCTTTATTTGTTGCACAGCTTTGCTCCTGTGTGGTTCTTCTGAGGTGTTTGTGGTGCCCTGGAGCTGGACACCAAGTACAGCAGGTCTGATGCTTCCCAGGCACTGAAGGTGGCTGTAGAGTTGGTGCTGGAGATGGGGTGTTAGGCAGTTCTGGGAGTATGGCAGCAAATGTTGCTCTAGCAGGGCTGGTAGGAAAGCTCATTTAAATCTTCAAATTCTGCCCCAGCTCAACTTTTGCATGGAGAAAGAGGGTATTCCTGGGAATCCTGGGCTTGTGGAAGAGCTGCCAAATGTGAGCCAGCATTGCACACTGACAGCAAGGAATGGCAAAAGGCTCTTGGGTGGTACGAGTAGAAACACAGCCAAGAGATCAAAGGATTATTCCCCTTCTATTCAGCATTCCTTAGATTGTACCTAGACTACTGTGCAAGCTTAGGATCTCCCAGGAAAGCTATCAAAAACCTGGAATGAGTTGAGCACAGGGTCACTGCAAGGGTTGAGGGCTCAGCTTGGAGGAAAGACAGGTTGCAGGGGGAATACCTAACAGGAGCCTTCCAGTCCATACGAGCAGGTTATCAACACGGTGGAGCCAGACTCTTCACAGGGAGGAGGAGACACAGTGGACAAAAAAATGAAACTAAAGAGGTTCAAAACTGGATTCTAAGGAAAATATTTCCCCACCATGAGAACTGCCAAACAGTGCAGCAGGTTTGCACAGACAGGTTGTGCAGCTGATATCCTTTGGAGTTTTCAAGGCCCAGCTGGACAAAGCCTGAGCTACCTGGTGTGATCCCACATCTGGCTCTGCTTTGAGCAGGAGGTTGGATTAAAGACCTGCTGAGGTTCTTTCCCCCTTGAATGACCATATACTGTGAACTTTGCTGCACTATACACAACTACAAGTAATAATACAACTTGTCATACAGCTAATGAGTTACTCTTTAAATTCCATCCAAGCTATTAATTCTGTAAAGTAATGTGCAAAAAAAGAAAACCAGTGCAAAAACCAATGCTGTCTGTTGAGGGAGCTCCACAGTGGAAATGGAGTGATACGCCTGGTATTTGCTGGCAGCATTTGGACAAGTAGCTTTTACTTTTTCAGGACTTTTCTCCAGTAACCACTTGTGCCTAAACAACAGGAGTCTCTTTTCTTATTTCAAGGAGGTTTTGAGCAGATCCATAAGGACAAGTTAAAAACTGTTCTCAAAGACTTGCCATGCACCTCCTGCTGACTACAGCAAGATCTGCAGCCATGTCTTCAGGGAAGATTGGAGACAGAAATTCTTTGCTGTTCTTTTGTACCACATATGCATCCAAGGCTCAAGTTGAATCTAGAGAACAAAAGCAAGGCATTCTTAGCCTAAAGGGCTGAAAAGTATAGCTCTGCATGAATTCCTGTGCAAGACCTTGAAGGGTTTCAAAGATGAGAAGATTTCCTGGTGCCTGTATGTGCTATGTACTCCCCTCCAGGTAGCAGCACAGGGGGGAGGTATGGAGACAGCAGATGTATCAGAGTCCAGTTTCCCATGAAAACCTGGTGAAGGAGAGCTGTTTTTGCTCTGCTGCTTCTCCTTCAAGCACACAGTGAGAGAACTGTCCCTTGCCCACACATGGATGCAACCTCTCTTCATGGAGAGCAGAGCAGGCAGCTGGAGGTAACGCCACAGTGGAGGAAGCTTGTGGATTGTCTTGGGCTCATCTACAGAGGAGTCTTCTGACACACATGTGACTATTGCATTATAAAATACTGCAGGGAGCACTTATTGCATAATTTTTAGTTGCAAACACTTTTATAAAGCTGTCACTAATAACTAGGTGTGGCAATGCAGCAGGATCCCAGGCATTCACATTCTCCTTCTTGGCTTGTCTGCATTAGCAAAAGTAACTTTTGAGGACTTAACATTTCCTACCCTGCTAAATGTTTGCCTCTAATTATGAATTAGTTTTGACTCTACATAGACAAAACTAGAAAGCACAATCTCAGAACCAAAAATGTCCTATATGCCTCTTCAAAATCTTGAATGAAGCAAACAAGAGAATGCGAGAGACTTTTCAAAGCTTAAATGCAATAGCTAAGTGGCCAGATACAAGAAAAGCTACACTCTGCTGTAATATTAGAATAAATTTGGGCTCAAACACACTCATGTATTGCTGAGATCCCATTTTAGTGGCAGGTATTTTTGTTCCCTGATGTTTTAGGGGACTTTATGGGTTACTGGGAACTCAGTTGGAAAATATAATTAATTTCAGAAAACATTATCTGTGCTGGTGCGAATTAACAGCTTAATGAATCAAGATCAAAGGCAGCCTTACACCACCGGGGTCTATCAAATCAGACATGACTAGTCTCCTTGTCACTTTTGGCCATTAAACACTTTATGATAATCTGGGGACTTTATCCCAGCACCCCAATTAAATTTGGTCCCAGGCGATTAGTTCAGCTCCTCCTACATTTTCAGCAAAGGAAGCTGCAAATGTTATTCTAAATGCCTGGGTTCTGCATGTGGATATTGGAGAAATAAAACAGAGAAAGAAATTCTGTCCATGAGCATTGCCTAATAATAATCATATCTGAAAACCAGTAGAAGGCTCACAGGAGGTGACTGGCCAGCAGGAAATGCACAGCAGTGAAAGAACAGGATGAAAACAGTTAAGGCTCATGTTTCTCTCCCAGGGTTGCCTGTCTTCTAAGGCTGCGTGGGCACTTCCACACCCAGTGCTGTGACAGGGACATTCCCTGTGGAGGCAGCACCACCAAGCCCATGGGAGATGGCATGAGGCAAAGCATGGAGCATCTTCTGCAGCAGTGGTGGCACCACTCCCAGTGGCTGCTCTGCAGTCTGGTCTCGGCTCTGGCCTTGTTTCTGTGTTGTCCCATCCCCACATCCCTCAGCCTGGAGAAGAAGCATGCCAAGGTTGTGTGATTTATATTTGCTGTAGGCCATTCTCTCTTCCTTTCACCTTTAAAATGGATTTTTTTCTTTTCATTCTCCCCAAGATTAAATGTGCTCTTACGTGTTTATTTAGGCATGCTCTTTTATGTGCATTTCTTATCAGTTGAAAGGCCAATCTTTGTCTTGGCACAGGAGGATGGATGTCTGAGTTGGTTCAAAATGCTTTCAGAGGTAAGGAATGTTTCTTTTCTATTTCTAAAACCTGTATTAAGTCCTTTGTCAAATTCTGCAAGTCAGTTCTCGTGACTTTATCGCAGACCTTCGGGATAAGTTCACAGCAAGAGGTGGTCAGACTCAAGGGAAACTTTTCTTTCCTCCACATTTGTATTTCAAATATTTCTTTTTTTTAATGGGCTTGAAATAGAGCATATTTCTATTAAATAAATACACATATACATGTAAAGAAAAGTTGAGTTGTTTCTGCATTTTCATTGTGTACCTGAACCCATCACAAGATCACATCTTCTCTCATATTCTCCTTGAACAGAACAACCAGACCATTAAACCACTGTCACTCTGCACTAGCCATGACTAGGATGTCTTAATTTGTCCTTCATCCAAATTCTTCAGTAGAAAAATGTGTATGCAACTAGAAAAGTCTTCACCTCGAACGCCAGAATTCAGATTTTGCTTGTTTTCTCACACACAAGCTGAGGATGTCTCTGGAGTAATTAGTAAAAGAATAGCATTAATTCTGCTTCTCACTGATGAGGATGCTTCATTAGGATTGATTGCTCATTTCCCAAGATTGTAAATGGCTAATATAAATTCCAGTGGAGAACACAAGGCACTGAGCAACATGTATATCCTTTAGACCACCAAAGCAAATGGACCCTTAAGAACAAACTTAATACTTGTATTTATAAGGAATGTATGAATGAGGGTTCCACTTCCACCAGGAATAGCTGTCAATGAAATTAGGGCTCTATGACTAAATTTGCATTTCTGTTCCTTTCCCTTGAAGGTTCTGTATATGCATGTACAAGAGTCTGTCTATGTGCACATACCAGACTTTATTTAGGACTGGAGGAGACATGACTAAAGGCCACCACAAAGTAAGAGAAGTCACAGTTCTGTTTCACCTTCACTGGAAAGTCATCACCATCGAGCAACTCACTTATGCTGATAGCTTGAGCCTGATTCTACTTCACACAAAATCTGCAGCTGCAGAAAATAAAATCTACACCAGAAGCCCTCATCCTTTGATTCTTTTGCTATCACTTCCAAAAGAAAGGCTTATGAATGAATGACATTTAGTACCTGAGTTTTTTTCCTATGCTATTCCTATTTTTTTTCTTTCTTCCTTATTGGCCTCATTTCTGAACATCTTCTTGTAATTGGGACAGAGTATTATGGGAGATCATAGGAAGCTGGTTTTGTCCTTACATGAAGTTATTAATACTGCCCTTTCAGTTTGCAATATAAGGCAAACTATTAACCATTATGTGCAGATTTTGACAGGCAAGAAAGTAAGGAGGTTTCACATAAAATGTACAATACTATACAGAACCAAATGGTGTGGTCATCCAAACAGAAACACGAAGAGACTACATAGAGATGTGAGAGAAAACTAGAACATGCTCTTTCCTAATGAGCTCTTTCCTGATATAGATCTTAACCTGAATAAAATGGGTATTAAAAAACAATAAAGGGGAAAAAATCCCTATAATGTATAAATGTGACTCACATCACATAATTTCTCACATCAGCCCTGAATTATATCAGGGCAGCAACAACACAAGACTGACCCAGGGGGAAGACTGGGAGCTGCCCCAGTACAGAGATGCACCACACCACGTGCTGAACTCAGGATTTTGAAGTGCTGCCTCCTGTGCAGCAGCTGCAATTATGAGCAGACTGTTCAAAAGGTGCAGGCAAGCATTTAAGGAATCTTTTTTGGTGTGTGTAAATGTAGCCATGCTTTGCTTCAGCAGCCTAAATGAGACACTGGAGAGAGGAGTACCTAGAACTTTGAATGTCAAAGAGCTTGGACACTTGTGAAAACATGTGGAACACAAAAAGGAGCCTGTGTTGCCTGTGTTGTTTCCAGGCAGTAAGAGTGAAATTGCAGCATAAACTGTAGGACACCAAAATCCTGGACTCACCAGCAGGAGGGGAGTAGTCACAGCTGGGTGGAAAAGGGGAGCAGTCAGGCAGGGTGAGCAGGGAAGCAAAATGGCAAAAAGTCATGGGACAGATCTGCCTTTGTAAGGATCAGGGGGCAAGTAAATGAGAAACATATGGAAAGATATAGGGTGTGTGGAGAGGGACCTGCCCATATGACAACTGAGGGTACAAGCAACAAAGGGCAAAAGGAGAAATCAAAACTCTTTCCCCTCAGCTCTCACACCTTTCCTCATTAAGGCCATTTAAAGATATCTTACTATTTTCTTGATACTTCCTTTCCCATCAAAGCACATCCTGCAATTTCAGTGGTGATGGTAAGTCTTGATGAATAGGAGTGAGGAGGGTTAGGAAATGCCACAGCAGTCTTAGGCAATTACAGCTGAGAGGGGAAGTGCCCTGGAACAACCTTGATGAAGGCATACTCTGCAGATTTCGTGATCCCTGCCCTAGGTACAACACACACATTATCAGCACACACAACAACAAGTGCAAACAGCACTACAGAAGGAGGAAGAACATTGAAAACCTTGCTATAATGGCAGTTTGTCCTACAAGGGAAGCGGTGGTGCTGAGGCTCCAGGAATACCTACTTACCAGTTAAGTGGCTGGCAATCCTGGCAATAGGTTTAGGAGGCAGGGCAGGGGGCTGTTTGAGGAGGGACAACTGTTTCACTGGGGTGTCCTCATGGTCTCCAGGGAAAGCGGCAGATTTTTTGGGGGGAAGTAGCAGGACTGGCTTAGCTGTAGGATCTTGGGACAGGAGGACGCCGGATTCATTGGATGTGGGGCTCTCTTCAGACACTGGAGGACACAACCACATCATAGACCCAACAACGTTACGAGCAAAGCAGCAGCGGGTACAGCCGAAGGGAGACAAGAAAAGCAGCACAGCAATGCAGATTAGGAACGACCAAGAGATTTCACTCAAACATTGTATAACGTAGAAAGGAAAGAAGGAAGGAAGAAAGAAATAAAGAAAGAAAGAGAAAGAGTAACACACATTTACACAACAGCCAATTTCCCATTACCTCTGACAGAAGACAGCTCCCTTATGTCAGGCTGGGACATATTCCCATATCTTGAACACAAATTGAGCCTTAAAATGTCACATCTCTGGCAGTCTGTCACCACAGCTTGCTCAGGACCAGATAAGTTAGCAGGTGATCTCTAAACTTATCCTGTAAATGTAAAAGCACCTCACGGGGCCTACTCTGCTTCAAAGAGCTGTGCAAGATCATGGGTAATTAATTCTACTGCTCACTCTTCCTCACTCCGCCTATGTCCACAACTCTGGGCAGCACAAAGCAATGCAGAAAGAGGAGCTAACCTCAATGCTGTCTCTCTGCATGGGCAGGGGAAGGAGTGCAGCTAGCCTCACCCAGGGTAGGGCAGCTGGATGTCTTAGTTACTGACAGATGCCTGGTGTGAACATCACCCAACACCACGTGGCAGCTACAGTGCACAATGTTGTACCCTGGGGTTCAAACATCTTGTCAGCTCTCTGCTCTAGAGCTCATTGGCACAACGGAGATGTAGACAAAGATCTAGAAATCTGCTCTGACATGCTCACAAAGTGCAGGAACTTAGTCTTACTCCTAAAGAGGTGAGGTTACTACTATGCTAAGTCAGTCAAAATTGCTTGTAGAGCACTCTGTGACAATCTCTATGCTGTCGCCACCTTTTACACCAGGAGACCTTCATCTTCAATAAAGATTTCTCAGGATTAAACACCAAATGTCAGAAGTCAAAAACTTGTTTGAAACAGGTTAGAGTATGTATATGACCACGCAAACAAGATGTTACCTGTCCCATCCATGATCTCTGTGGTTGGGAGCACCTCGTATGAGCAGGGTTCCACAGATGCTGGGACTGACTCCAGTTCTGCTAGGGCTGGCAGGGATACCTGGCTGGAGCTCAGCACTTGCCCAGAGCCCAGAGGCTGCCCGTTCTCCAAAGCTCCTTCTTCATTTGGTATGGAAAGTTCCCCATCTGTTCATGGTTGGAAGAAAGCAGAATGACAAAAAAGATGCATAAATAAGGTGCGGAAAGATTTTTAAATGAAAGCTGGTATCACCACTACCTTGCTTTCAAATGAGGAACCCAGACTGAAATCTTGTATGCGTACATGGTTGGGTGTGCATGGAAAGGTTTTGGTAGCACAGGGGGCTACTGGGGTGGCTTTTTTGAGAAGCTGCCAAAAGTTTCCCCCAAGTCTGATGGAACCAGCTCTGGACAGCTCCAAGATGGACCCACTGCTGGGCAAAGCCAAGCCCATCAGCAACAGCGTAGAACCTCTGGGGTAACATATTTAAGAAGGGAGGAAAGAAAACCCCACAACAACTGCAGCCAGAGAGAGGAGTGAGACTGTGTGAGAGCATGACTCTCACCAAGGTCTGTGAAGAAGGAGAGGAAGGAGGTGCTCCAGGTCCTGAATCAGAGGTTCCCCTGCAGCCCGTGGTGAAGACCATGGTGAGGCAGGATGTTCTCCTGCAGCCCACTGTGGTCTATGGCTGAGCAGATATCCACCTGCATCCCTTGGAGGATCCCATGTTGGAGCCTGAAGGAGGCTGTGACTCAGTGGGAAACCTGTGCTGGAGCAGCTGCTGGCAGGACCTGTGGCCCTGTGAACAGAGGATTCCACACCAGAGCAGGTTTGCTGGCAGGGCTTGTGACCCATGGGGAACCCACAATGGAGAAGTCTATTCTTGAGAGACTGCACGCTGCAGAAGGGACAGACACTGGAGGAGTTCATGAAGAACTGCAGCCCATGGGAAGAACTCACACTGGAGAAGTTTGTGGAGGACTTTCTCCTGTGGGAGGGGCCCCACACTGGAGCAGGGAAGAGTGTTAGGAGTCCCCTTTGAGGGGGACACAGCACCAGAGACAATGTGTGATGAACTGACCACTGTCCCCACTCCCTGCCCCCCTGAACCAGTGCAAGAGGAGGGAGAGAAATCTGGGAGTAAAGTTAAGCCTGGGATGGAGGGAGGGGTGAGGGAAAGGTGTTTTTAGGATTTAGGTTTTATTTCTCGGTATCCTACTCTGATTTGATAGGCAATTAATTTAACTAATTTCCCCAAGTCAAGTCTTTTTTGCCCATGATGGTAATTGAAGAATGATCTCTACCTGTTATTAAGACTTGGGAATGATCTGTCAAGTACCTCAGTTGATCTTTTGCTTGCCCTAGGATGGTCATTATGAACCATGGTCTGATCTGGTGGATTCCTGACCATCCCCGACCCATGGGGACATGCAGCCCAATCCAGTGCCAAAAAATCTGTTTCCCCTCTGTCTCTGTTGAAGCTGGGAAGTCAGGAATGACAGTGGGCTGGAACTGAAGCTATGAACCTTTCTTAAGGAGTACTAATATATACTGTATATAATTTGTAATATTTTAATAATAATAATAACAAGAACTTTTACCTTATCTTACACCAACCTTTATGCTATAAGGGACACAAGCAAAATCACAAGAAGGAATATGGCCCTATTTTATACATAAATAACCACATTTTATGTAAGGGAGAGAATAATTTTTATAGTTGCCTGATGTAAGGTCTTGGTACAGGGATATATCAGATTCAATTCAGAAAGCCTGTTTTTATAGTTACTAATAATATCTCCTCTATCTGAGCAAAATTTCTGCAAGAGCAGCTGGCATTTTCTTTCCTATCAAACACCACTTCACATTAGAAATAATAAAGAACAGAAGCAAGGATTCAGATAATTCTCCATGGTGTCAACCCCCGTGATTTTTATCTCAGAACTTGTTAAGCACAGCACTCTGGTACCTGGAGGCAATCACTACATGGATATCTCAATTACAGTTTTAAAAAGGAAAGTGTTCAGCCCCTGTGGTTACAAATGGAAGCCTGAAAATATAACTGAAATGTGACCTGTAGTACTAAAATCCAGCAGGCAAATACGCGGAGACTAATTTTACTAAGTATTTAAATTCCTTTTTAAAGTGAAACCCAGGAGTTCAGGATCTGGTTTTTGATTTTTGGGCACCTCTGATTAGCCATGTTACTGCTCATTGTACTGAGTGGAGCTGTACATCATGCAAGTGAGTGCACATTTTACCCTCACAGGGCTCAGATATGCAAACCACTTTGGAAAACAATACTGAAAAAAAAGTTTGGTGTTAGGGTTAGCAACCAACAAGTCTGAAAGTGCATTAGCTGATAACTATTCAGAATTATACTTCTGCCATTTAAAGCTTCTTTACAGAGAGTGAAGACAGTCTCTTGTTTATTTTGGAATTATAATAAATACCAAGGTCTTGACTTTCTTGGTTTTGATGGAAGCTTTTTGAAGACCCAGAGAGCTCCTACGGTACACAGTCACATCATGCCAGACTCAATCCTGACCCACAGCTCTGAGAGCCACCAACTGAGCTGGCTAAAAGGTGACAACATGAATCAAAGCTGAAGGTTTGGCCAGGTGTTCTCAGCGCAGCATCCTTTCTAATGGTCATTCAATATAAACCCATCTATTTCCCTAGGCCCTAAAAATCAAACAACAGCCAGTATTTAAGCTGAATGTTTTTCAGCTTGGCTGTTTGGGCAGCAATGCTGTGTATTCTGTGCTCATTCTGTCTCCCTTTTATAACCACACACACAATTACACGTGTTTGGCATAAGGGCTGCTGTTCTCTCAGTTACCTGCTTTCAGGAAACAGCATAACTGTTTCTTATGCAGAGCAACTGCTTCTTGAATCAAAGGCAGTGATTGTGTCCAGCAATATAGTCATTAATTCAGACTAAATTTGACTGTAACTGTGAGCAGAGAAAAAGACGCATGATTAAACCAGTAACATTTGTTTTTTGGAGAGGTATCTACATATTTTCATGAAGTGAGATGCCTATCGTAATATGCTGAGCATGTGGAAATCTTACTGTCTTAAGTGCACTTTGTGCTTCTCAAGATATATTAGCATGATTTAAGAAAACAGCATTCAATGAACCATGAGGATTTATGATTGCAAAAAAGTGAAACGTAAGATAAAATTCTGGCTTTTACTTTTTGTCATAATAATAGGCATGACAGCTTTCTGTACTGACAGAGCAGTAAGATTTTTTAATCTTACCTCTGAATATCTCTAACCTTCATTTGGAGTCTAAAACTTGTCCTTGGATTTAAGTGAAACCATCAGACATGGCACTTTAATATAAACCCTGCATCAGGTCTTGCTTAAAGAAGAGCTACAAGGGGAGCTGCTTGAGTACAGCAAACAGATCAAAGATATGGATGGAATAATTTGTAGAGTGAAGAGTATCTTAGTGTGAATTAATCCTGCATCACAGACATCTTGACAACCAGATACAAAAAGCAAATTATTTATTATTTTTAAAGCTACTCTAGTTAGCTGACATATGAATGAAAAGAATCCTGGTAATGCAATTGTTACATATACATGGATGAACTCATTATGTTCAGAAACTGGCTTTGAGTTTAAAGTTAATTTTGCACGGTGATAACACATGTAATCTTTTGTTCTCACACTTAGTAGATCCTTTGCTGTATTTTCACAGAGCCTGATGCTACTTAGAGGAGAATGACTTCCCCTAAGAGCATGAGCTTTGGTAACATCAGCTGAATCTGGGACCATGAGAGGGTAACTTGACCTCTGCAGCAAGAGGAGCACAGGAAGGCTGCTCTTCTGTTACTCAGGACACTCTGCACACCTGAAGGCACTGAGGAAACAGGACCTCAGAGGAAAAATTGCCTGAACTCACCTGCCATTTCTACTCTCAGCGCTTTAAAAACATTGCCTGGTGTGAGGCAGCCCACAGTGCACCCTGCTGACTGACAGAGCAGTCCTTTTGTGTCCCTCATGCTGTAGCTCTGCCTCCCCTCTCACTGTGTCTTTTACTCTGAATACCTTCACCTATGGAACCTCTTGCACATCTGAAGAGTGCCATGCTCATGCATTCCTCCTATGGACAAATGGCTATAGAAGGCAAAATGAAGAGTTTGACACCCTGGGAGTTTTTTTGAATTAGGTTGTCTCTTTCAGTACTTGTCTGCTCCCCAGTAAGCCTGTCCAGGCAAGTATTCTTGATGGCAAAGGACAGGAATAGCACATGAAAATTCATTGTCCTTCTCTGCCATGACTTCTATGGGTAGGGGATGGAAAGCTGAGTGTTCTTGCACATGATCAAGATCTGCCCCTGGGATCCTCCTCCACTTCAGTCTCTAAGCAGACCCAATTTTTTTGGATCCCACAAGACAGACTGCTTCTGGAGGAGTTCAAAACCTTTTGATTCCACTGCAGCAAAACTGAAGTGGCTGCCATCCTTCCTCCTTGCTGCATTACCAAAGCCACTTCTTCAAGCTTATCCTCACACACTGCCACAAAACTTGCCTTAGCACATAAGTGCAACACATCCAAATCTTGTCAGGATTTAGTTTATCTGAAATTTAAGTCTAAATCCACCATTTTGATTAGATAGACAGTATAAAAATACAAGAGTATAAGGGATGAAGACTGCCCACGCTTGAGAAACCATTGTACCACTGCCTCTGGAGCAAGCAATCAATACACCCTCGTGTTCAGAAATTTCACATTACAGGCAATCTCACCTACATTCAGACAGAAGAAGAGGTATCAAAATACTACAAATAGATTTAATTCTTAGACCAGAGGGCAATTCCAAAGACAGATACTTATGGGGTGGTTACACCTTCATGTGAAAATCAAAGGTGTTTTTCTATGTGCAGGAGCAATGGTATTGCAAAAACTGAGCTCTTCTAACTGCTGAGGTGTGTTCTGTGTTGCAGGTGGACATGGTATTTTTAACCTCTCAGCACTGCCTGCCCACAAACTGTTAGAACAGCAGGAGCCTCATCAGATGCTTCAACTTACTATTTTCCAAAAGTACAGAGTATTTGAAAAAATTATAACCTTTGCCTACATTTTCAGAATCGTCAAGTCACAGAGCCCTGGAAATGGAAGATAACAGAAGCTGATTTGACCATGAGTCTGGCCCTTAGTAAGAAAAGAGCTCCCTGCAGTTCAGTCTGGAGCAGTTTCACTTGACTAGTTTAAGTGTGGGGGTCACTGAGTGATAAAAGCATTTCTTGTTTTCCAAACACAGCAGCTGGACTGTGTGACACACAGCAGTGACCCTCCCACATGGGAGCACTGTGACTTACTGCACTCTGCTAACTGGCACCTGCTGGGTGACACCAAGTCCTTTGAAGAGCCAGCAAGTCCTGAAGCAAACAGGTCAGAGCATCATTTGAAACAGCAGGGAAACAAACCAGCTAATTCTATTTTCCTTCAACAAAGAAGACATGACAAAACCAACATTAAGTAACACAGCAGGAATTTTGTTCTTGGGTCAGTCTGTCCACACGAGGTTTCATTTGAACTGTATGGATTTTTTTAAGACAAAAAGCTGGAATTACTCATAGGCTGATTGTGCCTGCTTTGTCCACCTCTTAGGAAAGGGAGACAAAGAGATTCAGCATTCTGGCTACACCCACTGTCTGTGCAAGATGCCTCTTGGCATGGAAGATGCTACCATAACCAAATAAAGCCTTTTGCTACAAAATGCCAGAAGTCTACTGTGTTTTCTTGAAGGCTTAGAGATTACCTAACAGGAATTACAAGGAAAATGTTCCTCCCACTTAAGGTTCACACTGAGATATGATATTAGAATTACTCTCAGATTATTACACCACTGGAGGTAATAATGTTTTTGCTCTACACATCTTGCCTTGCTCATATCCTTGTATCATCAAAGCTATTTGATTACTGCTGCTATCCCTGTGTATTACCACTTTCTTCTCTGCCTGATCTCTTTGTTTCAGGGAGGAGCACCAATTCTTATATTCTCTATGTCTGTAACCAGCAGGAATAATGTAGGATACTGCCTAAGGAGTCCAACTGTTTTGCATTGTAGTTTCCCTTTTAGAGGCACTTGACAGTGAGAAAGTCCAATGCCTCTTCTTTATGCACTGGAAATAAGGAGAAGTGGCACATATTTCATATCTGCTTTGAAAAGGTGAAAAATTACTACAAAGAGGAATTAGTTCCTTTCTTTCAAAGACCTCCAGGCAGCTTGGTATCTGCTTCCCAAGATGACACAGAAGATTACAAACTACAGCACTATTTGATCAATAGAGAAAGCTGCAGTGCATGGGTAGCAATGCAGGGGCCATCTCCCCAGGTTTCAATGTGGAAGGCAGAATCCAGCTGCACAGGAAAGATTTTCCCTTGAGATGTCTTTTAGTGTATGAAGGGACCCTATTTTTTTGTTTGTTTGTTTTGCAGTGCTTTGCATTTTTTCCCACTTAAAAAAATGAAAAGATTGGGTTAGTAAACTTTTAATTTTCCACTAAGCTAGACTAAAAAGTAGGTAGCAGATCTAAATGCTCCTAAATTTATAAAGCAGACCATGTTTCCAATATATGTGAAAATTTATAAATTCTATTGACTTCTAACTGATTTTGTACTGGTATTGTTAAAGACTTCTACATTTTGAATTAATGAGGCTTTAAATAAATTCTACTGAGATTAAGCGGCAACTTCGTCATGTTTTTATATGATTTGTTGAATTAATTGCCTTAGTTATTGACAAGGGAAGCAGCAAAACAAATAAAAGCTGCAGTTAAAGATTGACACATACATAATAATGTCATGTATGGCATTACCAGTGCAAAATGATGTTTGTAAAACAATGGCATTTTGCATAAAAAAGCCATTACCAACTCAACAAATTAATTATCCTGAACAAGGAATTATTGTCTCTTCTGAGCTGCTTCAAGGGAAAGTACATTGTTCTGTGCTCATGAGGATCCCAAACCTTTCAATGTTTCCCTTTTCCACAACAATTAATCCCAAAGTGACTCAACCAGACAATGGTAACAAAGCAGGCATGGACCTGCTCCATCTCTCCATAGCCTGGATGCTTTGCTTTGTTGCAGAGAGCAACTACTGCCTGTTGCTGTGGTTTTTATTTCTACTGCTTTACATTTCTGATTAGTTTTCATTTTTATTTGCTAAGTAACTATCACATGTATCCAACAGAGAGGGCCAGACCATGGGAGAATCAAGAGAGGTGTTTGGAGACCTTATTCTGCACAGTCTTGCAATTCAGGACTCTTCCCAGTTCCTTGTCTTACAATAATGTAATGTCTGTCTGTAAAACTATATGGCATGTCAATTTAATGTTGTGAAAAGAAGAACACTTACCTTTATCAAAAATTTCTTTCAGCACTCCTCGTTTTATAAGCTCCTCTCTGCTTTGCCTCATTGACATTTTTCTTTCCAAAGCTGTAAGCAAAGGATAAGGGTCAATATAAATAGAAAAGGGAAATAATTGTTATAAAAGGCTCTACGCCTTTAAAAGCATTTAAAAAAATGTTCTTTTTCCTTTTCAAGTCAGTGGCAGTTTAGCATCTCAAAATAAAGGCTACTGGCAGTCCAGAGAGTCTGTCTGCTGCTGCAATGAGGCTGTTATTGACAGAAATGGCTACGGGCTGACTGATGTGAGGGCATCTCTGCACTCCCATTGCTTGATTTTGACATATGACCCAAGCATGTCTGTGGAGAATTAGAGACAGCAAAGGGAGAAGAAGGAAATTAGTGCAGAGACTGGAGAGGGAGAGGGAAGAAAGAAGGCAACACAAGGGGTCACACCAATGAAAGATGTGGCCTCAGAACATGTTAACAGAAGAGGATGGAAGCCAAGGCTTCTTTGCCACCAATTCCAGTGAGAGCAGATGGAGGTGTTTGGACAGTGCAAAACATGAGCTGTTTAATAGAGCCTTCTCCTCCCTGGAAGGGTGTTTTCCCCTAAAGAGATGGAAATGATGGAAAACCCAAGAGAGCCACTCTAACTTACACCAGATCTGAACAGCCCAGTTCTGTATTGGCAGCTTGGAGACCACAGTCACCAAGGCAGCAAAACGGCAAGCAGAAAATACATGTTTCTTCAGTTCAGCAGTAATTAAAACAATGTCCAATTAACAAAAACACCACAAAGGACACGCACTCAGGCAAAGACCTGAAAGCCAGCAAGCCAGGGCTGCAAGAAGTGATGTGCACAAGAGGCTGTGACTGCACCTGCTCGGCGAGAGACAACCCTGTGCCTGCCAAAAAAGAGGCACAGTCAAGGGCAAACTGCTTCTGCCATATGCTCCTCCATCAGACAGAGGCACGCACACACCAATCAACAGGGACTCAGCATCTCCACTCTGCCCAAGGCAGAATTAAAGCAAAACGGGCTTGGAAACCCTCTCTGCATCCCTGAAAACAGCAGGGTGTAACCTTTCCTGGTACTGCTCTGTGTTGGCTGTTCCCAGAGGGACTCAGATTTGGTGAATTGGCTGTGCTCATACTGACACACTGTGCTCATTGCAACTTGTTTGCTGTCAGAGACTTAGGGCTTAGTTTGAACAAGGCCAGCTCTGCTTCACTCTTCTATACAGGATAAATTTAGGCTTCTCTGTTTCTAAAATCAGTTTTGAACAGGTATACTTCAGGACCAGCAGGTACACTCAGAAGGTAATAAAAACTCTGTTCTCCCCTAAATACACGCTCTGAACTCCAGTATGGACCAGAATTAAAGGCAGGTCCTTTTGCTGAGGCACAAGACCCCACACCCACTAGCCAAGCACACACTGCAGGTTGATTTTAGAGGTTGTTAACATCACACAGCATTTTCCAGAGTGCCTTAGACCCATTGGAAGAAGCACTTCAAGCACCTCAACTGACTTGCAGTGAAACACCAAGCTTTAAGTTTCTAATATGCTTTTGAATAGAAAGACCTAACAACCAGGCTTTGGAGTCACACTGCAGACTGCTCCTCAACCTGCCTTTTCCCTGTGCTGAAATGGTCTTGTTCTGGTATAGCATTAAAGCTCTTTCCTTTTCTTCCTTAAAAATAGCTGCCTTCTGCTCCTCCCCCCAAAAAAAAAACCCCAAAACCCCAAACAAAAAAAAAAACCCAAAAAAACAAACACAGCCAAACACACAAACAAGCCAGAACAAACTAGAGGTGATTCCTGAGCTTTCTCCCACCAAAGAAATTGTTAAAACCTTGACTGATTTTAAGGAGCTATTTGGTGGCGCCCAAGTCCTTTGCAATAAGTCTCAGAAAATGTAATTTTCTGTTGGTGTGAGTAGCAAACAGCGCCCAGTGTGTCTGAACTTGCTCTTCAATGGGAAATCAAGGCAGGTGAATCAGCAGCAAAGCAGCAGTTTCTGCATACAGAAAGACCCTCCAGTATTGGCCAAGACTTCTCAAAGTAGTAGACTATTTCTGAAGGTCAGCAGAACTTCAAAGAATACATACATTTGGAAGACTGTGTGTATATATATAGGCTTTTCAGATACTTCCTTTCAGTTGTAATCTGCTTGTGGTTCAAGAATGAAAAAACCCATGACCTCCCAGCTGAAGCTCAGACAAAACCAATTTTTTCAGTTTCTAAATCCTAAGTAAGTACGGGACTTAAAGTATTAATTATTTTCCTACTAAGCCAGTTTAATTAATAAGATATTTAGAGGAAGGGCATGCTGGGCTAAGAGCAGCACTGAATGATAATAACAGATGTTATACTATAACTATGGAACATGCTGCCTTTCTTCAATACAAATCTTCCTCCCAAACAAGTGTTGCATGTTTAAGTGCATAACCTGCTATGCCACCACTGGATCAGCTGGGACAAAAATACAAGCACTTAAATGCAGAACCCATTAGGATCTAACAGCCTGAACAATGAAATGCTTTACTCGGTCTGGATTTCTCTGGCAAAGGTTGCCAGTTCTCTTACGCAGGATTCTCTTTTCAAGCAGAATGCTGATACAAAAGGAATTCATTCACTCTCTACTGAGAAGGGATCCATTCACAGCAGAGGATAAATAAAAACCTCTGAATTAATCCTTGATTCATGAGAACCGTGTAAATTCTGTGATGGGGAAAAATGAAATATAATTAATATTTAACAAAAGATGTAGTGCTTAATTAGTGGTTTTCCTTGGTGATTAACCTCATTTTTTTTTCATTTGTATAACCTTCCAGGAGATTAGAAATAAGCATTAAGCCCTCTTTATGGGATCTCCTTATGCCAGGAACTAGTCATCATAACAAATTCATCCACTCTCCGAGCAACTCTCCATTACTAGTTTATAGAAATGAGCCTATATGTATTTTATGGTATAAGCATACAGATTTTGCCAGCATGCTCTGCAGCACACTGTTCCTTTTAAGCTTTGATGAAGAAACAGTGGGAAATGTTTTTATGAATGTTTCTGAGCTGGTAGTTCTGAACTCGTCCCTCAGGAGCAGCACCCCTCTGCTGTTCAAGCAGTTTCTCTCTGTGGCAGACCCATTAAGATCAGTAAAGCCTCGACAGGGTCAGGAGCAGCTCCTGCCCCTCCGTTCTGGGAATCAAGTGCAGTTTTGTCTTTATTCCTTTCCAAGCTGCTGTGCTCTGGGCTGGCAGTGATTGTGGGCTGCTCCTCCAGCTGAGAAGGTGAAGCTTGCTGCTGCCTCTGTGCCAAGCGCTTCTGCTGCTCCATTACCCAGCCAAAGAGCCACTTACACAGGCAGGACATACAACCCTTCCATCCCTCCCATCCTTCCCTCCCAGATGAAGCATTCCAACCTGCATCTGCAGGAGATAATAAGAAATTAATTAATAAATATTAATACGCAAAATAATAATAAACCAGCCTCCTTTGCAGAACTTGTCATGATGCTGCTTAAACCAAGGGGAGGATTAAATAAACAAGTTCTGCCTTTTCTTCTCATCTGACAACCGAAACTAAACCCCAGTCTGTGCCAGCCTGCTGAATATCAACCTTAAACTTAACCCTTGGCCTTTGTCTTAAAAAGCACCCAGGGCTGCTTTGCATAAATTCTTCCTTTCAAAGGCCAGGATAATTTTCATGAGGATTTTAGGAAGCAAAGGTTGTTATAGGATGGAGCTTAGTGCAGAAGCTTTCTGGTGCATCAATTATACTTGTGCTCAATAGGAATCTGCCTTGCTAATAATTCAGATCTGAATAATTAGAAACAAGCAAACCAATTGCTTTGCACAATGTTTAGATAAACAACCATCAATATTTCCCTCAGACTTGTAAGGAAGGAGAGATTTTCTGATGTGATTGGATTATGCATCAAAACATGACACATCATCTTGAGGGTTTTCCAGCTTTGTTGACAAACAAATGGAGCAGGATTCATGTGATAGAAATTTTTACTTTGTGGGCTTCTGCCTCTGAGTTGACCTCCTTATAGATTAAGAGCAAGTCTCAGGCATGATTAACCTTAGCCTAATGTAAGCATGCAAACAAGACTGAACTGCACCCTAGAATTGCCTGTTAGGCTTCACTGACTGTAAAGGAAGCTCAGGGTGAGTAGCTGAGAGAAAAGATGCATAAAAATTGGGCTGATTACACTCCTGAAATCAAGGTTAGCTTTCAGAAACTCTGCTGTAGATGAAAGTCTCAGACAGAGCTGACAAAAATGCAGATGTGTCAGCTCACACAGAGCTCCATTAATTTTGGGATTGTTTTAATAGCTGTGGCATGACACCCAGCACTGCTTGGGGTTTCACCAGTGCCAAAACATAGGCTGGTTGAAATAACTGGTTTGTTTGCTTGGTGCTAAATACAGATTTTGCTTGCCTTCAAACATGCATAGGTCTCTTGAAGCCTGAGGGAAATAAAAACATTCCAACAGGTTTCTCAATCTTTGAGTCTTGAAGTTCCTTACAGAAGTTCTGAGTCTCTCCAATACCAGCCTGGGTTTTCCTCTAACAATATCATCCACAGAATCTGATTCAGACAGTTTACACCTACAAAGAATTAGGAGCTTCTTTTTGTCTCTGAGTCTGCCCATGACATTTCTTGTTCTGATCTAGCCTAGCACCCCCATTCTATGAGGCGACAAAATAGGTAGCACCAGTGGGAGAAAAGATGGGCTGGTATTAAAAGTTAAGCTTCATTTGAAAAAGTCTATTACAAATACCTCCCCAAATCAAGTATCACTAAAGTAGATGACCAAAACAATCCCTTTCAGTACGTGAATAATAAACTAATAACACAGGAACAAAAGCCAGCATTGATGTCACACTAAAGAGTAACTCAAAACACTCCTTAAGCAAACCACTACCATCATTACAGAAGTGGAAAAGTGAGGTACAGACAAGCTGAAACAACATGGCTTGTCACCTGCTGTATCAGTAGCAAAGCATTAACAGCACCTATTCTGTGTCCTTGGCCCAACACTCCAGGCTAGAAATGACCCTCTTAAACTTAAAAGTTGTTACCCTATAATTAAGGCAAATAAAATAATAGGAAAAAGAGGCAAAAATAAAATTAACCCCCTCCTACCAAACAATTAATTTCATTTTATTTCCAGTCTTGCAAGTACAATGGGATTTATTTTAGATTACTACTATGTAAAAGCACAGGGAAGATGATGTTAGGGTGGCATCTTGCTTCCACTCAAATTCAGATCAATTCAAGACACCAGTTCATTTCCAGTTAGAAGCACTGGACTGGGAGCATGGTAAACCTTGTGAGAGGTGAGCCTTTGAAATTGCACAGTAAAAATACACACATTCTTTTGAGAATGCAGGATCACATCTAAAATTTCTAGTTACTAACCAGGAGAGTTTAGGAGGTGTAACAGTAGGCACACCTGGCAACTACAGATAAAAATTCAATCACCTTTGCCTCACTGACTGAGAAAGAAGGTAAAACTTGAGAAGAAGCTTTAGAAAACTCTAGACTTGAACTGATCATTGCTGCATCTAAAGTCCCAGAGGACGGACTTGGGAGGAAAGTGGATGAAAATTTGTAACTACAGAATTGCAGGAGTTAATCAAAACACTGCAAACCACACTAAGAGGGACCACAGTACAGCAACACAGCTCAGAACTCAGAATACACAACCAAGAATTTGGCAAACACACGAAAAGGCAGAGAAATTAAATCTGAACAACTCTACCATAACAGTTCTTAGTTCTTTTGGAACTAAAGAAATCAGAAATCTAATCCAAGAAGAGGGCTGAAAAAATCAATTAAAGGAGGTGCCTCCCTAGGGAGAGAACTAAACCTCAAGTTAGATCCAAAGAAATCCAACATAATGGATTTCACAGGCCCAGCAGAGCAAGCCTGGCAGAAGATGAATACATGAAAACAGGAGATAAAACAAGAAACCTTGACAAATATAACAAAAGGTATGTGTTTTTAAAAACAAACCCTAAGAAAGTGGATTTGAAAAGAACACAAGATTGTAGACATCATCAGAAAAATGTTACCACTCCCAGCTAATAAACAAACCCAGAACTCTACTGTGTCAGCCAACTGTGATTGTCTATCACTTGGATTTTGGAAAGATTTGCATTTTCATACCTTTTATACATAATGGCTTTTCTAGTCACACTTGAGATGTTCTGTACAACAAGTCAGGGAGAAATTCAGAAAGCCAGCCAGAATATTGCAAAAATGAACATATATTGCTCCTGTTCATCCCTCTGAATTGCTGCACAGTATTTTCATGAATTCCTAGGCAGTACTAGGTCAAGAGCTGGAAAGCTGAGACACTGAGAGGGACTGCTTTCTACAACTTAATGAATTCTGAGACTCTGTATCTTAATTAAGAATTTTGCAACAAGATGACAGCGTATCAGGCAATTACAGTGTGACTACAGGCTGGAAAGCCATACCCTGAGCACTCTGAGACAGTTTAATTTAGACATCAAAAATGGTAATGAGGGGGTGGTACTGACTTATTTGAGGGCTTTCATCCAAGCAGGAAACCTAGCAGGCTAGAACAGCCCATGCTGAAGTCCATGCTGCCACCAGCACCCTAAGCAGCTAGGGCTAGATTAAAGATAAACTGAGCATAGCTCATATCACCACAGTTCTTACTGCTCTGAGGCTGTGTCCTAAGCACCAGCAAAAGGCACCTGGCACAATCCCTACGGCAGGAGATCCATTGACATGCTAACAAATGATGGTTTCTCCTACAGGCTCCTACATAACAACAGGAGCTGTGAGTTGCAGTAGTTGTAGTGTCAAAAACAGGAATATGGGTTCTACTCATCAAGCCTTTGAAACCAGCCAAGGTGATTGGTCCCATCTGAAAAAAAAATATGTAGGAACATCAGCAGCAGTTGTACATCCCAAAGAATGGCTGCTTCTTACAGGTGATTCAACCTGCTGTAGGCACCTTGCAGTCCCAGATTTCTGGACAGACAGCAGAGAACAACTGTGCTAAAAGATATTAGTGAAGGGCTGGGTGAGATATCTGCAAGGTGTTCCCTTTACCCTGAGAAGATGGCACCCAGACCTGTGATACCACAGCAGGGATCCACAGTGTCATCTGTAATGGCAGAAATGTTTATCTGCAATATTCTGTAGCATAATAGTCCATGGGACCTTCCTTAAAGGAAAAACCATAGTGGGCATCACTAGAATAACTCCTGAGATTCTCTGGAGGGTTCTCTCCGTAACAGAGTTACACATGGGATATAAATAACCAGCCAAGCTGCTGCTTTTGGACTTGCTGCTCATCAGACAACACATCCAGATGGCAAAATAACAGAGCACACTTTACATAAAGACATCTAGCAGATGTCAGGAAACTGGATGCTCCCGTGTAACTTGTAGAGGGTGAAGGAGTCAGCTTTCCTGAGACAGAAGAAGGGGGGAAGATTTTGAGATCAAACCCAAACAGTGGCAGGCTGATGATAAGAAGGGAAAAAGAATGCTTGGACAGACCACCAGAAGATGACAACCAAGTATTTGGTCCTCTCGTTTGCCAGCTGGGAGCATCACCAGCTTAAAGAAAGGAGAGCTGCGCTCACTTAGACAAGTGGCACAACTCTTTGTATAGGCACAGCTGACTGCTGTGTGGTTTTACACCTCAGTTTACCTCACAGCTGTAACTTTACAAACATGTATTTCTGGTTACCCACTACCAGACAGATGTGTAAATCCAGTGCTTTATTCCCCAATAAAATCCTATTCTGGTTACAGCACAAAAAGCTTAGTCTGCTGGATGCTCCCATTTCACCACACAGGGACTTGGGATCACTTAAAAAATATCCACACGTACACTGTTGTAGTAAATTCCAGTTTTCCAGTACACTGTAGCCTCCCAAAGTGACACTCAAAAAAGATGGGAGAGTTGTATATCTGTGCTCACACATACACCTATACTGAAAATAAAGGATACAAAGCATAGCTTCCAACTAAGAAATACCTACTGAAATCTGTTGGCTTAGGACTGTTTTGTGAGAGATGTTGTGAATATTTAATCCACTTCTCAGAAATCATCACTACTGTTGTACACCCAGGAAAC
Organism: Xenops minutus; assembly: GCA_035221455.1. NCBI lineage: Eukaryota > Metazoa > Chordata > Aves > Passeriformes > Furnariidae > Xenops > Xenops minutus. Next base: position 61,552,170 of record JAWWEE010000074.1, read on the forward strand.
CTCGACTGAGCACACACAAATTAAAAAGGCATTTGTTATTGGAATGAACTGGCATCAACCCTTCAACACAGACCTCTGGTAGGAGCCAAACAGGATATCGCTCATTTAATACTTGATTATAGGAAAGACTGAAGCACAAAGAAACAAACACTTCCTCCAAAATAAGAAGATTCTTGAACTGCAGCTGTCACACCACCCAGCAATTATATTTGGATGATATTTGCAGCTTGTGCAGTGACTGGTTGATACATAATGCTGAAAAAAAATGAAGTGTCTTTAAGACCAGTGTCTTATCTCCCAAAATAGCACAGTCTACTTTCTGGCTTGGAAGTTGATAACAGTTCAAGCCACAGTAAAGGCCCACATGCAATTTCAGCATGTTTTACACATTTAGAGTCTTGGTCTGATTTTTTTCCTTCTTCGGGGTGAAAAGATAATATTACCAGACAGAGGGAAACTTTCCACTATACATGGCGGTCCTCTGGAATCAATAGACTGAAAAAGGGCCAAATTGTGCCTTCAGTTACAGTAACATGAATGCAAAACAGCTCCATGAGATTTCAACATGCACCATCCTGCCTCCTAGTATGAATTATTCCATTATTTCAAACAGAGATATTTAAATAAAAGAATCCACAATGATGAAATAACTTTATGTTCCTCTCCAGCCAGTGCTTCAGTTACCTGAGAAAATAAGGCATGTTTACACTTGTATTATATGTTATTTTAGTGCCCTTTTTTGTGTGTGTTTTTGTGTGTTATGATGCTTGTCTGGGATGGGGAGACAGAGATGAAAGTACCAAACACCTTCAGATGGTAACAGTTTTGAACTAAAGTACTGATATAAGAGACAAACTTGGAAAATAATAGGCAGGAAGGACAGTGAAGGAGATATGGTAATAGTCTGGATATTCCGTACAGTGCAACCACATTATAAATTTAGATAATACAGTATAAAATAACAGTACAATGGCAGCCTCATATCTCAGTGTTGCAGTGTAAGTGTCCCTACTGTCCAGAATTTAATAGTTAAATGTGTAGAAAACCAAGCAGAAAATTGGTAGATTCACAGCTGTTCTAAGGGTAAATGCGATGGTCCAGAAGCATAAAGGCCTGGTAAACAAACCAAATATTTTTCACAGCAGTGCTAATTCTGAAGAGCTTCAGCAGAATTGCTTCTTTATAAGCAGCTGTGGAAGTCCTTCTAAGTGAAGTTTCACTTGGAGAACTTTAAATAAAGAAATCAATAAGATAGAGAGCAGCAAACTGCCAAGACCAGAGAGTTTTCTTCCCAGAGCTCCCCAGGAAATCAAATATGAACTTGCTAGTGTGACACACAACCCAGGTAAGACAGAGAAGTGGGAGATGGCAAACAGAAAGTTGCTATTCTTAAGACTCTGAAAGTCACGTGGGAATTATAGACCAGTAAGCCTGGTCTCCATCCCACCAGTCCAGGAACAGCTGTATTGAACAGAGCTAGGAATAAGACCCAGAATAGAAGAAAGATGAGAGCAGGTTTGAGGTAGGAAGTTCACAGAAGTCAATGAATGAAGATGCTTTGCTCCATGTTGGCATCTCCAGAGTTCCAAACCCCCTGTGTTAAGGTGATTGGAAGTATTAAAATTGCATTAGATAAGAGTGATTATCCTCTAGTGGATTAATAACATGGAGAAATCAAAGAGGAATGCCCCCTACATAAGCAGAGGGAGGTAGTACTACTGACTGCTGTCTTCTTCACAAAGACACAGTCTAGAAAGGCTGACAATTGGGAGATGACAAAATTTGCTGACTGCAGTCAAAACTAGGGCTGACTGCAAAGAGCTACAAAAGATCTTATGATACTAAATGATGTGTGACAAAATTCAACATTGGTAAGAGCAAAAAAGACATTTGGGAAAAGGCAGCCCTAACTCTACATACTTAACAGCTAAATTAGTAATTCCCACTCAGAAGACAGTGCTTGGAAACTCTGCAGAAAATCCTCTGAAAACATAATCTAAATGCTTGGGGCAGTAAAAAACAAGAAACAGAAGTTTGGAATTATTATAAATACAGCCCCTTTGTGCTAGGGTACCAGTCTACAGCTAACACAAGCCTGGGCATCCATATCCAAAAAGGTACAGCAGAACTAAAAAAGTTATGAAAAAATGGACAAAGAATGATTAAAAGGCTGGGGTATCTTGCAGAGGAATAAAGAGTAAGAGTGAAACTGTTTTTTTTCTCATCTCTTCTTTTATACCAAGGTCCTGGTCCCCCTGATACTCACAAAAATACATGGTAACTCCCCTAGGCTGTACTCTGCATGAACCAGATCATTCCCTTGAAGGAAAATCAAGGCACAAAACAGGAGAGCCAACATCACTGCACATATTCTATGTACTTTGTGCACAATGTCTTTTCTCATTGTGGACTTTACTGCAAGGCTAAAAGTGTAATTTGGTTCCAGTGCCACAAAGATGGAGGATGAATCCACACGTGGCTCCTTAATTTGGCTGCAGCTCTTGGGTTATGAATTTCTGAGTGCTGCAGTCTGATTTAAGTTAGGAATTGGATAAATAGATGCTTACCCTGCTTCTTGCATATAACATAGCCACTGACTGCAGCAAAAGATACTGGGCTACCACAGCCTTTGGTTTGATCTACTATGTCTGTGTTTGAGTGTATTTATCTTTAAAAGATGTGTTTAATGAATTAGGAGAAAATACCCTTGATCCCAACACACAAAGCTATTTAATTATCTATTTGTCAGGACGTGTAAAGGCAGCTGATATACCCTTGAAAGGAACGTGAATTATATCTCCTTATCATGCATGTCAGGGTATTTTTCTTGCGTGATTAAATCAGACCTGTTAAGTAATACAGACTTCAACATTCTGACATCTAAAATTACAAAAATGGATTCAGGTTGCATGGCCTGTGTAGTGCTGGTTACAAAAATAGCTTAGTAGCTCGTGTGCCATACAGGCTTAGAACACTTTTTCAATATGGGCTTCAGGATTTTTCACTCATTAATTTCAGAGAATGCTAAGATTTCATTTTTTCCCTTTGTTTCAGTTTTAGCAAGTACAAGATCATGTGCTGTATTTCATGCTGGACAAACCTTAATTATTATCGATTGCTTTCTGACAGCATAGTATGTGAAGTGACAGTGGAATGTGAATCTGAAATCTGAAATTCTGCCCAGTGTCTGGTAATGGCCTGACTGGAGATGGTTTTTTAACAAAGAGAATAAAGTCATGTTCTTCTGCAGATTTTGACAAACGCTTCACAAAAGAAGGGCAGAGAGGCTGCAACTCACTGCTCCGTGGACAGTTACGAGTGTGGTGAAAGTTGACACCACCTTGAAATAGTTCTCTGAAGATTATCAAAGTGCCATTTTAGTGTTATAAATACATTAATTAAAATATTATGTAGCTTCAGATTTCAGATGCAAGTGAAGAAATAATAAGCAGTCAGTGATTAAATCTATCTAGATATTCTTCTATTTCAACCTTACCCTGGTCTTTTTTTTTTTTCCATCAGTAAAATTCAGATAATTTATCTTTGTGAAATTTCACTTATTTCTGTTGTATAATAGATGTCAGTCTATTTCTACCATCATAATTAGTTGCTGTGGAGATGGCTGAAATATCATGGATTATTATAATTGCAAATGAGGAATAAGCAGCAGGAAAAGATGACATTGATAACGTGCAAATATTGCAAGGTTCCTTGAAGCCGGCTGAGTGCAAGATATTTGAATTTGCCACGGTAAAGAGCAGGCTCCCAGAATATGGGGGTGGTGTACATTTCAGATGGATACACTGTGAAGAAACACGACAGATACATAGGATGGCACCTTAAATTTAGCCTAATGTAAAAGCAAAATTATCATACAACCCACACATCTTATGATTTTGTTACATGTAATTTTGCTTAAGGCCTATAGGAAAGCCATTTGTGGTATTCACTTTTATTACTATCAGCTGAAAAAAACACAGCAGTAATCCATAAAATCAGTAGGTGTTACATTGAACCAATCTTCTTTGGCAGATAAATGAAGGAGAAACAGGTGTTCAAGTATCTGCATGAAAAGTGGCTGGAATTATTCCTTTGACACAGTTTTTAAAAGGTAAGAATCCTATTGCATCTTCCACTGGAGACTAATGAACCTCTCCGAGGAAGAGAGGACTAAGTAGACAAACCCAGAATTCCTGATGAACTATTCTACAACAGAAGTCCCCTGCATTACGTTGTCTTTTGCTGTAGGGCTGGCTGGCAGCCCCATCTGCACCCCAGGGCTGCAAACCCGTGTGTAATGATGCTGTGTGCACCTCCAAAGTGACAGCACTATTAAATCTTCCCCTTTTCTGCTTCAGCAGCATGAAGCAATTGGCCTGCATTAAAAAACAGTCCCCAAATCACGCTTTTATGAAGAAACAAACTTTTTGAAGCTTGACTGAGCTAAATACTAAACTAAATACTCTCTTCTGTATTGCTGTTCAGTGCTAAGTTGCTGCATTCTGAAACGTGAAGGGAAAGTGAGAAGCATTACAGGAAAGTGAGAAGCAGCTCTTTGTAAAACAAGATTCCTTACCCTTTCTGAACACAGCTGAGAACTGACATCAGATTATACTCCCAAATCTTCCATGCCATTATCTGGGTATCCTGGCATCTTATGAAGGTGATCAAGATAACGTAGGTGGACTGACTGAGGGATGGTAGAGCCTCAGAATGTCAGGGTATTGTTACTGATTGAGCAACCAAACACCACGAGTTTTTAGTATCAACAGCCCTCAGTTCAAAGAGACTGGAATGGATTGTTCATGTGAAGGTGCACAAATAGTCAGTACTATATACAGAGTGGAATGAGACATATTCAGAACAGGCTTGGCAAAGAACAGACGATAATTAAATAATTATGATTTTATATTTGCAGAAAATTATTTCATGACACTGTATTTGTTTAGCCAATGGATAGGTATGGACATGCCAGCTGGCTTCCCTCCATCTCAACATATTATAGTGAGTTCTGACTTTGTTTCAAGAGTAAAAATAAAGGCCTAACTTAGGTAATTAATTACTACAATCACAGAACCAAATCCTGCTCTCATTACCTTTTTAAATCTTAGGTCAAATTTCACTGGAGTTCATGTTCTTATTGTAGATGTAAATTGATGCCGCAGGGTGCCCATATTTTTGCATTACTTAAATTACTCTAAACAATAGTAAGTTGACAATTCAAAAATAATTTAAAGGACAAGAATATCTTTAAAAAGAAATCAATTTCTGATGCTCGCTCTATTAGATTCTTTTTTTGGTACATAAAAGGCTGGCAAAGAGAGAAAATCAGTATTTTCATATGGTTGCTTTCTTTTTATCTCAGAAATATTAGCTAAAAATATGCATGTTTATCTCTGGTTTTGTTAATGAAGTTATTAGGGACTGCAATTATATTTGTTGTGCAATGCAACCAGACTTTGCAGAATTGTTCTCTTTGCCTAAAGAGTTAACCATACCTGTTTAATTGATACTATGAGGAACAGAATTTGCACAGATTTGGTAAACATTTTTTGGCACTCTGTGCTGAGGAGGGCATAAGTTGAACTACTCAGGATAGCTGTCTTCCAGGGCAAATAAAAATCTGAACTTTTATATGCATAAGAAAATGCAAATATAACTGCATAATAACCTCCATCTTCCTTGTAAATGAAAGAAATGGAGAGAAATGAAAGAAAATGGAAACAGAAGTCCTCTTCCCATCGAAGGTCACTTTTACCAAAGATCAGACAGCAGGGTTCAAAGGAAAATCTAGGATGCATTTGATTTCCTGCATTCTTTATAAAGCAGAAGCAATTTTTTTTTTTCAAGTGACTTTTTGATTTTGTTCTGCTCCATCCCTTTCTTTTGGCCTGGCATGCAATCACAGCAACACAAGCATTAGGTACAGGCTCTGCCAACCAAACCAAACTTAAAAAAAATGAAAATCAGTTGATATAAATATGGGAATTTTGCTCATAGCACTATTTTGCTTTGTGCACTGCTATGGTCCTTTAAACCATCCTCATATGAGTGAATGAAGAGCACCAGCATCAGTGGGTGTTCACTGACCATGGACCACCTTTTTCACTAATTAATTTAATAATTAATTGAAATAATCAATTTAATCAAAAAGGTATTGTGTAGGCCCAGCCTTTCTTATACCACCAACTCTGGCAGACTTTTAACCACGCTTTCTAGAGTGGAGAGGTGATGCATTCCACAGCAAAAAGTTATGTGTTTTTTTAAAAGGGAATTCTTTCAACATTTTGCTGAAAAATAGTTCCTCAAGCCAGTTTTTATGTATATAATAAAATATAAACTGTAAAATCCTGGAGCTTTGCCTGACTGTAGCCAAACAAAATTATCAAATCCCAGGCAAGCTTCTTACCCGGAGAGACAACCACACCCAAGAAGAATCATTGTTTCTTCTCTCTTGGCCGAATTTTGTTTTGTTTTTGGAGGGGCTTTGTGGTTTTTGTTTGTTTGTTTGTTTTTGGTTTTTAAATTTGGCTTTGTTTTGTTTTGTTTTTTTTTTTTTTGGGGGGGGGTTGTTTGTTTTGTTGGCTTTTTGTTTTTTTGTTTGGTTGGTTGGTTCATTGGTTTTTTTCCCAGGAAGATGTTACTTTCTCATTCTTTGTTTCTTTCCCTCTCCTTCAGTCCCTGGAAACATGCGGTAACTACACAGAGGGTGACTGGAGAACAGGGGGGGCATTTGCTTTGCCAGCCTAACAGAAGTAGTTCCTTAATTGCTTTGCTAAATCTGGGCTTGAGTACTCATTTTTTTCCCAGACTCCTCAGTTTTCGTAAAGTTCCACGAAGGTTTTTTTGCTGGACTCATAAATTACAGCACAACCCAATTCTCTTACTCTGCGAGGTGCCGTGCTGTAATTAATACATCATTTGCATTTCAACAGCAGCCTCTGTCAAAGAAGATCAAAGAGCCCAAATATTAGAGCAGTGTGTTAACATCCTCCCTCTCTGGTGCTATTCCTATGGGAACTGAAGGCAAACTCCACATCTGTGCTTGGGGCTGATCCGCACACGAGGCTCCCTCCCCACCCTTGGGCAGCCACTGCCAAAGGATGGGGCACTGCTGCCCTCCTGCCCCACGGATCTTGTAGGGTGGAGCAAGAACTATGTGTTTTTCCTTCTGCTCCCAGATGATACTTGAAACGTGATGGTGACTCCCATAATTTGCCGTGGATGAAGGAACTGTTTGTGCTGGTTGTGTGGTTACCACCGTTATCTGATCACTGGCTGGTTGTATCCATGAAGTTGGACAATAAGTAAAAAAACAACAGCACCCACATCTCCAACAAAACTAGTTCCATACACATCCCAGAAACTTAGGAATTGCAAAAGGAACTATTTTGAAATGAAAGCAGTTTCTTTTGAAATTAATCCAACTTTGGTAAGCAAAAATAACAGGATGACACTGAAAATATTACAAATGCCATCTCTAAATGTATAAGTAAAACACAAATCTTACCGGGAAACCTTAAACATGATGTTTTTCACATGAATACTCATTTAAGGGAGGAAAATAAGCCTTTAACCTTAATAAGTTTTGTTGCAGCTAGCTGAAAACGATCATCTTTCCTACAGACTTTAACATTTGTGATGACTCTGCTTTCTCCAGTGGAATTTAAATGAGGAAGAAATGGTTTCAACATAAATAAATAAAAAGTTTAAAATGTCTAAGAAGCTCATATCATCAAAGACAGTTGATTTAAAAATACCTTAGCAAGTCCCTTTCTAATTAGAAATATTAACCTTTCCGCTTGGAAATAAGCATGCATATTATAGTGATTCCCCCAGATTTGTTTGTGATGAGAGGTTCGCTTAGAGGAATCCAGTTTAAATGAGACAGGAGATAACACAGATTGCTTTCCTTTCAGATTACACCACGTCACGTATCTCTGTCTGAGTATGGATGCTCAGGGCAAATGCTCCCCCAGTGTAATTTACCACTGAATTTAAGGAACCGAATAATGGCAGATTTTATTAGTCCAGCAGAGCAACCTTTAGACAGGTTTAGTTATCTGAACTCTGGTTCATCAAGGACGTTTTGTGAAGTGGTAGAAGGTCAAACTCCTCAAAGGCAACCTCCTTTCAGGGGGAAGAACACATCGATTATTTCCCTGTCTGCAGCAGCATCACTGGGGTGGTTAACTGAAGTACTCTGAGGAATTACAACCACGTTCAGCTGGACCAGCATCCGAGACACAGAGACAAAAATAACTAAGCCCAGCTTTCAGCTGATGTCACCTATGATTTTGTTCACTCAGAAACAGCAGAATTTGCTCATTATTAGCTGCAGCCCCTAGCCTTGCTTTAGTGCCTATTCATCAAAATATCTGAAACTTATTATCAACTTAAACCCCATGCTATTTGGAATAACTTTATTATTATCCTTCCTAATGGAGTGGAGGCACGCAATTCACATCAGCACAATTGTTGCAATCTCTTTTCTTGTCGAAATACAGGAATTGAGGAAAACAATGTTTTGAAATTCCAGAGGGAACATTTCTCAAAAATCTTACCAAAACATCCCAAAGGAGAGAGGCATTTAAGGGCTCAGGAGCTTGGTTTCACATTTTAATTATAAATGGCTTCTTTTAGTTAAACACAGTAGTATTTATTTTCTGGACTGAGCTATGTGGATCTGCAGTAAACTCTGTAAAACAGGGTAAGGGCACAGAAGAGAACAAGAAGAAGCTGATGCTTTATAAGCCAGGTTGAGTCCATTCTAAGCAGCAAGATTAAGACTACCTTTATACAAAGAAGTTTCTTTTGCCTTTTCCCTACTAGCTGGGGACTGCTTTGGCACATCTGTCCAGCTGTGTCCTCTTCTCTAGACATTTATGCTTTATGGGTGAGGAGGACAGAAACAATGTGTGCACTGCCTGCAGGAGGGAGCTCGCACACTGATTTCACTTTAGGACCTGGTTGCGGTACAAACTCGGAGCAGAAGGGACTAAATCTTGCATGGCTGTTTTGGTGAAGCAAGCAAACCCTAATATTCTTCTCCAAGGCCCACATGAGGAATCTGCTGCTAAGAAAGTGGGGATAAGCTCCATCCCCTACTCTTGAGGGTCTCAGAGAACGAGCTGGAAGAGGAACAGTGCTGATTACAACAAAGCTGGGTAAAATACTGTTGACTCAGTAACTGCATCGTGATGGCCTGGCACCTGGCAGGGGAGACAGGGGAGCTGTAATTCTGAATCCCCAATGCTTGCACTGGGAATTTGCACTCTGCAACCCTGAAAAAGCCCCCAAAATTTGCTTATTAGCAATCATATAGTGAGTAGGAACACATGTCAACATAAAGCACGCGGCACTGGAGAGCCCACCCATTGGGATGACTGATCACAGATGTGAGGGTTTACTAGAAACACTACTAGACTTACTCTTTTTCAAATGTTTTCCACGGGTCTTGAGGAAAACAGGATTAAATAGGCATGAAAGGGGGGTAGCTACTGACAAAGCTGCTTTAGAGGCAGTCTGTACTTCTACGAGACCCCCTCCCTCCCATGCTGGTACACCTTCCTGGAACAATATGTCTTTAAAATGTGACAAATTGCGAAGAAAGCATTACATAAAAAGATGCCAGCAGATTGCTTTTCTTCTTTTCCCCTGTAAACTTTTGCCTCATAATATTAAATACAATTATAAAGCATTCTCCAGATTAAATGTTAAAGAGGTCTAATGCTCCATCTCTTACTTCTGGCAATGAAGAGCTTAATCTAATTAAAGTCGTGAGCTGAATGTGTCTGCTGGTTCTAATCCTCAGCAGTTTTATTGTTAGGTTATGCAATCCTAATTAAAGATAATTTTAGACAACAGGAAATTTTAATGAGAGAAAAATATACACAATGTCCTTGTGGGTCCATTTAAGAATTATTTTTAAGCTTTATTTTTAGCTAATGGTTTTCCATATATAAGCTACAACTACATTCCCTCAGAGAAATCTCTCATTTTCATATTTTCTATTGTAGTACTGTCACTGTGTGCTTGCAGTTAAAGCCCACCTAAAACCAAGCCTCACTTCAGTGATGTTCAGTACATTAAAGTACACCAATGTAACAGGCAGCCTGTGCTTCTCGGGTCTAGTGTTCAACTTAAAAGGTCTTAATTTTCAGAAAAGTACTAAATCTACAGAGTATTATAGCATTCTCTGATAAGCCATCTCACAAAATGTGAGTGCTTAAAAACACTATTTCAAAAACCCTAAACCACAGCACTCCAGAGAAAATACATTTCAGTTTTTAGGAGATGAAGAAAAATGCCATGGAATTTCATCCAAAGCTAGCTCTCAACACAACACTCTCCCTGTGAAGTGCTGCAGAAACAGTAATTTTGGTAAGAGTGACAGAATTATTACAACTGCCAGGGAAACACTTTAGTCCCCTACAGATGCCTCAGGGCACTCAGGAAGACCCAGCTCTTCTCCTGCAATGACTCAAGACCAGGGCCAGAACAGAACTGGGGGAAATGAAGCAGGAGATGGATCATTTCTCTTCCAGTATACGTTTTTTATTTAGAAACTAAACAGGAGTTAAAAAAAACATAGAGGAAACTCGATGTCACTAATCTGTGAATGATAATCACAGTTGGAGATGTGGATCTACAAAAGAGATACAAGAGGGCTGCAGTGAGGAGTAAGGAGGGCTCTGTGCCTAATTTTGTGGTCTATTGTGGTGAGTGCATTACTGCCCACAAAAGCAGCCGCAGGGGCTGGGTCTGTCCAGCCCTTTGAATTCAAACCACAAAAGTTTCTGGCCTTAAGGGGGTGAAAGTGCTGTAAGAGCACAAAACTGTCCTCCTGAATTCACTTTGCCCGTCTATAGATGCATGGCAAAAACTGCCTGCTAAGAGCACCCTAAAGCAGCCAAGTTTGCTGCTCTCCAAACTTAGCTCTCATGGAAACCTCCACAGGAAACCTCTAAGCTTGCACAGGCTTTTAATGCAATTTTTTAAGCCCAGCTAGGTTAAGTATGAAATGAAGAAAAAGCTTTCTCAGGTTAGTTTTCACTAACGTGATCAGGGTTTTTTTTGTGTATGAATTTCTCATCCTACTATGCCTGCATTTTACATTGAGGAAGAGCACACATCACAGCCAACTGTGAATTTCCTGAAGAGGTGATGAATAAAGCAACAGAAACTGGTGAGAAGCCTACAGTAAATCATTCGTGTGCCTTCCTGGGGCTCCAGTCAGGCAGATAAGCAACCTGAGCTATTGCAGTGGGAGAAGTAAGATGTTTCAAAACATTATTTTTTAACCACGGGTTTCTATAAGTAACATCCTTGTAGGTGTTCTGGTCCCTGCTGTCGCAACCAATGCCAATAATATTAATGTTATTTTTAGAAAAAGGAAAGCCTCAAGCTATAGTTACCACAAGTTCTCTACTTATGATCAATACTTCAAAAAAGAAGTTCCAATTTATTTTTGTGCTTTTCCTCTTTGATCTGGTCATCTTCTTTATGACTATGTCTTGTTGCCAACCTCAGGATGTGGGAGGCAATTGCCTGGATTGAATTTGAAGTCAAAATAAAATTGCAGTCTAATTCTTGTCAGATGCTAGACAAGAATAGAGTCTAAAAATCTGAATTTGAAAGTCAAGTCCATTTTATGTGGTAAACATATTGAACACTGGGCTTTATTTCATGACAGTTTTTAATTTATCTTTTGTGACTACCTGAGAACTCTTTGTCAGTTTATTTTATTCTTATGGGAACACAGCAAATAAAAGTTCTTTCTTTGCAAGACTTAGCAGGCATATGACAAGATAGAGGTGGGTCACAGAGAACTGCATATCTGCATTTAATTGCATTAAAACTCCTTTAACAATAGGCTCCTTAAATAAATAGCATAACTAGGCTGTTACAAGAGATCTGCTTGATCTTTCGTATGACTTACTAATAAAACTAGGCTGGGAGAAGGTAAGGAAGGTTTTCACTGACAAGGTTCCCAGAGCCTGTGTGCTTCTCCTCTCTTTCTCTCTAGGGCTCGAGCACTGAATATCAGCATGCCAAATATTTTAGTCTTAACTAATTTTATACAGATATTTCAACATAAATTTTCAGTAAAAAAAAAAAGCATCTCTATTTAAATTAGTTACAAATGGAACTGAGTAGAAATAACTTTTGATTTAACAGGTGTGTTCTTCACATTTTTTATAACCAGCTGTCTATAGCTAGTTTCTTTGCCAGTAAGAATGCCATCATGGAGAGGACCCTGGGCCCTCAAAGACTTGCTCAGTGACTGAGCAACTTAACCAGAGCTTAAAGAGCTTCAGCAGAGCCTGAGTGGATTTGGCAGTTTTGACAGGGGAGGTCACCCAGCAGTTTTCAGTTCTAGGGCAGGTCGAAATCACTGAGTGAAGGCTTACATTAATGTTTGGGGCAGCAAGGCTAAGGAGCAAGGTTTACTTGAGAAGCCCTGGAAGGTCAGAAAGGGTAAGGTGAACGCTGGGGATGAAGATCATGCTTTGCAGGGAGGTACAATGATCTCCAACCAGACACAGCACCCCAGAGAGGAATGAGTAAGTGTGCAGCCCCAGGTGCCACCCCAGTGATAACCAGCACAGCAAAGGCGCTGCCTGCACCAGGCAGGCTGCATGCACGGGGACCTGCAGAAATGAAGGGCCACTCTGCACTGCAAGCAGCCTGGCAGCAGAGCCCAGAGCAGAACATGGTTTTCTGATTGCCAGCCCAGCTGCTTAGTCATCACTCCGACTTTAATCAGCTTCAAAATACAATGATGAACCAAATTCAGGAGCAAGTCCCACCCCTTGCTGCAATTTCTGCCAAAAATGAACTTGTGCCACCAACTTTAGTTGTGTAACTGTGATAAAAAGCCTCTGGGGTAGCAAACCCTGCAGAAAGAGAGGGGAATGACTGGTGAAAGAGCCTTCTTGCTGCTTTGCGTAGGTGTGGGTAGCACCTACCGGCCAGAGCTCAGCCTGGGAGCAAACCAATAACTTTAGACCATCACCTTTAAGTTAAGCCTGAGAATAACTGAGCTCAGTTTAAGAGGAAGGAGAGCTCTCACATCACACAGGTGGTGTGTGACATTCTGACCACCCTCCTTCTGCCACTAACAGGGTCCCACCACTGGCTTTGACTGCTCTCCCTGTCGCCCATTCTCCTGGGCTCCCTTTTGAATAGCAATACTAATGACTAGCGTAGCCACCTGAGGGAGATTTCCTTGCTGAATTTCACTTATGTGAAATAAATCTGGTTAAGACCAATAGTTTCTCAAGAACTATATTTTGTGCTGGGCACTCCTTAAACACAGAAAGCTGTACACTTATCATGTGCTGCCTAGCTAAAATCTGTGAAAGAAAATGAATCTGGAAAATGGAGATAAAAATATCTCCAGTGATTAGAAAGTCACTGTTATTTCTACAGCTTACAAATATTTTTGAGCTATTCAAACAGCACAAACAATATATGCCCACTTATTTTTTAATAAATTTATTGAAGCAGTCTAACATCCTTGAACTGGTGTGACTACAGCCCAACAAACCTTCTCCCTTCCACCACTTTCTTCATTCTCTATTCAGGGGAATTATGGAGAAGTTCACCCAGAGCATGTTGGAGAGTCTGTCCTCGTGTAGCCAGCTGTGACTGGTCCCATCACCCACAGGCTGGTGAGTCACACAGTCATTAGCAAGAGGACTATTACAAAAATGAGGCTCAGATATGAATTATGTTGGTAATATACAGTTTAGAGTTCATTTTGTTTCAAATGGCCTGCATTATATTAGGTGAGAATCAGATCTGTGTGCAACAAGCCTAAGGCTCTGGTAACAGGATTTGGTAAATCCTGTCCATTTATGTTACTTCAAACATCTCATATGAAATTATGGACACATTATCCAGCCAGCTAACTGCTTTCTATGTGAGTGAAACTTGACTGTGCAAATAGTTATGAAAAGAAAATGCCAACAGTCAGATACACATAACTGAAATAAATGAAAAATCAAATGAAGAGATGTTTTATCAGACATGGAAAACCTAACTTATGAAAGTTTGGTATGCAAAATTCTAATGTTAAAGTAACATACCTATGGTTCTGCTTTGGGAAAATATGCTAAAGGATGGGCAGTCTGTGACACGAGGAGCTCTTTATTTTCTGTTCACTATAAATTACTTAAGGATACAGGGGAGTATTGCCATTTGTAACACCAAAACAATGTCAAAGCCTGTTGATAAGTTTGGATCAAAATGTTTTCCTCAGGGCAGAAATGCTTTTCCCCTCACCCTCCAACTTGGCTCCATTATGTCTGTGAGATGTCCCAATAGCTTTGCTCTGAAGTATCTTGTTTGAGAAATATCTAATGTTATGCAGTATATACTTTGTAGCTATGAAAGCATTATATGGAAGAGATTGACTTGGCACAGAGAACATTTTAACACCCTTCTTTGTGGCTTCAGCCATAGCAGCTGTGTGCAGCACAAGTTCCTGCAGGGCTGTTTCTCCTGGCTCTGAATTTCATGGAGGTTTCTCCACATGAGATTCAGAGCAGTTTTAATATGCAAATGCACATCAGCCTCCAGAAGCTTAGATGGAGATAGGACAAAGTCCAATCATGGTAGTGCTGCTGGGTTTTCAGCCCCCAGATTATAATGCGGTTATCTGAAAATATGCTTAAATGGATCATACTCAGTGTATGAATTGATGAATATTTGTTTTTCTGGTCCGTCCCATACCACTTCTGCACTGTCATGAGTTACAGACTTAAAGAGAGCAAGAGGACTACAGTTTTCTCTGCAGTATCAACATTATTCTGACTATACATAAAAAAAAAAAAAAGAATGATGGGCATCGTTGTAACACAAACACAAGAATTATCAGTAATATTCCATCAGGTATGAAATCTTCAAGGTAACTGAATACCCAGCGTTTTTGTACATTCCAGACCTAGCTGAAATGTTGTACATATTTCATTGTTATGAATTCAGACATGAACTTCACCAGAGTTCAAGGAATATTTGTACCCAAACATGTGATCTAGGCACATTTGTAGCTAACAGCATGATTAAAAATTAATCTTTATAAATACATAATCATATTTCTGTGACAGGGCAGCTTAAGTGGTTTGTGATCTCCTGCTGTTTTTTTATAAAATGCTGCAATAATATGTTTTGTCCTTTTCTCAAACAACCCTACTGCTGCAGTGCTGTGGAATACTATTGACTAGTATTAAAATAATACAGTTAACAGGCAAGAGTTGAGAGGTGTGCACATACACAGATGGGTAGAGAGAAAGGTGGAGAGAACCGTGTGTCCCAGGTGAGAAGTGTTGCATTTTTCCTTTTAAAGAACCGTGACTTTTGTCTTTCCAGCGCCAGCCTATTTTGTAAATAAGCAGTTAGTTGCCTGTCCTGATGCAAGCCTTCTATCCCCCAAACTGAAGAAGAATCACAGATTCTACTGAGTACTTTTCTAATCTAAGTAGAAAATTGCAATTATTTTGCCAAATCCTCTAATTAGCAGATGGTATTACTGCCACTGATGGTCAGATACTGCTCTCAGTACACCAGAGCAATCCCTTTATTCTCAAGTGGGACACGGAGAGGTAATCAAAGACAGTATTTCCACTTCACTCTCCTGTAATTAAGTGGAACAGAGCAGGGAAATAACATGACAAATGCAAGGCCACTATTAAAATGTTCAAAACCCTGGAATTGTTTTGCTAGCATTGTGATAAACCCAGCATTATGAATTTTTTTGATGGAGCATCAAACCTACCTCTTCTCATCCTAACACATTCAAGTGAGGTTCGGGTACACCTGGCACACATGGCTTTGACAAGAACTGTCATAGGTAAAGCTCTCCAAGAATTTCAAAAGCACTTCATTAACACTGAAGGGATCTAATTAACTACACCTGCATTATATACACCTCTAAAACCTGATGCCACAAATCCACACCCAGGGTTTATTTTTAAAAACCTGCTATTCAAAACAGGAAGGCAGTCCAAATAATAAACTTACCAAAGGACTGGCAGCTCCTTAAAGCCCACCTTTGTGCTCACTGAGGCAAAGGCAGACTGTCAATTTATTCCCTCTCCTTGGAATCACCAGGAATAGGTTTAGAAAGCCACAACTTCCCTACAAACAGACTCTCTTCAAGCTGGCCCACTGCTGTGAGAGCACACAGTAGCCAGCAGAAGTGGGACAGGTAAACACACACACATCGAGACATCTGAGGAGCACTAAACTAGATTTATCAGGATTTACATTTCCCAGGAATTCACTATGCAGTGTGGGAGTTTCCTTACTGTCTCTGTAAAAGATTGGTGCTGGCAGCACTGCAAATGGTGTCTGTTTCTTTTTATACTGACCCTTCTCCATTGATATTCTCTATTTCCACCATGCTGCTCCACGTTACGTGGCCTCCTTGAGATTAAAGCACTGTATGCAAGTCTGACAAGCAATTCTGTCAGATCCAGTTTGTGCAGTTTCACCTGCCTGAATGTTCCCATGAAGGGCTGAAGTCACTCACAACCCAATTCACCTGCATTGTTCTGGCACTTCACTCAGTAATGCTCAAAAATGCCTGAGAACGTCCTGGGTTCCTGTGAACACTCTGGTGTGAAGAACATCCAGATACTACACACTGGCTTTACATCTCATTGGTATTATCACAGCTCCTCACCCGGAGCCCTGTAAATCTAGGAAAACATTTTACTTGTTAGAGACTTATCATCATCTGTATTTTTTTGGGGGAGCATTAATCAAATAAGAAAAAAGACCCTAAATTAGTTATATCTTATTTCAAAGCTAGAAGAAGCTGAAAAGAGAAGCCTACTATTGCTATGTGCTCCACAGCTTTTACTTCTACTCAGGGTCATCCAATCTGCAAATTCAATTCAAAAGTAACATAAAATATGCATATGTTTACATAACCAAGGCTAAAAATGTTCTACAAATGGCAAGCATGGGAATGGGTTCTAAATTATATAGCAAAAATAAGAAATTAAAATAAAACATGGTAAGAATTAGAACATATACTATTTTATGCCTCTCCAACTTGTTCCAGCTTACTGAGTTAGGCAGTAACTTTTATTTATATATCTCTCTATCTGTATATATTACCCTTGAATAAGCTGCTCTGGGTGGTTCACTCCCTAAGTTGAGTCATTACATGTTTCTTAATACACTTAACCTAATAGAACAGCAGCTCACATCAATCCACACCTCGCACGTGCTGCCAAAATGTAACTTATGAGCTACATATCTTCAATATATGGATTTTGTCTAGGTTTTTAAAAGCAGAAAGAGGAAAGTAAGAACGAATGCTTGTATGTGTAAGTATGCAATAATCACTCCTATTCATGTTTCTCTTCCTGCCATGTAGATTCAGCCTCTACCTTTGCTCCTCATTTATACTGTCTGCCCCATACTTTTTATCTTCAAACACTGAGCACAGGTTCACTTCAAATTAGGAATCAGCTTGATAATTAAAAGACATGCAACTGAACTGAATAAAATGGACTGGAAGAACAATGCCCTCTGGGGCATAATTTATGCTTTTATTTACAATGCCAGTGTTACTCAGCCTTATGGATTTAATAGGAAATACCTAGACATAACTGCACACAGAATTTGACCTGAGATATTTGAAATAAAGGCGTAAAGCAAAGTACAACTCCATCTTATGTAAACAAAAGTCAATTGTTATTTGCTGCCTTGTATTATCCAGGTGACACTGGTGTTAACTATTAAAAAAAATGGGAAAGAACACACTACAAAATAAAATGAAGTGAAATATTTGCCTTGCACTGCTCTGTGACTAGCATGATTTTAAGGCAATCTGTGCTTTGTTTTTCCTCTCCTTGCCTGCCCACTGGGCTGCAGGACAGAAGACAAGCTGAGAAAATACTGTGAGCCAAGGACCTGGCCTAGATGCCTGCTTGAGATACCCAAAGGCAAGCACAGCTTTGGACGAGGCCCTGCTGCTTGTCTCTTACAGCTTCTTCACTGTGGGAGTTATTCTCTGGGCAGATCCAGGACTTCTGCAGGCATTTTAGGCTGAAATGTGAGTGATGAATCATGCCATGTCTCTTGTGCATGCTCAGTTCAAATCATGGGTAAGGTGTCCTTTTGCTGTTAATTCCTGCAGGGAACACAATACTGTCAACACCTGTCTGGGACATCTCAGGCAGGAAGAACTTGAGGCTCAGCTTGCATTGTATTGAGGACGCTGCTATCTGACTTAAGGATTTTCCCATGGTATGGAAAAAGGGAACAAAATTCTCCAGGGGTACATTCTGAGCAATCTCAAAGCAGACAGTACTGAAAGAATGGAAAACAGTCCATGTTTTAGTGAAATGCAGTGTGCCACTGGCTGGAGAGGACATCCTGTGGCACAAAAATGATGGCAGGCAAATGGCAAGAAGGCACAGGTCAATGTGCCATTGTGCTCACGTCAGCTCAGGATTAGTTCCAATTTTTAAAAATCCTGTCAACTGCTTAATTTATAGCTCCTAGCCTAACACTTAGTGAAATTTAATTAAAGTGGTGTTTGGATTTTAAGCATTCTACCATAGTGTTAGCTACCCACTCAGTACAGCGCTGCTCTCATCACAGACATACTGATTGTGGTTTACACAGCACTTGCTGCTTCTCCACAGAGGGCTGATTGGTCCCATGATGATCATGCTCCTCCTGATTTCCAGCTGTTACATTTCATTAAGAGACAGCTAAAATTGCCTCAGTGGTTTCCTCATATTACTTTTCCACATAAGCAGTTGGTTCGATTACCACGGGGATGCCAAGGAGTCAGGAACAGGATGAGAGGGTGGCTCCTGAGACTCTCTTCCTACACAGAGGTAGTCCCACTTCAAAAGACTCTGGGAAACACTTGCATGAGCAACTGGCAAATGAAAATGACTAAAGATATCCTGGAGACTAATGGGACCAATGCATTTACATTATTCAAGCAAAACGAAACAGGAAAAATTAAGCAAATGATGACCCAGAAATCAGCATTTTGTAAACAATTTCCTGTTTGTTATTCATCAGCATAATTTTGTTCCACAGTTATCCCCTCTAATAAATGTGTGTGCATTTTTTGTGTTCTTCTTTCCTTGAGAGCATTACTTAAAGTGGTCTTCTCACTAACAGGAGTGTCCTGGATAGCCAGCAGAAAGCCTCCTGCCTTCACTACATTTTTACATAGGGTCAGGCCTGTTGGCACTGAAGGTGATGAGATTTTACAACCAACTTTAAAAGACAAAAAAGTGCCCTACATTATCTGCTGCAGGGAGGCAATGTAGTGAGCTCAAACACGTGTATAGATTCTAGGGGAAAAAAACTAGGACATAAGCATATATACATGAAGGTTTTGCAGAAGTAGCAGGTGTTAGATGAATAGGGAAACTCTACCCTACTTACTACAAATCAACTATGATATGGATCTAGGGCTCCTGAATATTAGTCCTCTTTTTATCCAGCCTCTCTGCACCACAAGAGGCATCATTAGACCAGTAGCAGAAGTACTTTGCTTAGCCCATACCTTGCCCCATGTGCTTGAAATAGCTATCGCTTTGTTGATCTTAACCTCCAGGGAGTTTCAGACCAAGGGAGCACCCCAATTTATTCATAATATGCATTGTGGTACCATGTTTGCTCTGTCACCGGCTAAGAGAGAGCCCTGCCCTTCTGGAGATACTGCTGGGTTTATTAGACAGTGCAATCCTCAAAGCCTCTCTTCTGTTTCTCCCATTTATCTGTGCCCTGAACTGTGATTTGGCGTATTTTCAATTAGCACAGAAGGGGAGCGTCTCAGCTCTCCTCCCCCATGGCTTTTCTATCCTGTGTATTCACAATGTTCAGTTTTAGTCTTCCCTTCCGAGGATGCAAGGAAAGAAAACAGACCAATATAACTCATATTGCAGCATGGGGCAACAAGGGCACTCAAATATACATGGTATTTCCTGGATGAAGCCATGTTGCCAAGACAACAGATATCACACACAAAAGTCACTCTCACCCTCAGGGCACATATATAATTTCTCATATAAATTCTGAAGACCCCAGTCAAATACAACTCCTTTCTCTCCGTGGTCATTTTGATGATGAGGACCTGAGGAAGAAGATGTCACGACTATCCTGAAGAGCTTAGGACCAGCTCCATTCAGCAAATGAACCAGTGCCAGAAGACAGAGAAGAAATTGTAAAATAGCTCCATCTTCACTGGCAGCAGGGGCCCTGCTCCTCTGGAAACCAGGTGTCAGCACATGGGATGCTGTTAATGGTTCCTGACTGATGGGAGGTAGTGACAGGGGGCTGCCACTTTTTCAAGAGGAACTCAGCTAACTCCCTCCCAACAGATGCAAGTGTACCAACTAAAATGTTCTGACCAAAATGTGAATAAGCATTACTTTTGTTAATTCAGGGGCAACAATTCATGCCTCAGCTGCCTGCATTCAGGAGGTATGACATTATGAATGGCACAGCTGAGGCTTGGCTTGATCTGAGTGCAGTCACTCAAACAAGGGCAGCTGAGTCAAGCCAGTCTCACAACCCTTGCAGTGAAATCAGAAAATGGACTCATCTGCTAGACTAACAAACGGGGGGATTTTGATTGGTTTTGTCAGCTTCTTGCAGTGCATTTTAGCCTGCAGGAATGTTGTCTGCACATTAATGCCAGAAATACCACAGCATCACTGGCCTCTCATTTCAGCACAAAGCCCTTTGCAGATTCAGATGCAAAAAGTCAACATCAATATTTAGGGGTAGCTATTCCAAACTGGAAGCTTTCTGGGGCGTAAACATCATGTCTAAATAAAAGATAAGAGTATGGACTTGGTTAGTACAAGGGATGAGTGTGTGTGCTAGAGCTCCTGAGCTGGTGCTGCCAAGCATGATAGAATTCCGTGTTACGGAGATTCACAGTGGATGCCTGACTGACTGTAGGGTCAGTTTAGATCTATTACTAATTAAGAGTAGCTGTTCCTAATTTAGTTACTTTAATTTATAAATCAATATACACGAATTTTCAGTAATAATCTTCCCACAGCAGTTCTACTTTTGTTTGTCTGCAGAGAAATCTCCTGATCTCTCTCAGGGGTCTGATCCAAACCCCAAATGCCTGGAGAGTACCATTCACACCCTGGCACTTTCAAAGCAAATGGAAGAGTGAGGACACACAAAGATTCTCCACTGATCATAAACCCCCATATTGTTTCCATAAACAATTTCTTAGAAGTTCCCTGCCCTGATGCTTGCCTTCCCTGCCTCCTTGAAGTACATTTGATGGGAGATGTTCAGGATATTCTGGAGTCAGCACTGAGGTTGTAAAAGGATGCCATGTATGTTGCCACCCTTCCAAACTCATTGCCCTGTTTAAAACCAGAGGAGCCAAGGTATCCTTTTCTGTACTGGCCAGTCAATGTCTGTTTTCTCCTATCCCCTCCTGCATAGAAGCAGCCGTGGCTTCCTTGTCTTTATCTGCCTTCTCTGACAATTTCACTACCTCTTTCCAACTGTGGTAGTTTGCTACCATGACAAAAGATCATAAATTTGTAATGTTTCTAAAGTTCTGTGAGGCTGGCTAGGGAAAACTGATCCAAATTGCCATTCCTAGGCTTGTAATCAGACTCAGGAAGAAGCAGCCCGTACAAAATGTGTTTCATAAGTTCTGTTCCTCATGGAATTATTGTTTTTATCCACAAGTATGAACTAAAATCCCCCAGACTGAGGATTGAGATGATGTACAGGAAGCCACTAGCTGGTGAGAAAAAATTCTACCACTCAGACATATGTAAACTGTAGTCCAAATGTCATCTGAATATTTCACTCACAGTCAACTACATCTTTTTCTAATGGATGTTTAATCTACCTGTAGCATATTTTCTCATTAGATATGAAATTGGGAGGAATGCGACTGTGCCTAAATACAGACCTGATTCTATGCCCACGAAAACCAGAGAGAATCAGATGATCATTTTTATGGAGCTTTTGATCAGGTCCATAAAGCACACAAGCTATTAGAGGTACATGCACAGTTTGAAAATATAAGTGCCAGCACAGAAGTGTAAATGCAGTATTGATTCTTGATGATGGTGATAGAAAGTTCATGGGCTTCAAAGTGTCTTGAGGCAGGACTAAACCATAAAAGGCTGCAAGGGTACCTTTTGAGTATTTTTGCACACTCTGGAAACATTTTGGCCTCTGGACATTATTGTTTATTACTGCAAAGAGCTGAGCAGCCGCCAAGTCCCATGGTTTTCTTTTAGGAACAAAGCACCTGAGAAGCCTTTGTGGCCTGACTATATGAGCAAAGGCTTTTGGTATTCAGCAACTGCCTGCCAGGCACCCTGTGCCCAGGGGGGACAGGGGGAAACTCAGCAGCTTCAGCAGCAAGAAAATCAAACTCATCATCAACCATTTTCAGCACAAATATATGTCACTGCCTGTTATGTTTAAAAAGTATGATCTACGACAGTGAAAGGATGATTTCTACTGCCTGTTTTGAGAAACAGAATTGTTTGGGATTGCCTCATTAACTTGGAGAGATGCATAAGGAACTCTGAGGATATAAAAGACCAATAGTGTTAATTACCAAATGAAAATCTTTTTAAGAGGAACTAAGGTCTGTCTTTCAAAAAATTTACATGCACATATTTATCTGCAAAATAAGAGACCAAGATACCCCATTTTTCAACCTAGAAACATATACCTGCTACTCCAGCAAGAAAAAAGGAATAGGGATTGATGTTCAGCATCATGGATCTATTCTACTACTGCTTTTGTCTAAAGGTAGGGATATCCTGTAGATACTAAACAACTCAGATGCAGTTAACAACAGATAATATTATGTCTTCAGCTTATACAAACAAAAGGAAACCAAAAGAGGTTTTATTTTTAACTACTTCTTTATACAGACACCATATCTGGAACTGAAACATTCATCTGAAAGTGTACCAATAAAGCAAATTATGAATATTCAGAAAATCCTAAGTTTCTTCAAATATGAGTTTTCAATACTCAATATATATTCAAAGAATAGCTCCCTCCCCATGCTTTTGTTTTCCAAGACTTTCTTCTACTTTTTAATAATCTTTTTTATTACTGTATTCCAAGATTGTCTCTGAATTACTTGACTTGGTGAGTGGCAGTTCTGAGGAGACCCTTCACATGGACAGATTGACCAAAAAGGAGGCCTGGTGAAATTGCAGTTAGGTCCTGTGATACTTAAGAGTCCAATAATCTGTAAGTGTTGTTTGCAACAAGACTGGGATGGGTTAACAGCAGAATTTGGAAGAGAGCACAACATCTTTTTCTCTTCAGTAAATGCTCTAATCAGCATCTTGGACTTCCTTTGGCCAGTCCCTTGGCCAGTCCAAGCTGCCAAGAACATCCTTCACCAAACAGAGGCTCTAGAACCCCCCTCCTGTGGAGCTCAGGGAGTTAGTTACCTGATAACCTCTTTCTGCACACTGGCTCCTGTGTCTACTTACATGAGCACTCAGGAAAAGCAATCTGAATTAAGCAATTCAAGGAGGATCACCGATGCTACATTAAACACTTCTGTGGACACTTTAATTCAGAACTGAATTTGCCTTAATGAGTCAAAATAAAATGAATGAGTTTATGAACTGCATAAACATCCACCCAAGGGTTTATGATGTTATAACTAATCTGCTTCATATTTACGGTTTAAATAATTCAAGTTACAATGTATAAACAAGCCTTAGAATAAACAAGACCTAGATCAAGATTTCTAAGAAACTGTTCTTCATCAAGCTATCTTTTATTTCCAATTCATAATGCAATTCCCCATTCATAATCTGCCTTTCTCTATTAAACCTCTGTATGCAGGGTAATCCAGTTTCTCTTTCTAGCAATTATTTACTATTCCTCAACACACTTGTCCCAGAATCCCTGCAAAGAGCTCATGAAGCTAATGGGTTTGTGATTGCCATCCGTGTTTCAGATCCCTGCAGACCTGGAATTCTCATCTGAGCTGCCAATACCCCATATGTGTATGTGCCTTTTAAATGCAACTCATGGACATGGAAATAAAGGGCAGCTACTGTGATTAAAAGATCCCATCAGATTAGACTCACTGGGCTGCATGCTCCCATTACTATACCAATCCATTTCCCCATCACAACACGGGTCAGATGCCACAGCAGGCACTGCCATTCCGTCCTTGGGGATTCCCGCTCCATTTCTCCCTGCGGGAGAGCAAAACAGTATTCCAGGAATAAAACTTCCTCAAAAGCACTTCTGAATGCAGACATCCAACAAACTTCCCTTTCAGGAACTCTTTGGCAGCAGCATCTGAGAGGAGAGGTTTTCTCCTTTGTTTTTCCTGGAGGGAGGGGACCACGCTCACCTGTGAGCCAAGCACAGGGAAGCTGGAGTAGGCACCGAGCAGAAGCCCCAGCTGAAGCACTGGGGCTCTGCAGTGTCACCCGTGGACTACCCTGGGTCCCAAGACTTGCCTGTGCACCACACAGATTACTGACCCATGACAAATTGGCATGACGCTATTCAATGGCTGTTGCTTTGGTGGAATAACCAAAATGACTCAGGGTATGGTTGCACTTAATGAGATATATAGATATATATATATATATATATAAAGGTCTTTTCTAACCTAAATGATTCTGTGAATTGTTTAAAAGCAGGATGCTGGGACCAGCCAACATCCTGACAGAAAGGACCTGCAGATTTTTGGGTCACTGGGATAACTCGGTGCTACAGCTGCCCACTATTGCTTAGTCTTTGTTCTCATCAAAGACCAGATGCCTCATGGCTTCATATCACTGTGAAACGTTGCTATTTTCTGCTGTGTCTCTGAAAAGGGCAGTGAAAACCCAAAGAACAAAAGCCAAGAGTCTGAGAAATACTAATTAATTTCCATGCTTCACATGCAATCTAAAAATAAAAATCTGCTTCAACGCATTTTGTTGTTAAATGAAAGCATTCTAAAATAACCTGTAAGGACCCAGTCTGAGGAAGACACTATGATCATAAGTCATAGCAATAGCATCTGAGGATATACAACAATTTTTTACACAAGAATGAGCTTCTTCCAAACACACTTGTTCTCCCTCCCCACAGCCAGATATTTAATTGTTGCCGATTCGTTGCTAAAACAGTTCTTAAAACATCTCCAATGAACATTGTTCTCTAATCCATATACCATGCAGAAGTTTATGCTATAAAGAGCATCTGTTTTCAATCATCAAAATTTGCACATTTTCTAACAGATTAATTGCATTATTATATTATTTTAGCATGAATACATTGTTGTAGAATTATGTCGCAGCATTACAGTTTGTGTGGCCTCATATAATCTTCACACAGCAGCTGGAAATGTAATTAGCATAAAAACCAAACAGCCTCATTAAACATCCCTTTCCTGTAAGAAGGGACACATTTAAAGGCCTCGTTTCACACGTTCCATTACAGCTGGCACAGGGCTAGAACAAGCCCCAAAAGCATTTTTCAGTGCAGCTCAGCAAAGCCCACTTCTGAACCACTGGAAATGCTCTGCAGCAGCTCTCAGGAAGACACGATGCTATGGCTCTGCAGTGGAATCCACGCTCCCAGGGGAGTGATTATACCCCCCATTTTTG
This sequence comes from Xenops minutus, assembly GCA_035221455.1. NCBI lineage: Eukaryota > Metazoa > Chordata > Aves > Passeriformes > Furnariidae > Xenops > Xenops minutus. The sequence goes on from JAWWEE010000074.1 coordinate 61,577,801, forward strand.
AAGCAGGAGCTTCCAGTTGGCAATTCCAGTATAAAAATAGAAAACTGCTCTCACTGCTTCCTTTGTACAAATCAGCTCTACAACTTCCGAATGCAGTGGAATTCTTTTAAATCTCCTTAAAATGACACATCTAAAAACACTGATAATTTACAATTCCATCAACAAAAAGGCAAACATCTTTGTTTGCCACCACTTTCCCTTGCTAGGAAGTTCCTTCTGCCACTCTGAGCTTTGGGCTGTTTATGTAATTGCGAGGTTGAAAATGCCCACTGGCTGTAAGAATCTCTGAGTATCTTTGGTTCCACTGCAGTAAATAGACAGGTTAGTTTTGCTCCCTCTATAGAATGGCAAAGACCAAAATTTTTAAAAGTTGCCTACAGTTTTGCATAAATTCCAATATATTTTTCTGATCAGCTTCTCAAAAGATATTAATAAAATGTCATTGCATGCAAAGAGACAAGTTATGCATAGTCCTAGAATACTTTTTTTCACTTTCAAAATTCAGGATACATTAAGGGTGCAGTTTTGGATCAATGCAAAAAATTAAACTGAAAATGGATTTTAATTTTTATTCAGTCGTTGAATGTGAGCAGTGTAATATTTCAGTAGATCTAAAATACAAATGTTTTCTTGTCTATCAGGCCATCTTATTTTTTAATTTGAAACTCAAATTTTTAACTATACTTAATAATATCTAGTTCAAAACCAGTAAACAAAGCGGCCCTTACTAACTGTGAAAAGTGGTTGCACTGCTGGTTTTTAACAAAACCAGAGCTCCTTTTTGCACCTTTGGACTAAGTTTTGCATCAGTGCCATTTTTTTCTGTTCTCCCAAAATCTTGGAAATGATCAGTGATTTTCAGCAATGCATTCCTGCTCTATGAGCTGCTTCAGCACAGCAAAAATACCTGGCTGGGACCAACATGTGTATCATGTGCTCACTGTCTCACATCAAAAGGGTCACTGGAGGTTTTAGACAGAAGTTTTAATGGGCTTTGTCATGAATGAGAATGTGAAGGACTCTGGGGTGTTTCAGGCTTCAGGGTGACTTCAAACCCAGCCAGCCAGCAGGGGAGACCCCACTCTCCTTTCTCAAGGCTGATTCAGAATTCCATTTCCAAGTCATCAGAATAAGAGTGGAAGGAAGAAACCTCATAATTACTTCTGTTCTCCATACCAAAACCTAGAGACAGTCTGGCCTGAAAGTATGAGAGGACTTACAACTGAAGTATTAATACCTTTCACATGGGATCACAGTGGATATTACATAAAATTCAGAAGAACACAATGGGACCATAAAGTGCTTTGAAACAGTTATCCTTCTTAGCCAGTGATTCATACAAAGCCACCCTTTTCCACGTACAGGCTGAAAGTAGGACCTTTGCAGATAGATTTCCATAACCTGGTACTTGGAAAAGCCACCCAAAGTCTCTGAGCCTGTAGACTACCTCCTCAGGAGTACAGGCAGAGGTGAGTGAGGGCAGGCATGTCTGCAGGCTGTGCTTCTCCTTCCTTTCCCCAGGCAAAGGTCTCACCTAAACAGCATGACTAGTTTAACAGCCTGAGAGTTTTACAGGAGAAAATAGAAGAGGCAATCACTAGCAAAGCAGAAGGTTTAAGAGAAGCCCTGGCACCACATCACTGAATTTCTCCTGATTGGAATATTCTGGAAAGTTCAGTTCAAAATATTTACCTGTTGTAGTTAGAAGTAATAGGCAGTAGGAATAAAATGATCTGGGTATAGTTTATGAATAGCAATTCCTCTAACTGAACAGATTTACCACATTTTGTTTTCTTGTTATTCATCAGAAACATTGAAAGTCCTTGCCTATAAGTGCTGCCAATTTAAGCAATCTCTCTGCTGACTGGGAAACTTATGAAAACACATTGACATATGATTTTTTTATAGAGTTGTTTTTTTTTTTTTTTAAATGTGGTTGGAAAAACCAAAGCACCAAGGCTTAGCAAGTGGGGAAAAAATAGCATTTGAGCACAAAATGAATGTCTGTTTTAATGCAAACTTGGGGAGTGAGGCAGCTCAAAGTTGCCTGAGTGGATTTTGTTTTTGCACACTTCATTATCTTTAAATGGCTTGAATGAGAGCGAAAGCAAATGGAAGAGCACGTTATACCCTCCTGAAAAGCAAACTGAAAAAACCCAGATGCTCCCTTTTGTGGCATTGTCTACATTATTGGGCTTAAGTCTTTAGATCCAGTGTGCAGACCTCAGCTATTCCAGCTTAAGAGTAACTGCTAGCTTGAGAAGATCATCATCCTCTGTACAGGCAATTATTAGACGAGTTTTAAGGCCCTTTGGCTGCAGATCAACCACAAACCTGTCCTGATAGTCCTACACCCCCAACCCAATGTCCTCCATCCCAGCTGATGATGGGTTTGCCCTTTGGCTCTCCTGGTCTGCTTAAGCCCCAGTCTTTATCCCTTCCAACTCCCCAGTCCTGCACCTTGAGACAGGCTCTAGAACACCAACCTCTACAACTAACCAAATGAAGCTTTAAATGAAGGAGGAGCAGGTCTTCCCTATTCTCAGGAGAGCACCCCAAGCAGGAGGCAGGGAAATCACAGCCGTGTCTGGTCACAGAACAGGACATGGCTCACTGGCTCAGCCATGGGTTTTGAGGATGGGAGCACCAGAGGACTGATTCTGTGAAGAAGCTGTAAGTATTTCAGGGAAGAGTATGTGGGACATAAATGAAAGAAGGTTTTAAAGTACCTAGGAGGAAAGGTTGAGTTCAAAAGGCTCCCTTTTCTCTCTTCAGTATTATTGATTGTCTCAGACAACCACCTACAATGGCAGGAGAGCTGGTGTGGAGCTTTCTTCTGACAGGGGTCTTTCTTTTCTCATTGTACAGGGTGCCGATGTACCTCACCCAAACATTGCTGAATCCCTTGCCTCTCTTATTTACAGATGAACTTTCCCCACACCCCTTAATTTCTCACCATTTCCTGCTTTTCTCTTCTCATTCCAACCAGTTTTCTTCAAGTACAAGTTACGTGTTTCCTCCTCCCTCTTGCCTGACTACTGCAATTCCGGAAGCTAGGATGAGGGAACATGGGCACACCAATTTCTTAAAATGAAGTTCACCAGAAAGGGGAAATGACAAAACAAGACATTTTTCTCCATGTAAACTCCTGCAAGCAGCTGAAATACATTTTTCCCCTCTGGAAGGTTGCAAACAGTTGGCTTTTGATGAAAGCAGTGATAAAAACCCTTCAATAATATTTTGAAAAAGTGCAAAATTTATCTTCCCTCAAGCTTTTTTATTTCAGAAGCACTTCCTTCTCCAAAACATCACCAGGAAATGACACTTCACCAGCATTCTTATGGCACTCCAACAAAACAAACACAGGAACATTTTTCAAGCTCACAGCAAGGTAAGCAAAACAAGATCAAGGTATTTTAAAAATGTCAAAGGTCTGGCAGAGGAGACAGTAAGCTTTCTGTTTTGCTATCTGCTTTGCTGGTTCCCAGAGAGCACAGTGTGGCTTTAAAAACCTTTTGCAGCCTGCTGAAGTCATCCCAGCTGCATCCAGCCATGGAAATGTGCTTGGAAAAAACCAACCCTCTCTGTTTCTTCCTGCCTTCTTCTGCCCTAAGTGAGACTACTCCTTCTCAGCCATAAGAAACCATCCTATCAACTGATGTAATCTTGCCATTTAGTAGTTCGGTGAGGGGGCCTCAGCCCTCCATGGAAATAAAGGTTTCCACACTTTCTGTGCAAGATGGAATTTTAGTGAGTTAAAAAACATTGACCATACTTTTGACCATAGTATGAATAACACTGTGGCTGAGTTTGATTTCTTTTTCTACCTCTGTGTATACAGAACTTCACTGTCAGAAGCATTTATATTGTACCGTGGGAGTTTCATCATCCATCAAAGAACTTTCAATAGGACCTTCTGTGATAAAATGATTTGCAACTCTGACATTGAAAAACACTGTGTTGCAGGGAACTCGACTTATGCCCGGGAGGAGAATCACTGTGAGAATTAACTTGTTTCTGTTCCTGCTGCAGCACACTGGCATCCCTCACACGGTGTAATCTCCCTTCCCCTTTGCTCTGCGATTGAGCCTGCCCATCTGTCGTTCCTGGTGTGTGTCCTTCACAACCTCCTTAGCACCCCACCTTCCAGCAGAAGAGGTCGCTCAGATCAAACCCCAGATGTGGGCCCACCTGGTGCTCACCATCTGCAACAACACACCACGCCACAGTGTGACCTCTTCTACCTGCTCTGGCTGCTCTACAAAATACCTAATGATGCTGCTCACTGACAGACCAACTGCGAGGCAAAAGCATTAGGTATCTGCATCAAACCCTGTGACTTTTACCTTCCTAAGTCAGCACCAAGGCAGTGTCAGACTTTGTGGACTCCTCTGTACAGTCATTACAGGGATATCAAACCCAGTGTAACCTACAAACATATGAACCCTGTGAAACTCGTGCATCCTTTTAACCTTCTGCTCGTCAGTGACAAGAGAGTAATGAAGATGGAGGATGGGGGACTTGCTATGCTCAAACATCACGATTTGAGTATTGATGGGCTGAAAGGAACATTATAACATCAAGGTCCTCCATCAAGCAAATTGTGTATTTTCTCTCTCACCTTATGGAATTACCAAGCGTCAGAAAATAACTTTTCCTATTACCTAAAAGGTTTTTTTGCCCATTGACTGCTAAATTATATTTTAAACCATTCATCTCTGAATAAATAATCAGAGCTTTGAGTCTGATAAAGACACAAAATGTTAGCATTTGGAAATACCAAGAAAAAGGCAACCTTCCAACCTAAAATATCAGCCTGACTCTCTCTTTCTGCCTGTCCTCTCCCAAAAAACCCCTTTCATTAATTTCAAAAGAAGTTTCATGAGATAAGGCCATGTGTTTTGACCCTTACCACTTGTGTCATTAAAAATAATTGACTCTATTGTTGCAGCAAATAAAAGCCTAATAAAATACTTGTATTAGTATTTATTTTTTGATAATTACTGATGTTCTGTGCAGGTGGGAAAGCTTGGGTGCATGCCTGTAGGACGCTAATAGGAATATTTTTTCCCAAGTGTCACATTTATCAGTGCACTAGCAGAAAATAAGCCTGTATTATGAAGTTTCACGCTGGCTCTCATTATGCCATCTCACAAGCCTGTCCTTTGATTTATTATAAAGATTAAATATATTTTCTCAGTGAGATCAGAAGTATTAGAGAAGAGGTCATGGAAATGCTGGCAGAAAGATGCTAGTTTTGTATATGTAAAAATCTTCTGTGCTAGGCACCCAAGGTTCAACCAATGCTGCTTAATTGCTGGGGGGGGGTCTGGTAGGATGCTGGTGGATTCCCATTCCCCAGGGCTGGGGATGATGGAAACTGTGGGGCTCCAGCTCTTGCACAGTCCACAAGTCGATCTCTACCCCTGCCTTCTGCAGGGCACTCAGCAAATTTCACATCCTTGTCAATTTTACTGCAGTTAGCAGGGGAGCTGAGAGGAATACCAATGTTGCAGAGCAGCTGCAGGATACTGTTAACTTACTAGAAATGGAAATTTTTCTAATAAGAAAAAAAAAAAGGAAAGGTTTTGGATTCAACCAAGATCAAACCCAGTACTGAAATCGACAAATGTTTCTGCAGACCCAGCTTTTAAATTAGCTTTTCAGACACTGAAGTCCCTCTTACTAGGGACCATGTGTGGTAAAGCTCACTATTTCTCTTGAGAAAATGCCTGTTTCCACTCTGGTTTTAATCACTGGGTAGTTTCCAAATATTTTGGTAACGGGGCAAATCTACACAACATTTCTTGAGCTGCCAAGAGTAGACTATATAGGCATATTCAACCCATCTTCAAGCTAATCAGTCTAAGCACAGCTCAGCCTCAGCTCCTGGTGCTGGATAAACCAGATGAATAAGTAGCAGGCAGGCTTTGGCAACTCATGGTCCCCCCTGAACAGCCATGGTTATTCTCCTTGTTGTAACCAACTAGCCCAGCATGCTGAAGCTGGACTCAAAGTAATTGTCACCACAGTGTCCCCATACCCATAAGAGCTAGATGGTTTTCATGGAAAGCCTGCTACACTGCACTGTGGTTATGACTTAGACAGAACATGAAAGATAAGCCTTTTGTTTTGCAGAAACATGTCGTTTTTGGTGACAATAGCTTCTCAGCTGTCAAGTCAAAAAATATGATCATCACTCAGAGTAATACAGTCATCTATTCCAGTTCATTAGATTTTGGCTGACGAATCAGAAAGCAGCCCAAACAGCACACAGCAAAGAACACCTTCAGATATAAACCCTGAAAACTCTTATTCTGCATTTAACCTCAGGCAAGAATTAGCACGTAGTTAAATGAGACTTCTTGCCAAATTATGGGTCATTTTCAGGAGTAGAGGCTTTGGGGTGCCAGGAGGTACTGCCAAGTGCTGCCTGAAAGCTTCCACTGTGCAATACACAGGGCACAAAGCAACTGGGCTGTAACTCAAGCCTTGTCTGGCACTTGAAGGAGCAAGATACTTACTGCTTTCTTTCTAGTTCTAGTGAGAACAAAATCAGGAAAAAATCATGTTTTCTCACAGAAAATCCAGGCTCAAGACTTGCAAGACCACACGTGGTAATTACCGGTCATCATGAAAGAACAAAGGAAGGAATCATTCTAAACAGATTACAAAGCTCCCACTGCATGCACCAGCACCTTGGTCTGAGATTCTTGCTTGGACCAATTTACAATATAAAAACCTATTTTTGCAATTCTTTCTACATTTTTTTAATTAAAAGGGGTCTTGCACTAGGAGTGTTGTAAAGTGATGGAAGAAGGGTGTGGCAGGAACTCAGACGTGTTTTCTCAGAAAACAACTGGCACATCTTTCCTATCCAATGGAATGAATAATTCCTGGTTGCACAAGTTACTCAACACAACGTCCTCTTCTTTGACCTGTATTTTTCTCGCTCCTCTGTCAGTTCCCATGGGAGTTTGAATGTGGCTAAATTGATCACTAGCACACTGTTGTTTCCTGTATTCATAATGTGCTAAATCAATGTTACAAGATTTTTTTCTGAGTTACCCTCTAGCTCTAGTAGCAGAACTGGAATACACAGCTTTGGTGAGCTTCAACTGTAGTGCACTCAAGGTGTTGCTTAAGGGTTTTTTTGAAAGAAATAGTCCATAACAGTAAAAGGTCCCTTAGAATCTGATAAATCTCTCCAAGCCAAGTTTCAGCAATTTAAAAATATACAAATTGAGACTGCATTGCTTGGTGAGCAAAACGTTCCAGATTAACAAACCGACTCCAACGCAACTATTACCTGCTGAAGTGTGCTTAAATTTTTCACTCTTCTTCTTCCTCCATTTCCATGGCTTAAAAAGTCTCCCAAGAGTGGCAAATTTGCTTCTTCTTCTGATGGGAGGCGTGTGAGTCCCAGGTACTAGAGAATCCGAACGCATTGCAGCCAGTCTTTCCACTTCCTCAGCTGTAGTTTCAGCAAGAGAAAAAAAAAGGAAAGAAGGGGGAAATTAAATAACTGATTTAGTAAATTATCAGAGAACTATACAGATGGCCAAAGTTTTCTGTGGTCACAGAGAACAGTAACAAAGGGAAAAAATTGTAGTCCTCATTATTTTAACAGTATTTCCTTTCAGCGGAATCCCTAATCCATTGTAAAGAACAATACTAACAATCAGATTCAACAGGAATATGGATTATTACAGAGTTTTAAGCTTTAACAAATTGTTCTACATCGCTCCAGACAGCTGGCAGCTCATCCATCAACCATTCCAGGGGAAGTGTGACAGAGTGAGAAAGAGAAAGCTCAAACAAAAGGCTGCAATACTGCTTAAAAAAATATTACAAGGTTGTTGGGGTTTTTTGAAATGGAAAGAAACATTTCCACCAACTAATATTTAACATGAGAAAGGACCCAGATAAATAAACACCCTTTGGTATCATTGCCATGTCCATTGAAACTGTTTGGGTTGCAAGAAGACCTGCATTAGGAACTTCTAGTGAGAGAAAGGATGCTACAAATTCATAGACTCATAGAATGGTTTAGGGTGAAAAAGATCTCTAAGATCATTGAGTCCAACTTAACCCAGAACTCCCATACCCACCCCTAACCGATGTCTCCACATGGCACATCCAGATATCTTTTAAATCCCTCCGGAGTGGTGACTCCACCACTTCCCTGGCAGTCTATTCCAATGCTTTAAGACCCTTTCCATGAAGAAGTTTGTCCTAACATTCAACCTAAACCTCCCTTGGTGCCACTTGAGGCCATTTCCTCTGGTCCTGCCGTTTCTCACCTGGGAGAAGAGACCTACCCCCACCTGGCTACACCCTCCTTTCAGGTAGTTGTAGAGAGTGATGTGGTCACCCCCGAGCCTCTTTCTCCCCAGACTAAACAAGCCCAGCTCCCTCACACACTCATGATCACACTTGTGCTCCAGACCCCTCACCAGCTCTGTTAATCTTCTCTGAACACGCTCTAGCACCTCAGTGTCTTCCTTGTAGCAAGGGGCCCAAACTTAGTCCCATTTTTCTGCCCACTCATTCCCCTCCAATTCTTATACTTAGCTTTTAACACAGGGACTTGGAGAATTTTAAGAGTACACATTTAGGGCTAAATTCCCACGGAAGGATTAGAGGTTTTCATTGAGTTTCTGTTCTTAAGGTTTCAGCTTTCTGCAACCTTTACACTGTAATACATCATTATAGTCTCAGTACTTCAATTAAAAAAACCCAAAACAACAAACACCTGAAGAATTTAAATGACCCTTCCTATCCAATGAGAGCAAGAGAAGTCTGGGGATGGTCACTTGGTGCAGCTACATTGCATGGTCCCCCTCTAATGTTTACAAGGCAAAATTTATGCTGCTAGTTTTGGTAAACAATATCCCTGTGATCAGAGGCACAGAGAGAGGTAAACCAGGACTGCAAAGAGAACACTCACAGGAGGAGGAGTTCTCTGTGCCATTGCTGCAGGGATGCAATAAGCTCTCCCAGCCCTGAGCTGAAGCAATGCATGCTCCCTCCCTAAAAAAAGCATCTGTGCAATTCAGTCAGCACACAGGAGGTGGGTTTGTGTGTGGTTTGTTGTTGTTGTTTGGATTTTTTTTCTAGTTGTTGGTGGTTGTTTTTTGGTTTTTTTTCCCAAGGGATACCATTTCCCAGGCTTGTGTTGTGATGCACCACTGCCAGTAAAGCTGATTTGAGTGGTTTGCACACACAGTCTGGATTCATAAAGACAGGACACAGATCGTCACCTCTCCTGCACTGAAGAGAACAGCTCAGTGTTTCTATTCACCTCTAGTATATTAAGTATTGATCTCAGCCATGAGAACCTCAGCAAGACCACTGCTTTGAAGGGATGAGCACACCCCCTCCACACTGACAGAATCAGCAGAGATTTTGGCTCGAAAATTCTTACGTATCTCAATGGAAATTTTTCCAAGGGTTTAAGTCAGCCAAATTTAGGTTGGTTTTCATGGGAACAGCCAGAGACGCATTTCTAACACACAGGAGGTTTCATTATCGTAACTCCAACTGAAATACTATTTGAGTCCCTCAGGTTTTTCTAAGGAGGCTAGTCGTTTTGTTGCACTTTTGTTTGTTTTGAATGTTGACAGCACAACCCTTTTCCCTGTAAAATATCAGTACCAGATACAGCTGCCTGTAACTTTATGGATTAGAAAAAGCAAGCCAGTGAGATAGAGAGAGCCCAGATGTTTCAGTGGAAATGGTTAAAAGCTGCTATTCTTTGGCGTAATGGAGAGACATACATTTCTGAGAGCATCTTTTTCCAATTTAAAGCAAAGGGAATAAAAGATAATCCGGCCAAAGCATTTCATTCTGTCCAGCTCTTTGTTCCAGACTGCCTGGAGAAATACCTTCTTGTCTAAAGAACCCATTACAAGGCTCTGTCCTGTACAGGGGCTGGGACATGCTGCACTGAGGCTGGGAATTGCCTGATTATGCTGAACAAACCATGGGAGTAAAAAGAAGAAGAAATGAGGAAATCAGCAATTTTCTTGTACTTTCTGATTTCACTGGAACCTGCTGGGCTTTGAAGAGCAGCATGGGGTACAGACCACTGCCCTCTACATGCAGACCCAGAGGGGCCATGCCTTTTCCCCTTCCTCCATCTCTAACATGCCTCTAGCTAAAGCACATAAGATCCCACTGTGTTCCACTGCTGTGCTTTCTAAGAGATGCTGCTAAAAGTAATAGGCTGGTATTGTCTTTGCTGCCTTACTTGGGGCATACAAGAAGCAGCCCACTGAGCAAACTGGGAACCACACACTACTGCTGCTCAATTAGGCTTCCTGCTAACAAACCCATGGCTGAAAGATATTGAATTTCCTCTTGCTGGTCACCTTCTCACCTATTTTCCCCATCACTGAACCAGGATTTCTGCTACCAGGTGCCTTAGTTACTGCATCTCAGAGCAGCAACAACTCCTCTTTGATAGCTGGTCCTAACTGGTACTGCTGAGGCCATTCCCTGGAGAACTGGCAACCCTCAAAGATTCTCTGCTTTTGCAACATACATCCCCCTCTGTCCCACACCAGCTGTGCTCTCACTGCCCCCAGGGAAGCTTTTCCCACTCGTGGTAAATGAGTATGGATCCACAGTCAGGAAAAACTAACACTGGAGTCAAAAAGAATTTACCCAAAGGCTGGATTCATGGAAAGCCAAGCACACATCTAAACCATTTGCATATTTTGACTGCTCTTCCCTGAATTTCGGTATTGTCTCTCACACAAATCTGTGCCCTCAAAGTCCTGCAGTACTTGCTATCAGTCATGAACGTGGTCCTTCTCAATCCTCTCCAAACACACACAGCTCCAAGCTAATGCAAGTACCAGCTCTTTCCCCCCCTCGTTCCCATTTCTCAGAAGGACATGATTTTTTTCATGAGAAATACTCTCAAGAGCACTGCTAATTCAAAGCATAATAATCACTGGCTAGGAATAAACCACATTAGCATAAAGCCATGACAGTTTTAATACAGCAAGAATAAAAGCAGACCATGATGCAAGAAGTAAATGCCAGATTTCTGTGCTGTGCTGCTGCATCTTTTGCTTGAGTTGGCTGGGTTTCTCTGCCTTTTTGGCTTCTAATGACTATTGACTGGCTGTGGGCTGCGACACCCACTGCTGACAGCAGGCTCTGTAGGCTGCTTTCACACCTTTGCTGTTCCCAAAAAAGCTGGTACTTGCAGGAATGGAAAGTAACCCAAGCCTTGCACTCTTTTTTCTAATATTTTTTGCCTTCAAAGAGGAAAGCAGTCCTGGCAGCCCCAGCCTGATCTGTCCACTGAACTGGGAGAAGGAACTGCCATGTGTGCCTTAGTGCCTGTAGTCACTGCTGGGATCTCAGCCTGAGGCCAGTGCCACAAATATCATGTTTACAGGTCACAGTTGCTGCTGATACTTGGTGCTTTTGGGAACTTGTTCTGATTTTTTTCCATGATCTGAGAGATCTTGCTGAGACACGGAGAAATACTGGGACCTGCACTTATGGCAGAGAATAAGCACTCCCCTCCCACTTTCTTCTGTCCAAGCTGTCATTCTGGACTAGCAATGGAAACTAAACCTGAGAGTTTTTCACAGGCTCTCAACATTTTACTGTAGTTCTTAATACTCTTTAAGTTCATATAGGGCTTAATATAGACTTCATATAGGGCTTAAGCAAGAATTGGGATTTTAATGAAAAAACCCACAACCACTACAAATCAAAATATTTTGCACCCAAGTAATATAAAAGAAATGTTACAAACATTTTTGAAATACGCTACAAAGAAAAAAAGGTCAGGCCATCTTAGGCCTGTTCTGTATGTTTTCATGGGTGTTGATTTCCAGATGGTCCAGTAGGAGACAACACTGGGGTCACCTACTTTTTGGATTTAAGAAGCATAGCAGGCAGATCAAAGGCCCTCCCAAATACAACATAAGTTACTAAGTTTTCCTGGAGGACAACAGCCAGTTTTCTCATCCCACCACTGTCTGGGAATCATTTAATCTATTGCATAATATACCCAGCTTCCATTTTAGAAAAAACCCTGACCCTTACTGCATTTGGGTACGCAGATCAATTTTGTCACTGAAGGCTGAAGCCCACCCAGCCCTCCTGTGATCTTTAATATCACCTTCCTTACTGGTAATCACACTAAGTTCTCTCTCAGACCTTTCCTTAACCCTCATCATTCACAATCAGACACATGATTATCTTAATAAGCAGTTTACTTCACAAAGTTAGATTATAATCCTTTCTAAGGACTCACCAATGGCTACTTTGTGCTTCCTGCTATATTTGCACAAATCTATAGTAACAGGTTGAAAATGATCTTGGCCCTAAATATGCAATTAACTAAATGTGCCATTTTATTTAATGACAAGAACTTTACATAAATAAAAACCACTAACAGAATACTCCTTATTGCCAATCAGAATCCAACCAGTCTTTATTCTGCAGACTAGTTTCCAACAAGCTCCTGTTGCAAGGTTTCTTTTGAATGCTGCACCCCAAGTATCCTTCATTTCAGACTGCATGGACCTTATTCTAGCAGCTTTGTTCAACACAACATGCAGACACACCATGTGTCTTTTTGAAATTAAAAGAAAACTGAACAACAACTCTAATTGCTGAGCACTTATGTCTACTCTTTACCTGATGGAGAACACTTTCAATTAAAAAAAACACCTTGTTTTTCTTTCAGCAAAATGGCTTATTCTCTGTTCTTCTATTATCTTCTGTTCAGTTATTTCCCTTTAATTTCCCTTTGCACCTGGAATTAATTTTCATTAGCCCTGCCTTCACTATTTGAATTGCCCATTTAAACTTTTCCTAACTTCTCAAAGGTCTGTTTTCCAATGAAAGACAAGGCATGGCACACAGCAGTCCAAATGCAGTCTTGCCAAACGAGGATGATTACACCTCTTTGGTTGACAACAGCTCCCACTGGATGTATGCATTTGCAGTGGCACTGAGTTGGTTCAGGGGGTTTATGAACCATGAAGAGGCTGTTGGGAGCTTCCCTTTGCATGCTAAGCAGCACTCACATTTTCCAAGCCCCTGCCAATTATTCCTGCTTCCCAGGGGTGTGGCATGGTATCCAAAAACCCAGTCTCTCACCCTTTATACTTGCCCATTTCAGCACAAGTGTCACACTGTGGCACAGCTCTGTTCTCAGCTGAGATCTCTCTGTCTCAGTCTATTTGTTTCTCTTGTTGGAACAGAAGTGTAAAGAATAGCTCTGGAAGTCCAATCCCTCTAGGACCTCGCTTTCAACTTACCCACATTTTGACGTAAAACGTTAATTATTCATGCTGATTGCAATCTGAAAGCCATTATTTTAACCCCTGCAAACTATACTGCACTGAATGCATCACTAAATATGTCTTTGTTGTACGAAATCTCTCAAAACACCAAGTATTTTCTGTATTATAAGACAGTACAAAAGATTTTTGCTTGCAACAAAAGCACTTCATCAGGTTACGTCACCAAAGCTACATAATCTCTTCCTATAAACCCTGCAATTACAGAAAATAAGGATTGTTACATTTCATTGATATCAACTACTTTGTGTATTCCTTATTGCTTTTATTACTCACTGGGTTTTCCATCTCTTAAGCATTTATTATATGCAGGTTCAAGGCTAAATCAAGTAAACAGTACAGCTCAACACTGTTATGTACCTGGAGAGTGGAGCAGAACCCACAGCTCTGTACTGGTCACCACACACACCCTCTGGAGATACAGCAGCTCCAAAATAGAGCAGTCACTACAAGGGGAACACATCCAAAAAGCAACCAAGAGAAAAACAAGGCCAGCAAAAGAGATGTCACAGGTTTTGGGGCGACAGAAAGACAGTTCCACAAGTACCAGGAATTGCTCCAATAAAAAAACTGCAGCTTGAAAAAAAAGGATATTTTACCCTTCCTAAACGGCAAGCAGAGAGGAGATGCACAGTTTGTGCTTTTAAGAAAGCAGAGGAAGTAACATGGGATGCAAGGACTTTTCTGTCAGAGCAGGTAGAGAACTTAATTGGGAAAAAGGAGAATCATGGGGTCACTTTAATCTTCCCCTTGAGAAGGCTCAAGCCCACGTCTCCCATTTTCCTTAGGAACACTACCAAATTTCAGACCATGATGGATGAAAAAGCACATCTATCCTACTAAAACTGTTCCATTCCTGGGCTTTACCCTTGGTTAAATAACCTAAACCCTGCTTTACTCATGGATTGAAAGAAACTGCTTTTCACAGCCAGGATTTGTTGAGAGCCTCACGCTGTCCAGTTCTGTACAAAGGAGAATAAAGGGGAGTGAAGATACTGCCTCTTACTACCCCTTTCTTTTATTTCTGGTAGGGCATCTTCTGTTTGAGGCATGAGGGGAGAGGGACAGAGGTGAGGTGCTGCCTCCTGCATCCTCTCCCCAGAAAGCAAAAGCAGGAGAGGACAGGCACCCAGTGAGTGTGGAGCTACATTTTGGATTTGCACTGCAAACTGGGTTGAGGACATAGAAATGGTTTTGCTACTGCTGAGCAGTGCTTACTCAGCTTCGAGCCCTTTTGTGATCCTCACACCATCCCAGCAGTGAGGAGACTGGGGATACACAAGGAGCTGGAAGGGGACACAGCTGGGACAAGTGACCCCAAGTGACTCAAGGGATATTCCAGACCATGTGGTGTCATGCTCTCAGCGTATAAAGCTGGGTGAGGAAAAAGGAAGGGGGAGATGTTTGGAGTGATGGCATTTATCTTTCCACGTCACTGTTACATGCCATGGCCTCTGTTTTCTAAGGATGGCTGAACACCTGCTTGCCCATGGACAGTCGTGAAGGAATTCCTTATTTTCCTTTACTTGTGCATGCAGCTTTTGCTTTACCTATTGAACTGTCTTTATCTCAACTCAGAGTTTTCTCCCTTTGCTTCTTTCAACTCTCTCCCTCATCCCACTGGGGGAGACTGAGCAAGGGGCTGTGTGGGGCTGGCTGGGGTTACACCATGACACACAGACAGGAATAGGCACTGTGGCTCAGGGATCCTAGATGGATCCGTGCAGACACCTGGGCTGTTAAGCAATTTGATTTGTCCTTCAGTCATACCCAAACTCATCAACCAGAGTTAGGACTCATCCATCACAGCTCAAGTTCTTCCTGGAAGCCAAAGCTATGGACAACGGAGAAGCTATCTTCCTCCCAGCAAGTCTTCAACCCATTCAACAAGAAAAAAAAGAACTGAGGCCTGTGTACCTCCAGCTCCTAAATTTATCCTGATGGAGAAACAGTGCATAACATTTTTTCCTACGCTTGTTTCAACTTGCTGGAACTGAAAGTGTCTTCCTGAAGGAAATGATTTACATTTTCATGGTTGAATTTATCTCTTACACCAGCCTGAACTGCAAATTCTACTCAGCTACAAAATGTAAAAGTAATCCAAGAAAAGGATGCATGGAAGTCCATGAGTTGGTTGCTCACATTTTGCTGGGTTTCTGCTGCTGGGTGATGATTTTCCTGATTGCCACTTGGACAGAGGCAGACACAATTTCTCCCATCAAAGGGCACCTTGGCTCTACCGGTCCTCTCTGGCAAACAGGGAAGGTCTCCACCTTCCTAAAAACAAACCACTAGTGCAAAAGGCTAGCTGTTTATTTTGAGAAAGCCCAGAAAAAAGTATTTAAATGCTTCTAATTTCTTAAGGGATTTTTGGTGGACTGATCTTTTTAAGTTCTCATAAGTAGGAATATCCAATATTTTTACTTTATTTTACTAAAAACGTGTGCTTTAGATGGCTTATCTTTATCTTTTCAGAAACCTGAGAGAGGTGCATCCTCTTATGAAATCCTATTCAGGAAATGCCAATACAAGCATTAAATTTGTTAAACACAATGGTACCATCTCACCACTATCATCACAAATATAAAAAAAAATTGACTTTTTAATTACTTTAATGGCTGTGAGAAAAATGAACAAAGTGCCTTCATTTAAGAGCTAGAAAGTTCAAACCATTCCCTTGTAAATTCTGTATTTCTTCTCTTGGGAAAAAGAAACTTCTATTTCTGTTCTTTAAGGAAGTTGGCCTAGAGGAAAAGAGTAATTATACCAAATGGCACATTGATAATGAGCACAAATATGAGTTTAAAAACCTCCCTCAGTAAGAGCGTAGCAAAGAAATATGTTTCATTGGACTCTGAAAGGAGACAGTCTGTATCCATGTTCAGGAATTCGCAGGAAGTACTAAAGACTTTTGCTGTGAGTACCTAAGTGCAGCTACATATGGTCTTTGCTGATTGTCATCATAATGAGAACTTCATTTATTCAAATGATGGTTAGTTAAGACCCTCAGATGTGGTGAAATGTCTTTTTAGGCCCTTCTGGGAGAGGTTTGGGTTTCAGAGATGACTAAAACACATGGAGTGTTTCCATGTGGCTTTCAAAACTACGATTTCACTTTTTTCCCTCCATTTTTTTAGCTTCAAGTTCTAGGGTGTCTCATGGTTGCTGAGCTCTGCAGGCTATTGCTCTTGCTTAATAGCCTTAGAGAAAAGTCTCTGGTTTCTAAAAAGCTGCTGCTGCCGCCTTCAAAAAAAGATGGAACCCATCAGGTAATCAAATTGGTATATCTAAGAAATGTTACAGCCAAAGGATCTATCTTCAAGCTCATGAATTATTCCAAGTCCAGCAACCAGAAATAGCTCAAAAATGAGAATGAGTTTAGATCAGAGCTAAGGAAAAAAGTACTACAGGGAACCAAGAGCTCTGAAATACTTCCTTCCAGCAGCTTTATGCACTGAAATAATGCTGGCAGAGAGAAATGAGTGAAATCCTGATCACACCACAGTGAACGACACAAGTCACGAGGACTTGGATTACCTTACCCAAGCCCATCTAGTGACTGGAGGATCATGTTGAGAATTAGGGATATATTTCGTCCTCAGGGCTATCAGAACTTTGCAAATTAATGTAAGTATGTCTGTCTGCTCTTTGCTCATGACTAATGAGATGAGCAGGAGGAGCAAGGGAAGATGAGTTGCGTTGTGTGTGGTCTTCTCATGCACTGAAGTGTGCCAGAGAACTTTACTGGCCAAAGCTGTAAAAGGGACCTTTCCAGCATGCTAAAATTTACCTCCAAAAAAAGAAATTGGCAGAGAAGACCTTACAACACAGTCTAAATGAGTGCTTTCCACTGCATTGCTGGGAATGATCCCTTTCTGAGGTGTTTGGGAGAGGAACCAGTGGCATGTTGTGAGCTGCAAATGCAAGTGGAGCACTCAAGCCTATGCAGAGCTACTTGACCATGGATGGCGTTGGGAGCAGAGTTCATTTTTCAGCGTTGTGAAGGTAACTGTGATAGGCATCTGCATGAGGTTCCATTTCAATACAGAAGGAGGATAAAACTCAGCCAAACCTGGACATTCTCACACTTAAAACAAAGTGATCTTTTTTTCATCCCTCCACTGCTGGTACTGGAAAAAGCAACAAACTGATGAAATCTGATTTGCCTACATGCTGAGTTTCCTTTCAAAGCTACCAAGATTCTGCTACCAAGCAGATAAAACAAACAAGCAAGAAACCAACAAACCACAACTACAACATCAGCCTTTCTGAGCACTTTTTGATAATATAAATTGCCTCTGTCCATATAACTTATGGGGATCAGTGCTCTCAATTTTAAATACTGTTCTCTTTTAGGAGAAACATCTACACATCCTACAAGTGTCACAGATCCCCTTCTGTCAAGTCAAATGTCATATGCTCTTCTAACTAGTTGGAGTCTTTGCCATACAAACCTGTGTTCAAAAATCGCTTTACTTAAATGCCATTTTGTTTGAATTCACAAGTCAGAGGCTGGCTTCAACCATGACATCTGGCTGAGTACATCAAGCTCTAAGAGGTTTGTGATGTTGTTCAGGATGAAAAATTTCCCAAGCATTTAGCTATAAAGCTATATGCCTGCAGGTACTTATACACAAACATATAAAAATGGACCCTGGTATGCATGTAATAATAACACAAAAATATGAAATAAATTAATCACAGCAGGTAAAGAACACCTTCATTTGCTTGCTAAACACAGGGAATAGCTGCACTAGTTCAGGACAGCTGAATTCTAAAAGTAACACCCATCTTCATATAGGTTTGCAATTTTTAAAAATTTATTGATCTCACAGTGACCAATGGCCAAAGAAGGCCGATGAGAAAAACAAATGAAAACAACCCCAAAGAAATATGTCACCAAAAAGTGCTCTTCTTGAGCCTCTGTGCAATGCCAGAAAATGTATTAGTGAACTGATTCCTGTCTTGCTGTTTAGTGAACTGGCTGTTCTGCCAACTTGAAATGAATAAGAGAAAGAAGCATCAGTTCACTTGAATTACAGGATCTCCCTATTTTCTTTTAGGCTCATGAATTTCCATGCTCAGCACAAACATACTGAATTCACAAGGAAAATGGCATTTGACTCAGATGACAAAAATCCATAAAAAGCCAAACCTGCATCAGTAACTAGAGTCAAACAATATATGCAAAAGGTTGTCCTTATTTAAATGACACACAGGAGAAAGAGAAAACACCTCCTGAATTCTATCTTGTTTATACATGTGTCTTAGGGGGTGGACCTCGAAGGAAAGGAATATATAACTGAGCCTCAGGAGTCCCTCCTCACTTTAGCATTTAGGTATCATGTCTAATTCTCTTCACTGGCTGCTAGAGGAGCCCAAGTTTGGCAGCTACAGAGATCAGACAGTCAGAAGTTGCTTTTCACTATTCAGATGCTGGAGCAGGCAGCAAATTCTGTCTTCAGTGCCACAGCAGATCAGTGCAAGACAACTTCTTACCCTCATGGCTATAAACCAGCAGAGAATCTGGGAGTTTGAATATTAACGAAAGCTTTAGTTATCTCACTCTTCTATTTCTGAACAGGGTACAATTCAGATTCAAACAGGTGAAGTTCCACACAAGTCTCTGCACCTGGCTCTGCACTCTTCAGGGTGAACCCAAATTTCAAAACTATTTATCCAATAAAACCAGTGTGCCAGCATAAGGAAAACATCCTGTTTTGCTGGTACATGGAAGGAGAGGGAAGAGATATTTCAATACTGGTTTCACTTCTGCTTCACACAGCTTCCACTGTCTGTCCATCCGTCCATCCATCCATCCATGTACTTACACTGCTGACTGTTCAGCCTGTGCATCTGAATTTTTAGCAGTGTTGACATTTTAAGCAGCTTGGAAAGTAAGATGAGAAGGACAGTGTTCTCTAAAGCTCTATAGCAGCATGACACACATACTTTTTATATCAGTTCAATTTCAGATGATGCAGAGGAAATAACATTTCCATTTATTTTATTTATTTATTTACTTAACC
Organism: Xenops minutus; assembly: GCA_035221455.1. Classification (NCBI taxonomy): domain Eukaryota; kingdom Metazoa; phylum Chordata; class Aves; order Passeriformes; family Furnariidae; genus Xenops; species Xenops minutus. The sequence continues at coordinate 61,597,167 of JAWWEE010000074.1, forward strand.
AAAGGCAAGATTGATAGAGTCTCCATGTTAAAAATAACATTGGAGCTGCACACATACTGTGTCAGATAATATCAGATACTGGAAATGGCAAAGCAGCTGCACCCAATGCATGGGATAAAAAGAGATAAAGCCAGTGCCATAATCCTTATGACATGGACTGCTGACATTAGGGGACATGTCTACAGTCCATGGGGATACACAGATCACCAATAGTTCACAGAAGCCTGCTAATACACAGACTGTGGATGCAGTAGACCACAGTGCCATTCCAGGCCTGGCTCATTTGTAAGGAAGTAGTTAATGAGTATTTTAATTATTTAAGATCTCCAATGCACAGAAGACTGCTTACCAACATTTCCATCTGTTGATTCTTGAATCTGTATTAAAAGGATAACTGACACTCAGGACAACACTAACTGTGTTGCAGCTGAACATCCCTCAGTCTACTGCTGAAGATAAAATATATTGTTACCAAAATTTCTAACAAAACTTAGACACTTCTTTCTTGCAATGATCTGATATTCTCTGCATTACAGCATTGCACTTCTGTGCTTCCAGAAGATTTAAAATACCATTAGTCTCTGTTTTTTTCAAACAGATAATCAACTTCTCTTAGGAGGCAAGGTGAAATAAAAATCATTCTCTGCTATCAAAATCTCCCAAGATAAATTAAATAATTGGATACATTTTAGTTTTACTCCCTGCACTTCTATTGCACAAAGCCATTAGACTAATGATTAGCCTGTAAAATGTCATGCAAAAGATGACAGAGGGCAAGATCCTTCCCTGAAGCAGTGACAGGGGAGAGAGCACTAGACCTGTCATCCTCGCCTGGGGCTGCACAGCTCAGGGCAGGAGGAAGGAAAGGCAGCGTTTGAAGTACATCTTGCAACCTGCCCAAAAAGATTCCCAAATCAACAGATACGCTGGGCCCTCCCTGCACAGAAGCCTGTACATCTTAAATTGCAACCTTCAGGATTTGGAGATTCAGTAAGTCGCTGAGACCTCTCCTACTTAGGGGCAAAGAAATGGGTACAACAGTAATCACAGAGCAAGTTACACAAACCAAGGTCTTGGAGCCTGAGTTTCTCTCACCCTCCAGTCCAGGTCCTGACTAGCACACTATAAATCATAAACACGCAGATACCTGCCCTCCTCTTTGGACATTTTGGACACAATTCTATTACTTTGGAAAGGAGGGGCATTGGGGAGGCCTGGGGAATTGTTTGGCTTTTATTCTTGAGCCATATTTTCAAACTTTCCAAATTTCCACTGTCTATGCAGAGGAAATATGCAGAGGCTGCCTGTCAGGTCTGGTCATCTCTCATTTGTGATTCTTGTCACTTGGGATCCAGAGCTCTCCTTTGGAGAGAAACACTGCTCGTCCATGAGATCTCTCCCAACAGCACATCTTAATGACGGCTGATGGGCACTGTGATTTTGGGCATGTTTTAGGCAGGGTGGCCTGCACATTACCGAGCTGGAACACTAAGTCCAGTAGGTCCAGAGAAGCTACAGTGTGTGGTTTTATAATGACTGATTTTATCTTTGATTTAAATTATACTGTGTGCTCATTGGTTTTCAGAGCAACAGAAATAATTAATCTTCTTTTGAATCTAGGAGTCTCATCCAAAGGCAAAAGCTCTGTTAGATTTGCCTTATCTTCAATAAGCTCGACCCAAAGCCATAAAAGTCAGGAAGAGATGACAGTGACATGATCACACATCGTCTTACTCCTCTCCGCACAATCCCTTCTGAGACAAGGAGACTAAAAGCAACAGAGCAGTGAAGATTCATGTCACTTCACAAGAGCAAAAAAACCAGCAAGAGGACAGTTTTCCACCTCATAGGGATGGCAAGAACATCATTATTTTTCCGAGAAGCATGTAAATCAAAGTCACAAAGGAAAAACAGGGCTTCCAAGCGTGTCCCAAGTTCACCCCTCTGCAGCTTTGCTGCATTCATCTCGATAATGGCAAACATCAAGGCACCCTCCAGTTCCAAAGAAAGCTACTGAAACACAGAGCTGGCTTAACCACTGTCCACTCTGGTGCTGCCCTTCAGTTACACCAGTGCCCTGATGCTGCGGTGTGCCTAAAGGATTTGAGAAGGTGCGTGAGACCTGGCATGATCCACTGAACAGACTACAAATATATCCAATTAATCTTAGACATCCCAGCAGACTGTTAGCAAGGTGGTGCTGCATGTACTTACACTGTGCTCCTGAAATTAGGTTCTGGCTAATTGCAGGCTGAGTGAGGTGTCAACAACAGGAAGCCAGACTCGGTATGGTTTGATTACAAACAAGACAATCTTAGGGCATACAAAGGCTATACATTTACTACCAGTCACTGAAACAGATCAAGAAACTAAGTCTTACAATACAAAAGTTGATGGGGGAGCAGCAATGAATGATGTTATAAATACAACAGCATGTTCAAACAATAGGTTTTGCTCATCAGTCAAGGAGTCCATAAATGCACTCTGCTGCTTTTAATGATGTGATATAAAAACAAAAGGCAAAGAAAAAGAGAAGAAAGGAAGAGACCTCACGTGGCAGAACACTCAGTCTTCTGATCTCTTCCCTACATACCCAGTATTTCTCTGCTGTTAAGCTCTGGCAGGCAGTGATGATATCAATGAATAAAATTCCAATAATGGCTGTAAAGTGAAGTACTTCCATCTATCTCATTTTCTTCTAAAGAATCACAAGTTTCAAAAAAGTAAGAAGTTTCAAAAAAGTAAGAAGCCAGCTGAGCAAATCACCCTCTAAGAGAAATATCTCTAAGCAAGTAAGAGAAGTACTTGGAAAAGACAAAACATAAAAATGGAAACTAAGTGCCTACCTGGGCAGGATTCAAAGCATAGAATAGGGCATGGGGTGATGGACACACCACCCCATGGACACAAAAAAGGACACAAAACCAAGCTTATTCAGCCAGGTCAATATCAGATGGTTTGAAGTGCTCTGGGAATAGCAGAGTGAGATGACAAAATGCCCCTCCATTATCTATGCCACCACACACACATTGCCTCATTCTTACAAATTGCCTCCACCCTTCACACGTTGAAAACTTGTGGCCTTTTATGGTTTATCAAATAGTCCTGTAATATATTTCTGATGTAACTAACTTGATACAGAAGAATCAAAAGTAGGCATACTAATCAAGATAGCAACAAATACTCAGAGCAGACCATTACTGTTAAATACAGGAAAACTACTGTATTACTTTTATCATACTTGAAGGCATTTTATGTTTTTCTGAAGTCCCCACAATGAACTGATTTTTCATTGTATGTTCAGTGTTGCATTTAAGAGGCTTACTTGTCTCAAGACTTAAAATTTGGTTCTCAGAATAAAAAAAGGATGATAAAATTCTATCAAAAGATGACGACTGAGTTACAGCATTAGAAAGGAGAGAAATCAATAAGAGGAGACAGAACCAAAACAGGCAAGCCATCTGCTCTCTAAAGACCTGAAGAATTGAGATGTCCTCTTATCCGTGTCATCATGTCAACACTGTGCAATAAAAATGAGAGGGTGCTGAGCCATCATGAGCAATTCCATCGTTTTTGTTGTTTTTTTTCCTAAAACTCCTCAAATCAATGACACAGGTATATAGAATTCCCAGAAAAGGGGGCTAACATTTCTTCAGTGAAGGCACAGGAGTTTTTTCACTGGAAAACAAAAAACTTAAGTCATCTTCTAGAATAAGCTTGAACCAATCACTTGCACACTTTTTCTCCCCAGACTATCTAATTTACCAAAGTGAAGACTTGCTTATTACCCATATTTTTCCTACAGGTTCTGTCAATAATACAAATTATATTGCAGTTCTGGACAAGACTTCTTCCTGGGCTTTTCAGAGTAAGCCTGGAGCTCTGCTGGGTGACAGCCCATGCTAACCTGGCCATGAACTTCCTATTGCCAACACAGCATTGTCTGGAATGGTACACAACTGGCTTACTTTGTGGCCTGCAGCTTTTGCTACAGGCAGTTTAACAGGGTATGAGTTAGTCACTACAGAGATGCGCGTGAGCAGTTAATCACCTGCCCCAGGCTTGGTGATATTCCTTCAGCTTTATTTTGGGACATAAATGTCTCCTTCTCACTTTTCCCATCCCTTTTCTTTTCTTCTCCTGCAGACTAGCCAACTCAAATAGTTGCTAGTGTTTAAGGAAAGCCTCACATATCACCCATCAGCCACCTGTTTGAACTTATTAGTCTTGGCATGTAAGCCAGAGGTACAACACTCTTATAACCCAAATTGACCCTTTTGTTCCTCTCCTCTTCCTCCCCACTCTCCTCCCTGCCTGCAGGCCATGCCCAGGCACAGCAGCACTAACAGAATCCCTGTTAGTCTCTGATCTCAGATCAAAACCACAGGTAACTGAGGAGCTTCTGTTAGTCCCTAATGTGCAAGACACACTGAGGGGAGCAGCGAGCTGGGACTTCTCCTCTCTGCTCCCTGGGAAAGGAAAGGCAAAGGATCATGTCCTGTCTGCCTTGGGATTTTGCCATCTGGAAGTTACCATAAGTAGAACTCAGACCTTCCTCTTAGAAGGGCATTTATTCTCAGCCTGCAAAACACCAAGGGCTTTTATCTTCTGGAGCAGAAAGTGATGCTAGTGGAAGTAAAGTGGGCTACCCAGCTTCCCAGAAACCTGCTGAGACATGGAGCATCTTTGCTTGATCTCATCAACTTTGACATAGCACCATATTCGCCCAAATCAAACACTGCAGAGTTCAACTAACAAAAACCAATTTTGTTCTGTGACCTGTTCTGCAAAGGAGACATATTTCACTCTGCAACGAAAGCCCATGCCTTTCCCCCCATGCCTCTTTCTTTATGGTAACTATCCCTCAGAGACTAAAGACACACACTGCATAATTGTATCAGCTGTTGAAACCTCAAATGTGTTTTTCAGCTTCCCACGCTTCACAGCAGGATCAGGTACACTTGTTTTGGTTTTGGGTTTTTTTTCTTGCCTACTTTGCCATTCTATGTAGTCTAATTTTTTTAGTCCAAAATATGTTAGTATTTTTGACAGGTACAATTGTAAAAGACTGCAATGCCTCAGCCATATACTGTGCTCACTTTACAGATGGTAATGGAAGAGCAGTTACTGTTCAAAATAATGCAAGAATTAGCAAAGTAAAACTTATTTTTTATACACAGCTCTTGAAGGGCTTACATTTTGTCTAGAAAACAACCACTTAATTTCATTTAATAATTGTTTTTTGAGGGAAGAAAAACAATCACCTCAGACACAATCTCTTAAGTGATGCTAAAGTAATTGTTCTGAAAGTTCCCAGTTGAAAGAAATAACAGTCTTTAATTCCAGGTGGGAATCACACATGCACAACTCCCATCCACAACCCTCCCTCCCCCTTTCCATTTGGAAAAGATATTTATGTGGAAGCTCTGGAAGAAGGACAGTGGCAGAAAAACAAGTGTTGGAATTCCTACGGCAACAGTAGCTCAGTGCACACTGATTTTCATGCACATATAAAATCATAGAATAATTTCTGCTTAAAACAGCAAAACCCTGAAGTGTAGGAGCACATAATAAACAGACTGAGTATGAGCTCTGAATGAAACCTTTCGGGTAAGTTCATTCTTAATATTATTTGTATGTCCACTACACTTGTACCTAAAGACCCTAAAAACCTGGAGCCCCACAGTCATAGTACTAGGAATGCAAATGGCAAGAGAGCGTCCTTTCCTCACCCCTTCACTAAAAGATTTATAGTCTATGTACAGACCAGCAGGTAGGTGAAAGGAAATCCCACTATCTCCATTTTACAGATAAGGAGCTTGGGTATGGAGCAATACACAGATGGGCAAGTCTGAAGTTGCCCAGAGATACTCTGCAGAGAATGCCTGAGCGGAGAACCCTCATCTGTCAGTGATAAAGCCCACTTTGCTCTGTGCAGTCCCTCTCTTCCAACACACGCTTAAGTCACTACTTTCCACTTAAGTTCTATTGTCGGATTCTCTGCATAACAATCAAAAGTATCCTACTTCAATTGTTCCACTTGCTCTTTCTGTTAGGTCATTTCTGGGTGTCTTTGAAGCCTCTACAGTTCTTTCTAGCCACACTAAAGCAGAGATGTGTCTAAAACATGTTCCAGATCCAGGCTTAGACTTCAGCAGGACACTGAGATTAGCAGTCAGTTTTCAGTGTATGAACATCTTAGATAAACCCCAGCCAAATCTCTTCTTCTTGCATTTGTTCCAGTAACTACTGCTCTCTTGCCCATCAGTCATGTCATCTGCTATTACCCAGCACTGTCACAGCCCTCCCAGAGACCACCAAAATCAGCCCCCTGAGAAGTGCTCTGTACATACCAGGAGATGTTCAGCATCGCAGAGCACCCCAGTTCTTGTAGTTACAGCTCTTTCTGCCCTACAAGCTTATCAGTCACTTCCCCACATTCACACTCAAAGTATTTTCATTCCCTTTCATGATTCTGGAACTTTCAAAAATGCCTCCACTCACATTGTCTCTTCAATTCTTGTCTGCTTTTTGTCTTAGGACCTTTACAACTCTTCACCATCCTGCTTCTCCCAACATCCTCCTTGCATATCTCCTCTGGCAGCATTCAGAGCTCAGCCCTGATTGCTCTTTTATTCCTGGAGGTGACTCAATATCTTTTTCTACACTTGACCTCTCCCTTTCAGTTCAGTCTACCATGACTGATTGCCTCTGTGGCATGCTGTCCTGGATATCTCATGGCCACACACCTCATTCTTCTCTCACATACAGTTTGCTAGTTCATTTTCAGCACTGTTTTTCTTATTATGTCACCTAAATTTCTAGTATTGATGCTTTATAGACCCCATCTCTGTTTTTTATTTTCCAACTAAATTAGCATTAAATAAATCCATTCCTTTCAGTCCAATGGCTAAAGTGTTTCCCATGCCCGTCTTTATTACTGTAGCCTCCTGCTTCTCTTTGAGCTCCTCACTTTTTATTTTCTACCTTATCACAATGCAGCATCCACATCAACTCCTTTTACCCTTACTTCAGTGACCCCACCTGCATCTCCGAATTCCTTCACCGACTCCTCTCCAAATTACATGACCTCCCTTCCAAAATATCACATGATGCAGCACCTGCTCCCATCTTTTCCTTCAGCCTCATGGCTATCTCTTCTACTGTTCTCTTAGTCATAATTTTTGCTAGAATTGTTAGTGGTCTTTGAAGAATTTCCCTATGTTTCAGCATAAATTTTCCTTCTCCTAGTGCAGCAGTACAATGAAAATGCAGAGTAAGACAACGACTAGAATCCAAGACTCATAACTGGATTTGGAGGATATTTCAGCATTAAATCAATGTATCCCACTGATTTGCCTATGCTACACGGACTGAATCCTGGTCTTTGTACACAGTTCCAACAAATATAATAGTTGCTTGGGTCACAGGACCCACACAGGACCTTTGGGTACACTAGAGCAGCTTCAGGTCTGCAACACCATATAGAGACTATACATAGTTTGAATAGGAGGGTGAGGGTGTTCATGTTGCAAAGTTCAGTGCATTCCCATTATCAAAATCACTAAGTGGTTCCCTTTCCAAGTGCTCTGTGAGGATGCACGGACATCATGAGATCCCAACAGGTTTCTCCATATCTGAGCTGATCACAGATTTTTACCTGATGTGTCCAGCTAATATTATCATCATCACATCATAATTTCAGTTCATCATCTTATCCTTTCCCTCCATGCCCTGAAAGGTCTAGAACACGTATCCATGAGAGAAAAAACTGGTGGTTTTCAGTCCTGACAAATGTGTCAAACTAGTGAATGTGCCCAGCCAGCACAGCTAGCACTACAGTTTCTTTACTTTCTGTAACAAACTCATAGTTGTGCATGCTCGTGGGAAAGAAAGGATTAAGGTGTACTGGTATTAGATGCCTTTTAAATGATGATCTTGTAAGTTATTTGCATGAGGCGGAATAAAATCCTATCCCACAGAAGGAGAGGGCAAAAGCAGACTGATGAGATGTTCTGGAAGCCTGCTGGCTGGGAGCCTCTGCTCTATTCTTTGCCTCTCTAGGGTTACTAGATTATCTCCTGTCAAGAAGTATACTATCCCCTCAGAGTGTTTAACAGTTTGAAGCTAAATAATCAAACACAGAAGAGGAAGCAAGCTCCTGCTTATTTAGTCTGCTAGGAGGTACAAGTAATTGGAGCTATACATTCATATGCATCCATGCGTACACATGTGCCTGAAAAGGGAGGAAAGCATGTTCTTTGCTTACAGTGCTAAGACTTGAAGTATAAGCTTGCAAAAAAAACCCCAGCAAAAGATGTTGATGCAACTGAGTTTTAGGTCAATTCAATTAATGTAGGAAAGCACATTTGTAACAAATGGCTTCATTTGCTTTTAAGGATGACCACACTAATAGTGTAAAGTAACTACTACTGCTGCACACAGCCCTTCATTTAATAGCTGTGGGGCTTGATGTCACTAGCAGCACATAAGGGAAAGAAAACACTCAACATTTTGTACAGCCTTCATCAGACTCTTCGCTGTGCTGTAGTAGCATAAGCAGTAAGAGTGCTTAACCCACTGTGGGTTTCCAGGCTTTTCAGGCTATCTTCTCCCCCTCCACCAAAAGCAATTCCATTCAGCTTTAGCTGCTTTTTAATCAAAGGAAACTATAATCGCACTAGTAGGATGCTAATTCTGAAGAGACATTAGCAAAACCACAGTTACTTCATTAAACTGCAGACCTATGGTTGACAAAGGACCATGAGATCCCAAATAATATTTTGCTCTTTTGCATAGATCAAATTAAAGCAAGGATGGTTAATTAAAACACTATTATTAATAGTAGTAATAATACCAGCCTCAATGACAAAGCTGAAAAATGAAGTGCCAACTACTAAGAACCTCAGCTCAGAAAACAATAACAATTTCATACTCACATTTGTCACCAAAAAAAAGCCTTTCCCTGACCTTCAGAAAATGAGATCTGTCTACCACATCAGTTAACAGGGAGTCCTAAGTCGAGTGCCTTCAGTCCTAAGTAACATGTAAATCCACACAGCAAAACAAAGTAATACAACATTGAACAAGAATGTGGGGTAACATCTGTGAGGCTATTTTTTGCCTGAATGCTTTTATGCTGCTTTTAGTTCTCAGCTTCTCCTAATTGCTGACTTTGGCAAAATCCAAAGGATTTGTCATTGTTGCCTTCAAAAATCTGCATTCCCAGAAACGTAAAAAGCATATACTTACCTGTAGCAACACCTGTGATTGATTACACCTTCACTCTCTGAATACCCTCTGGAGGTTTTGCTCAGTCCCGAAAGGAGAGGGGGAAGGGATGAGAACAGTTGTCTGAAGAGCACTATATTAATTCCAATAAAAATACAATTTCCCCCATGCATTTGACAGCACCATGAAAATCACACTAGGCGGATTCCAGGTAAATTAGTCCTCCAGATACTGAGTTGAGTCAAGCAAACTCTATTGCAGCACGACAAGGAAAAAGTTGATGTATCAAGGCAGAAAACCCTGACGTAAAATTCATCGGAATGGGAACAAAACACAATCAATACAAAGCAATTCTTATAGCAAGTGGGGGGAAAAGGGAAAGAAAACAACAACAACAACAACAACGAGTTAGTGCCTTAACTGTTAGCACAAAGCTTGAGTATCAAATGAAGGGAGCTGTCCCTTCTGGCACCTCCCTGACGGACAGCCCGAGTCGGTGCCCAGCGCGTTCCTGCCGCGCTCGCTCTGCTCCCTCGCTGGGCTCTGTGCAGGAGCCAGCCGAGCATCCCCGGGAGCGCACACATGTCCGCGCACCCCATGCAAGCACAGCGCTCCCCTGCCTCGCTCCTACACCCACAGCATCTCCGCACTCACCGTCACGGGCTTCCTCCCCGCGACTGCAGTTGCTGCAAATGTGTTTGATCTCCTTGCCTATGTGGTACTGTATCACAAACGAGACATTGTTGTTAGTGGTGCTGCTGGGCTCCTTCAGTGGCTTCATCCTCACTAGATAGAAAGCTTTCTTTTTAGGTTTCTGTCCACTCATGCCTGAAGCCGAGCCCTGCCCGCAGCCCGCAGCAGGAAAAGCCAGCATCCCCGGCTGCCTGGCGTGCGTGCAATCCGCCATCCGCTCGGGCTCGCTCGGTGCTGAGCTGCCACACACACACCAGGGACGAAGGGGAGGGCTGGGGAGAGGGGGAGGCGGGAGGCAGAGCAGGCAGGAGCGCTGCCTGCCCTCCGCGACCCCGGTGCTCCGCCAATCCCCCGGGCTGTGCTGGAGGATGCTCAGCGCATCCCCCGGCCGCGGAGCCCGGGGCGCACCTTCGGGTACCCTGCCGGCTGCGAGCGCCCCGCGGGCAGAGCCTGCCCTGGCTGCCCGTCCCTCTCCCCCCGTTCCCCCAAGCCCTCCCGGAGAGCAGGGGCGGCAGGGCAGGCTGTCCCGAGCAATTAATGCCTGGCACACAAGGGGCTGTCCGACTGACCCTGCTCCCCGCGCCTCGGGGGGCACAGGGACACACTGCTTCGGGTGCCCCAGCCAGACCAAACCCCACCCACTTCCCATCCTTGATTTTTCTCCCCTTCTGTTTCTTACAAAAGGCAGAAAAGGTGCCTGGCCCGGGCAGGAGGGCAGCCGTGGACAGTGGCTGGCACTGCACTGGGGCTTCAGTCCGAGCGCCCCTGCGGGGAGACCGCTCCTCGGTGGAAAAAACTGACCAGCAGTTTGATTTCCTTTCGACTGCCCATCTGGGGGATGAACTTCTTTGTCTCCCTTGTCTCCTGCTCAAATTGCAGCGGCTCCAGAGAACAGCCTGCTCATCCTCGGCAGCCTGGGCAGAGCACTTCCAAAACTCCCCCAGCCTGAGAGGGATTATAATCCCTGACCAGACACACTGTCAATCCCCTGCTGCTCAGCTGCCCCCAAAATGTGCAGTCTGTTTTCAGGGCATGGTAAGCAACCCAAGCTGCCCAAGCAGCAGCTCAGGACAGAGCCTGTGACACAGAGAATGAGGGGAGTGGGGATGAGGATGCCTGCTTCCTGCAGGCTTTGGGAAGGAAAGCCTGAAGAAGAGATGATAACCTCAGCTATTCTGGCTGTTATTACAGGAATGTGAGTGCTGCTTCTTTAAATCTTCAGCAAGCTATCAGTTTGGCAGGCACTAAGCAGAGGGAGTGCAATTGGGGCAGACGAAACATGGCAAAGAATAACACCATTCTCCTTATTTTTAGCCAAAACTCTTGCTCGCTGCTAGAAGAAATCCACTCATTCTGCAATTCTTTACCATTGCCACATGTTGTTGCCACATGTTTTACTGCAACAAGAGACCAAAACAGCCTTGATTCTCTTCAACTGCACATGAAACAGTCAGTGAGACTTTTGCCTAAAGAAGACAAAGCAGAAACTTAAGGATTCAATGCTATGGTTTTCCATTTTCTCCAGTTCACGCATGCACGCACACACACAGGCACACAGAAGATGCATGCAATGAAACTGCTGACCTACTTGTTCTGCGTCATTCTGATGCAGGTCTGACTTCTCACCTGGCACTCCTGGGAGTTGAAACCTTGAGATGTCACATACAGCAGAAAATGCAAGGCTTTACTTTTCTCAGCAGTGTTCACAAATCAGCCTAGGTACTATGAGAGCTCACAGAAACATGGACTAAAGCATGCTCTCAGCAGAATTATGCCGTTCACCAAGCCACGCAAGCATCCTACACGCTGGGCTATGTATATGGGTTTATGCTGAAGAGTCGGTCACCTCAGGTGATGTATTGCCCCAAAGGACTTGATTTTGCATGTGTTGCTCATCTAAAATTCTTACCCCTTTCATATGAATGGTAGGAGAACAGGGAAGGCAGAATTATTCAGGAACAAGCAGGTGAATTCCCCAAATGTGAGTATCATGTAGTTCTGAGCTGATGCACTGAGAAGCCATCCCTTCAAATGCCTGATGCTGAGATCCTGTTTGCTACATTATACATTTGGAAAGCAAAGGCTGAGAAGAGTTTGATCCCCCACCAGTCACAATGCAGTTCAGATACTTGCAGTGGAATTCTTTCTAAGTTATTCATTGCTTTTGAGAAAGCCTTTGTTTAGGTTGTGATTCAGAAAATAATTAGGTGAGCAGAAGATATGACCATAATTCACCTTCTGAACTTGCTTACAATTCACAGCTGTCACTGGTACTCAGCACTGCTGCATTATGGAAATGGGTCAGGAGAGGAAAGCACATTCAAATGTCAACTTCCCTGAATTTGGTAAATATGAGTGCTAATGCAATGCAGGGTGAACTCAGAACTGGAATATCCTATCTGTTGTCTCAGGGCAGTATTGAGGTATTTGTGCCTCACCTGTTTTAAGAAAGGAAACTAGAGCTGAAGACCAGCAGAGCTGGTCCTGTAAGACAAATGGTCTTGTAGTTCAGGAATTGGGTAAGACTCAGGACATGAAAAACTGGGTCAGTTCGTCAGTCTTTTGCAGCCTCCCTCTGTGACCTCAGACAAATTATTTACAACATCTTGGTATCTCAGCTCCTTGGCTGAAGAACAGTGATGTTGACATTTCTGTTTTTCAGACAAATTTCATGAAATTATATTTCAAGGTGCTCTGAGAGTGTTTGGAGGGGAAACACACAGACCTTTCAAATACAGAGATCTACTGTTTATAGCAAAATGAGAGAGGAAACAGGAAAAACATGTTCCATCAGTCTTAGTCCAAACAGTTCACTCATTCCAAACTCAAGCTTTTTTGTTTCACTGGATTTTGTTTCAATGGTGTTTATCCCTACTCTTCCAACTCATTTTATTCTAAAACCGTAAAATTCAACTCAGATCTGAAAACAGACTTGGTATCCAAACACTGCATTTTTAGTGACTCTTATTATCTGCCCACCCCAAACAACTTCTGGAGAGGAACAAGAGCAAACTCTTCCTCAGGCAGAGACTGGAAGATTATCATCTATGTTTTAGTCCAGCCTCACATATGAAAGAACTACCAAATGCCATGGGAACAGACAGAGTTTTTGCAAGCAGATCCCAGGAGACTGTAGAAGCCCAGCTGCTCTGACACGTTTGGGGACATTTGGGAAGTAACTGGTCCAGTGAGTAACACTGACTCCATGTGGCTAAGAACCCCAAATTATCATGGAGAAAGCCCAGTGCATTTTTGCTTGCAGGTGCTATGTATTTTGAATGCAAACAAGCCCTGAAGCCATCTGCTAGTATGTCTCTTGTAACATGCACTTCGCTATAACATGCAAATCGCCTTCATTCCTAAGAGCTGCCTTATAGAGAATCTGAATTTGCCACAGCTCATAAAACAAAAATATGTTTAATTATGATCTATGCCATTATGGTGAAAGCTGCTGCTGCTAATCAGTTCCAATACAATAAAGTACTACAATATTCCTGTAGAAAATTACTTGGTTTGCCTTGTTTTTAAAGATAAGTTAAAAAAAAAAGGTGTAATAACTCTTTCACTGCCTCAATACACAGCTACAAACCTTGGCATAATTTTACTGCACAGTGGACAACAAAATCAATGAACAGGATGTCAGACAGTTGGTTATTTGACAGTGAATCAACAAACTTGCATCCTATTCCCAGCCCACATTTTCTTCTTCTATAAGCTTGGGAAACCATTTGTACTTTCAATTCCTCCGCCCTGCAGCCTTTGCCATTAAGGAGAGTGCCACTTCCACTGTCCATAAAGAAGAGATGAAAGCAGCGTTCCCTTTAAACAGATGACTACTGAAATATTGGTTTATATCTGCATCAGAATCTTTGAGGGCTAACAGTCTTACCATTTTTTCCCCCTGGATCATGTCTCCCCATGTCACAGATCACTTGGCTAAGTCTTTTTTTGGGACACCGTGCCCTCAAGAATGTGCCCTCAAAAAGCAGGCAAGCTTTTGGCTGCATTTTCCACACCTCAGGAAAAGAACATTTCTTCTCAGTTCTTTCTCCAAGCTGTGGCACTGTGCAAATGCCAGTTGGGACACCCCAGCAGTCTGTCCTACAGCTCTCAGCTGAACAACGTGGAGGTTTCTGTGTGGGCAGGACAAGCTCCCACCCACTTCCAGCACTAATAGGTGGACAACTGAACTCGTGCAGAAGCTTTTCATCCTTACTTCTCCAACACCAGTGTTGTCTTGGAGAGCTGTAGTGTTCCCCTGAAGAAGCCGTGGCTAACAGAATGACACAGTCCATGTGAAAATGCCAGACAAATGCAAGTCTAACAAGGCAGCATCACTTCTCAGCAGTTTAGCCTTTCTAACAAAAACACCATGATTCATGTTTTACAGGCTATTTAGGCAGTGATGTTTTTACAGGGATGCCCCTGTACTTGGCAATTTTTCACAAATATTTTCCTTTCCTTCCTATTTCTTCTGCCCACTGTACACACAGCCCAGTGAGAAGAAAAAAGAGATAAAAGATAAATTAACTAATTACCAGCTGCTCTGGTGATTAATGCATACATTGATGTGGTATTACACATACTGAAACAAGCTGATCAACTGGGAGTAAAGAGGGAAAACACATACAATTTGATCCACTGACTACAACACAGGAATCAGCCACTACCACAGAACCTCCTTTGGTAGCAGCTTCAATTCACTATCAAAAATATGCCCCTCAAACCATTTCAGGACAGGTGCCATTTGCCAATGGAATTTGTTGCCAGGTAGAAAATCTTTCTAGTTGCAAGGCACAACTTAAGCCTGGACACCCAAACATTTTCTGTTTGCCAGGCTGTTAGTGCAGCAGGAGAACTCTGGCCGGTGGCAGGGGCTCCAGGGTGCCAGGCTGGCAAGATTTCTGCTTACCACATCAGCAAAACTGGGAGGGCAAGGAGGAGGGAGAATCAGCCTGAGACTCCTGCAGGCCAAAATAGAATATGACCTTTTTAGTTCTGCAGCTATAAACACATTCTTAAGCAACAATCCCAGCTACTCCTTGCAGTTCCAAGCCCAAGAGAGCCAGGCGATAAGTGCCACCCAAGGAAAGGCAAACTGAAGGAAGAAGAAAGAAAATAAAATTCCCTTTCCTACATTCAGCAACACATGAAGCATCCTACATGAAGCATCACACATTCTTGCTCTACCTGCAAGGCTCTCCACATCCTGTGCACACACTTTGCTGTGATGGAGTTGCCTCCTTATTTAGGAGAAGTCCTGCTTTATTTCAGTGTGATGCCATATGGTGTGACGAAAACGAACAGAAAAGGTTACACACACAAAACACATGAGCTTAGAAACACCTGTTTGCTGCAAGAGTGAAGAACTACTGTTGGCAAAGGCTGTGTAAGGATAAAAGGGAAGATGTCATCCTACCTAACAGGACAGATGGAAAGTTGCTGAGCTGCCATTTGAATCCCCAAATATCTGTGTACAATTAATGCTCAAAGGCTGATGTAGCTAAGGATAAACATCAGCAGTGAACCAATGTGGAGTCTGGATTTGTAAAACAGCTGAGCAAGCAAAAATTAGCATGAGATGACACTGAAAGGAAGAGACAATCTTTATGCTGAAATTATAGGTGAAGTTCTTGCTCTAGCAGAGCTTACTACAAGTCCTAGCACCAGAGCCACTAGTCACTACAGTTCTAACAAGATCATTCCCTCCCACCTTAGAAAATCCACGCTGAATTTTTGTATCTAATTTTGATGTGGCACGCCCTGTGGTATTATGATCTGTTTGGAGCACATTGTACATCCTGCATAACTGGCTTTCCAGAGGAATGGAAAGCTACCCCATTTTTACCTTGACAATAGACACAGGATAGAGCTGAGGCATGAACTGGGACCCAGCAGCACCCCTGCATGTTCTAAACTGAGAGTCTGATATAGCTGCAATCTTAAAGTTAACAAAAAGCAGTTCCAAAGAACTCAGTGCAGTTACAAGATTGAAACCAAAGAGGAATCTGAATTAAGTTCTGCCTGGCCAATTTTAGCCATTCCCATGGCTGCACATCTTAACATATACCAAAACACAATAGGGTTGATGACTTAGAAGACTCACAGCTTCCTTGCTGGTTATTCCCTGCTTGACACAGAGAATAAAGTATGAAATACACCGGATTTTCACACCCCACACTGCCCCAAAAGACTTTTTTCTTACTGTGCATAAATAAAGTAACAGCTCTGCACCTTCTGCTTTCCTCCCATCTAAACCAGAGCTGTCTTATATATAGGCACAGAAAAATATTTTTAAAAGCCTCACAAAACCAAGCCCAGAGTCAGGTATCAGGCTGCATCTATAATTCCTCACAAGGTTCTGTTCCCCCACAGCCTGCTAAAAAAAGCTCAGTGAGTGGAGAAGGCAGAGTGTGCCTGTGTGCCTACCTGTGAGCCTAGCAAGCCCCTGGGGGAAAAACTGAATAGGACTTCTTGTCCAAAACGCTTCTAGACATGAATAAGAGAGGGGGAAGGTCCAGAGGAGGAGTCCAAGCCTCTAGGGTAAACAAAGTACTGGTCACCTCTGGGTGACATACAGACAAAACTGCTCCCACATCACAGGTTAATTTTATACTGGTTCCCACGGAGACAGAAACCAGGCACTGCACTCGTGGCTTTGTTGGCCCCAAGTAAAACTACATGTTTGAAAAGCAGAGCAAAGAACACAACAGGAGGATTCCAGCATTGTGCATTATAACTTGTTTCATAACAAGAACCTTAATCTGGACAAAATCAAATGCTTGACTTGAAATAACAAGGAAAATATAGCAGAAGCCCTGGATTTACAACATGCAACAGGGAAACTTGAAATTCAGTGGAACCTATCAAGGTTCTACTGTAATAAACCCAGGACAGCCTTTTCTGGAGACTTCTGCATGCAAAGAAAGCTCAGTAAAGAAGGTCATGATGATAATTTTTGAGGACATCACTATGGTTTTCTCGCTGTTTTCTCAGAAATCTCGTATGTCTCAAGATGAGAACAAAAGAAACAATGCTGAGAAAAAAGTCTACTTGTCATTGCTAGTGCCTGGAAATCCTGGGTGATCAACTTGAGACACCTGAGAAAACCTCGGTCTTTCTAGACCTGCCACTTGGGATATCCCGAAACTCTGTCCCTTTTAAAGTGTGTGGGATAGACATGAGTATCACAAAATCTCAGAGGTCTAAGACTTTCCATTCCCTATCACAAGCACTCAAGGACTGAGCCATATACAGTGCTCTGTCTGCCCTGGCTCCAGAAAGGTCTGAGTCATTTGGCTTTAAGGAAAATTTAAGAAAATAGGTCAAACTGAACTTCCCATCACAGGCAATTACAGCGAAGTCAATCAGCTTGCACAAGCATTGCTCTCAGCACAAACTGCCCTCGCACTTCTGTCTACATAACTAATCAAATTAATTCCTGATCGTATCAAATAACATGACTTCCCTAAGAATATACAGACTATCATTCCCTGCTGATAATCCTTACTTTTATTGTTGCTTCTCAGGCCAAAATTACGGAGAAGGATCGTACTACAGGAATCTTTGTTGAAATAATACATCCAAAATAAGTAAGTGTGGCTTGAAATTGCTGGACAGACCATAAGATTTATTTCCAAGCAATTAAATTGATAGTCATTATCTCAGAAAGTCTCTATGGCTGCTGAGATCACCAGCTTACAGCAGACAAAGTTACGATCAGCACATAATAGGGATGACTGGATTTTTTGCCTTTATAAATGACTCATATTAAGTCTGTTGCTTGCAGTTCAGAACAGTTTACTTGAAGGTCAGGGACATGACTGTGCATGAAGCACACTCATTTAGGGAACACTTTCACACACAAAAAAAGGAAACAGCAAATGAAGAAGAATACGTTTGACAGACTTGGCCTCAAGGAGCTCATTTGCAGTAACGCACAGAGACTCTTACCCAAACTTTCCAGGTCAATGGCCTGGGACTTGCCACGTCTCTTGTGCACCAGCCAGTGGGTCAGCCACACAAAACGAAGGGGTTTTCATTTCAATTGTACAGCTCACTACAGTTCCTGTGCTTTCCAGTACTATTGTGTTTGAAGCACTCCCAGAAAGTCATAAAATGCAAAAAGCTTTGGAGGATGGATGTGGGGGGAAAGCCAGACAGCAAGTTCACTGCAGTCAAACCCTGACCAAGCTCAGATGAAGGATGAGAGGCTGAGCTGAAAGAGCAAGCTAGATGTGCATGAGGTCTAACAGAACAGGCAGGCAGATTCAAGTGGAAACATGAGGTGAAGGAAAGTAACATTCAGTCTGAAGAGAAAAAAGATAAAGGAGAAAAAGAGAAAAGATTAGGAAACCTGTGAATGGACACTTATACTTTCAGAGTGCCTTTGAAACAACAGACCCTCTCAACCTTCAGAGACTTCTCCACTGAAAAATTACACACAAGCAGTGCAGGAACCAAGAGTACCATGGCAGCTGTACAGGATGATTAAGGTATGTATGCTGGCAAAGCTGTAGGGGGAAGCTTTCATAAGCATCTGCCTCCACTGGGCCCGAGAGCAGCACACTCTGTCAATCACCTCACTTCAATAAGTGCTCACATTTTTCTCAAATTAGAAATTAAGACAACACAAATCCCTAGGAATAGCATGCAGTTTCTATACATATCACCCAGTGAGCTAGTAGCTTGCAGTACTGAAATAAAGCAAAAGGTTTCTGATATCACAGGCATTTTTTTCAGCCTTTCCTCCTTCAGCACACACACAGGGTCCTCTGAACAGCACAGAAATCCGCATGAGGAGCTTTTCACTTTCTCCACAGAAAATCAGAAAAAAACAATTCTTACTCTCGTTAGCCCCAATTATCTTTACTGGGGCCCAGTCATTTTTCATCACCAGACCACTATCTCTTAGTCACAGCCTGTACTTTGACTATGCACTGGTGTGAAGCCCAAAGCGTGGAGGGAAAAGTTTGGCTTGGTATCACTCCCAGGTCATTATTTGCCTACTGACCCCAGAGTTTAACATGACCACGTTAGTCTGCACAACACCAAGAGGCAATACATGCACCATCTACAGATCTTGCTGACCAAAAGCCATAGTAAGCATTGCTTGCATCTTTAAAACCTTGAATAGCAGTCAACAGAAAGAAGCTGCGGTGTGCTAAAGAATCTGAAGAAACAGCTGCATAATCAGTTTTTGGTGGAACATATTTTAATGTGAATCTTGCCAAGCTCTTTAACGCCTGCCCATTGGATAATGCCTAAAAGATCCAGGCTAGATCTTAGTAATTTTTCAGGGCCTTTTATAAAAGGAGGAAATATTAACAGCTAAAACCTAACTCAGCTTTTTCAGTGATGCATTGCCATAATGCATAACAGCATATCCGTAGTACTCTTCAAAATCTTAGCCATCATGTGTGTAAATTATTCACAAGAAATAAAAACTTACTTCCAATATTTGCTCAGTTTTTGAGGTTTTGCAGATTCAGCTGCTCCACCTGCATGATCCATAATGCCTGTCTGTCAAAGCCTAGGTCTCCAGGGGACACAGGTAGCAAAAAGAGCAGGATTTTTCTTTTCCCAAAGGTTTAAACCAGAGAAGAATGTGTGACTGAAGGCTGAACTAGAGAGACTGCAGTACAATATGCATTTCATTCACAGTGGAGGAAATGCAGCAATATAGTGATAAAACCCACTGCAGATCTTTTTTATTACTTTGTATTACAAAAATTCCAAGGGGCCCCAGCAGAGCTTAGGACTGCAGTATACAATGTACTCTGACATTTTAACAGACTTTTTATCTTAATGATCTTCTCCACGTTTTCTCTGGAGTAGTAATCCTCTGAGCTTAAAGCATCCCAGCTTCAAGACTTTGTTAGTTCAAGACTTTGGGAAAGCTCTAAGTGCAACATGAGGCCAACAGCAGATGGAAGCTTTCAATCACTTTATGGGTTATTGCTGAAAGTATATCAACAAAATGTATACTAAGAGGTCAAACACATCTGCGTTCCTTACATCACCATAAACAACTAAGACCTCAGTGTTCATAAGCAGTACTTAGAGATCCTGCTGGAAGACTTGTGAAAGAACACAGTTTGCATTCTCTTGTGGTGCTTGCACTGAAGCAGATGATTCTGCATAAAAAGGTGTTTGCCCTTCCCCACAACAGATTAAGGCTTAAAGGTGAAACTACTAATTACCTACAGCCAAGCTTAAGACCAAGTTGCCCAGGAAGGCTGTAAAATTTCCATCTCTGTTGGTTTTCAGGGCTGGAATTGGTAAGTGGCCAAGCAATCTGATCTAACTAGACCTGCTTTGAGCTCCAGGGATCTCATCCAACCTAAATTATTCTATGATCCTAAAACATTCAGTCAATAGTATCTTCCTCTGACTTGTACACCTTTGGGCTAATAACCAAAGGCAGTTCAAGGCCACAGATGAGCTGAGAGGGGTGTGTGTGAGTGCACTTCTGCACACTGCAAGTGTCCAAGCTTGCTTGTCAAGGTAAAGCTTTCAGCCACTCAGAAAAGATATTTCAGTGGGATGTGACCATGCTACAGCCCTTTGGGAAGAAACTCATAAGTTGTGCTCATGAGAATATAAAGAGCTTTTCAGTTTTCTCCAAGGAAGCCTTTTGGATTTCTTTTTCATGGAATTTGCAGCTTTCCTTCTTGAGAGATCTCACACATTATAAGCTGTAAATGAGCTTTTCATACCAAGACACTACTTTAACTTGTCCCCCCACCTTGGTTATATTTTGCCATTTTTCTAGCCATTTCAAGAAATTCAGAACTGTGCATATTTTGCAATTATGCCTTGTAACCTTTCCTGATAAAGGTTCCTCCATCACTTCCCAGACACCTCCATCTAAAGGAATCTCACCTCTACAAGACAAGTATCCTGGGAAACACAACACATATTACAAGACAAAGGGCTGCTCTGCCTGCCTGAGGCATCTCTCTGTTGATGTCTGATCAGAAACATGCTGAGGGGGAAATGGAAAGGCTACCAGCCCTGAAAACACAGGGCACTAACTGTGGCTGCACATGGGAGAGGAACAGAATTCTGTGAGGCCAATCTGGCCTCCAAGTGGAAAGGCAGGGATTGTTAATGGGGAACAAGTGCTTGCTTTGCTCTTTCTCTTGTTCTTCTGACCGAAGCAGGACTTAAAAGGAAAGAAGGTGACAAAACAAAGAATATGGGTTGTAGAGAACGAAGCAGCTTATTATAAAGCTATTATGAATAGTTGGCTTGCTGCTTAGCTAGGGGATAACGAAGTTAGCAATTAGAGAATGATGAATGGTTGAAGGGGTTTTATAATGATATGGAAAGATTTTCATCTTTATATCAGACAGGTTGAATTCAGGTCAGGTCAGTACCAAGTGAACGTGAATGCCATTTGGTTTATTTCATCAGGGTGTGTGGAATGAGCTTGGTCTCTTGTAAGCTGTTAGGGACAAAGACTTATTCATAAGTAATTATCTGTAATAAGCACCTCAACTTGCATAAGGCAGGGCTTTAAACAAGGTACTGTTCCAACAGCCCAGCCTTATAAAGGTTACAATTCAAGCAGATACAACTGAAAAAGTATAATGTACATATGACAAAGAGAAAGATGTCATAGTTTGTCCAATATCTTACAGAAACAACATGCTGGAGCTTTATTTGAATCTATGCTCAATTATGAGCTGGTTTTTCCTGCCTGGGCATTTAGAAATTGCACAGTGCCTGTTGGGCAAAACAGCAGTCTATATAAAGAAGCAAAGAACATAAGGTGCCCTTTACCAGCCACCATGTACATCAGCATCTTTCAAGAGTCTGCTTCTGCTCTCACCAATCCCCCTGGTGAGAAAGAGAAGGCGTGTTAGTTAGAACCAAGACATGGCATCAGCTGCTGCTTGCTAGCAGGAGCTATTAACAACGTTGTGTAAAGAGAATGGACAACTGCCTCTTCCACTGGGTTACTGCCAGAGGAGCACTGATGTTTGCAGAACACCACTTGTGGTTCAGATCCCTACCAGAAATTTTCAGCAATTCAGAATTATAAAACCTCTGGGGTTTATGTTTTGGGAGTAGTAAATAAATACGTGAGAAGAGGTTAGAGGTAGTGGAGACCAGAGAGTTAGGTAAGGGACAAAAAGAGGTAGGGAAGCTGGAGGAGAGGAGGAATCTAGGAAATTAGTTGAGCCTGGGGGAAGAAAAGAAATGAAACAAGGACAAGAGACAGAGAGCTAACACGCAGAGACCCTGGAGAGACTGCAATGACTTGACCTATTGGTGGGGTTATACTGATGCAGTCCATTGTCACTGTCACTGACTTAGCACGGATTCAAAATTCCACGCAGCACTGAGTGAAGAGTGCTTCATCTAACACACTGCTGAGCAGTGCTGCTCTGCTGCATGTTCTGCTTGGAGTCTGTGCAATGGGACCACGTTAGGCATTTGCAGCAGTATAATCACGTTGAGTAACTGGAACTTCTTAAACATTGATTTCCTCGTATCCTTAGAAGGGCTAGCACAAAACCAGTGGTGTGGAGCAG
Source organism: Xenops minutus (assembly GCA_035221455.1). Taxonomy (NCBI): domain Eukaryota; kingdom Metazoa; phylum Chordata; class Aves; order Passeriformes; family Furnariidae; genus Xenops; species Xenops minutus. The sequence continues at coordinate 61,619,633 of JAWWEE010000074.1, forward strand.
AGCGGATGGCAGGTTAACCAGTGTTCGGCTCCCCGCTCTAGGCTGCACTGTCCATATAATTAGATTTTGTATTTTGACAACTGTCCCAGAGTTAAAGTAGTTACAATTATATGAAGTTTGAAGCATGGAGTTTAGGACTAGGAGCTGTGAATGTATACAAGGCAGGAATGCGCTAACTGAGGTACAACCAAGAAATATCAATCAAAGCCTCTGAGGGAGGGGGTGGAAGGAAACGTCTTCATGGCTGGGAAGAAAGCACAGCTGTGTAAGGAGAGAAAAAGGAAGTCTAGCTTTAGATGGCACAGGAGGTGATATTTTTTCCTTCATTTCTTTCTATGCCTTCTCCCCATCCTCTGAGAATAGACTGAAGTGGGCATTTTGGACAACAAAGGAAGGGGAAAAGATTGCAGCTTGATTCAGAAGAAAAAATTAGGAGCTATCTGAGGTGCTAGAGCAGTCAAGGAACTTTACTCTCACATAAACTACTGTGTTGTGTTACCTTATTCTGTTACCTTCTGATGTTTTCTTCTGTTGTTAAAAGCCCATGGATTGAATAAATCTATTATCTTTTCATTCTGTCTTCTGACTCATTGACTCTGAGCATGTAACACAGCATTTTTGCTTCACAGTAATGGTGACATTGGGACCCTTCTACAATCAGTGAGATTTCCAATGCACAGCCCTGGAAATACAAAGGCTTACAGCTGTCCAGTTTCACAGCTAGTGATGCTAGGTTTGACAAAATGACATATCATCCAGGGACAATTACCAAGAGAACATTAGCTTTTAGGAAAATAGAAAGGAAGACTCATGGTCCAGAGGATCCTGAGGCATGAAGGGCAATATCCATGACCTTTGTTTTTGTTCACACATTTTGAAATTGAGTTATTTGGTTATTTAGATCCAGAACAGAGAACTCAAGTGCTTCACAGAAGCAACTCAGAAAACAGACTTTGCCTCTACATAATAGATACTTGTGAAGTTTAGGGCAGTTCTTCCATGTGTCAGTAGACACAGGAGGTGCTGCAAGCCTGACTCATTTGCCTCTGTTGACAAGAAGCATGTCACTGTTTGAGATGATACACGCTATAATATCAGTGTCTTTTAGTCCTAAGGGTCTAAAACTGTGTGTCAGCATTCTGTAAATTAATAACTTCCAGTTGTCTACTGGTTGGGAGGATGGGTAGTAAAAAAGGTATGTTTAACTATCATTTTAATGAAGATTAGAGAGGGTTTTGATAATTTTTCAATCGTTTCAGTCATCAGCTGATATCTTACAAAAGGATGACAGGTCAGATAAGACACAAGCCTTTTAAAAATGTGAAAGCATTCTTCAAACACAGTCATGCTGATAAAGATTTTTGATAATGCAAGCCTTGCAAAACTAGGTTTCCAGGAAACAATGGATCTACACACTTGGGATGACTGAGTTACAACCAAAACAGAACAGGGAGAAGTCACAATGCAAAGCTTTGTGTTAATTTGCTTGGTATATCTTTATAAATTTAATCTCCGTAGATTAATCATTGTCTGTAGCTTACTGTGCTCACAAAATGAAAACCACTGAAATTCAAACCAAGGATACTGAAACAAGCCCATCCAGAGACATTAACAATGCTCCAGTGACTACACCGGCACGCTTTGATATTTCAGGTCAATGAAGCTTGTTCTAAGCAAAACATCTGGAGCACTCTAAATCCAGCCTGCTTTAAAAACTAAATCTATGCTGAGCTTCCCTTCATTTCTTTAAGATGCCATTTAATTACATTCCTAATCAATGCCATTTTGCAAAATCATTTCCTGTGCTACTTTGCCCATTAACAATTAAAATTATTATTTTCTCTCATTCTACTCTGGATACCTTCTCAGAGCAGAGCATTCAAATCTTACTTTGTGATCCTTAGCACTGATTTTTGGTCCAAATACAGAATTTAAATGTTGGTCTATGGTCTGAAGGTTTTAGAATTTTATTCATACCTTCCCCTGCCATTTTCTGCTCAGAGCTGAACTGAAACAAACACTTAGGGTATTTAAGGCTAGACAGAGATCTAAGCTAAAGAAATGAATTTTCATTGCTTCTCAGACTTTTTTTTAAAGGGAGCCATTGATAACAGAATTGGAATAGAAGGAGTACTTCCAACCCACTAAGCTGGTAAGAATGATTTAAATAAGCATTCAACAGATTTTGTCTTTTTTATGTATGTATTCAACTAAGTGAAATTTGGCATCTTTGGAAAATATACTTTCTTGGCAAAAACATAATGCTACCAGATTCTGGCCATAGGATATTACACAAGCAAGCCTCTCTGCTTCAACTCACAGAAAAAAATGCAACCAAATAATATTTTTCCTGTGCCAAATAGACCCCATCTGCAGCTGCATTCTCAGCCTCAAGGCTTGAGAACATCTCTGTCTCTGAGGCTTTGCTGTGAATCCTGAAAAGCAAACTAGTCAGGCACCCTTCCTACCTCAAAAATGTTTTCCTTTATTTACCACAACACTTTGAAGCCTTTTCTAAAAGAGAAATCCCAGATGAATTTCTGTTTCATAACTCTCCTCCTGTATATACGCTGAAATTTCACTTTGGCCTTGTCTTATGGGAAGAACATCCTACTGAATCTGTGTCAACTCCTCAGCAGCTTTACCTTCCCCCATAAAGCTATGAAATAACTACTATAAAGATAATGCCCAGATTAATGCAGAATTAAACTCCCCTGCCATGTTAAGCTGAATGCAAATACATGCAAATATTGCTGTAAAATGTCATTTGCATTGCTTAGTATAAGACAAGTAAATCCATGACTACAGATATAGATTTCAAAGGAAAAAAAACCCCCGCTCACAGCCTCTCCAGCCACACTGTGGAAAGTTCTCTTCAACGAGAATGATTTCATTGAGGTTTATATCAGAAAAGAAGGCCTCCTGCATGTTTTGCTTTAGACATTAATATTGTTTTGTGGATGCAGAGTGATAAAAAGATAATACTTGTTTCTAGTAAGTGTAGCAGAACTCATGTAACATGAATTCATGACTGGTGATTATCAGGGCACCACTGAATCAGCAAGATCTCTCCAGATACACCAATACCTAAAGCGTAGCTAAACTGCATAAACAAACACGGGGCTCCCAAAGACAATCCTACTGTTTATAATTGTGCCACTGTATTTGTAATCATGTGCTGGAAGCCTCAGAAAAGATAGGAGGCTTTGCCACCATAACAAACACAGAAAGAGTCTCTGTCCTGTTACAGAGAAATGCATTTGTCCTGTGGATAAATAACTGAGATACCACAACGCTTTGCACAGTTTGACTGGATGTCTGACGTTGAACTGCAAGACACTTCACAAAAGAGCAGCTTGTTTTTCATGGTGGCTCCAGTCACTCCTTGCAGAAACATTCACCTAAAGAGTCTCCCCATATCTTAGCAAGAAGTGTCTGCAAGTTGCTACCACTCCTTGGCCTAGGCCCTGCATTTGCTTTAGAAGAGATATATCCATGGAGAGCCATGCATCGCTGTTCAGGGATGCATGGAGCATGACATCTTCTCTGGAATAAGCACTGTGCCAACGCGTTGTGCCATGCAGATATATTCTGTTAACTAGCTGTGTGAAGCAGAACAGGAAAGAGCTGGCATCTGCCAGCTTCCCCAGGATTCATGGTAAAAGCTAGCAACTGTGCTGCTCATTGAAAAGAAATACTGAGTGCGTGTGGGTTGTGGCAGGCTGTGTACAGGCTCATATGCCAAGATGCAAAAGCAGCATCTCAGAGGTGTCTTTCCAGGCTATTTATTCCTTTATTTCTTTTCTAAAAAAGAACAACTGAACCATATCCTGGCACTCTGAAGTCTCCCAAAGATGATGTTTCCAGTGCTATATAGACATTTTTGCTATTGCACAGAGCTTTGTTTTTTACATGTTTACAGTAGCCTCCAATGCAGAACTTACAAAAATGAATGCATTGTTTGTCTAGAGTGTCCCTAAGGGAGCCGAGTTATTGAGGTCTGAAATATCTTCATCCCATTTGCTGCCCCAGGGCTGATTGCTAGCCTGCATCTGCTGTTCACAGGAACTGAAAGTTAGGTGGCCAAAAATAAAAGCTCCTGCAAAGAAAACATGTTTTACAGAAAAAAAAATATGAAAAGAAAAATCTGTAATTATCCAGTCACATTAGTGACAGTGAGATCCTCCCAGCTTTCCAACCACATACAATTAGCAATTGTTTTAAACAATCAATGAGTTAATTACAGCAGTAACTTTCCATTACATTTCACAGGGAATGTATTATGTGGTGGGGCACATTAGAAACTGTAGAGCAGTACTTTCACTTAAAAGACAAGCAGAAAGAATACCAGGGTAAGCAGTGTATGCCTGAGTCCTGCACGACTTCCCAGCAGCGCTCCTGCCTGCAGTGCCAGTGGCTGTTTCCCCTTTGTGGGTACTTTTCCTCACAAAATGAGACCCAAAGCCCCAGCCAGGCTCAAAGTGCATCTTTTCCTGCATGCACAATCTCCCTTAACCACCCAAAAAGTGCACTCAGCAGTACAGCAGATGCAATCTAGCAATGCAGCTGCCATCCTGCACTCTCTTACTCTAGGTGACACATACTGAAGTGGCTTGAATAAGACAGGACTCCTGTCATTAACCACTTTTCCCTTTGAACACTGGATTGTGATAGGTTCCTTAGTTTTTTGGTCTCTTAAAAAACCTTTTTGCTAGCAAAGATTAATGACTTCACTGTCCCTGCGAAACAGGGAAAAATGGGGGGAGCATTGCTAGGCATAGCTATGATTTATCTGTCTATCTACAAATCCCACTGTTTAGCTTTGATTTGCTGCAGAAACACAATTTTAGCATGGGATGAGATACTCATTTGCATCAAGGGGATTGATAAATTGATGCCTACTCTAAGAGCTGGCATCACAATCTAGTACCTCAAGCTTCTGTGAGTCATTATCATCTCAAGAGTGCTCAGGCCCACACTGAATTGTGTGTTTCCAGAATGCAATTTCAGTTTCATGTAATGATTGTAGGCTTCTAAATCCCACCCAGTAAAGCCAAGAAAAATATTCCTGTTGGGTTTCAGCCAGTGTCCAGTTCCTTCTTCTGCTGGGAATTGGGCATTTCATTACAAGTGGCAGAGATCTGTGTTGCTGGGACACATGCAGAGAAGAGTCAGCCTGCAGCTATGAGAAAACCACTGCTGCTTTGATAAAAATGCAACTGCTTAGATGCATTGTGGGCTCTCCTTTTCCAGGCTGGTTGGAGCAAGGGCCTTCACTGAGGGAAGAGCCACCTCATTCAGGTGCAGGGAATGTGCCCTATTCTGGAACTCCCAAGTGGCAGGCGTGTTTCTCAGGGAAACACGTATTGTCTCAGGCTCTCTAGAAAAGGCAAGCCTGCCTACGAATAAGCAAAGGGTGTACAAGGAAAGCTAGAAATACAGTTTATCAGTCTTCCTAGCCCTAAACAAGGCTGAGTAATGGCATGTCATCGCTCTCCTTTGGAGGTGGCTGCCAGGTTTGCTGCTGCCTGCTTGGGGGAAATGAAATGAAAGCAAGCTGGCAGCAACCTGTCCCCTCCCTTCAAACACTCACTACATCTTTGCCAAGCTCTGTATCCCACTCACCTGAGTCCCTGTTTCAGTTTCCAGCATGAGCTGGAATGACTTATCTTCTCCAGTGCTTTGCAAATTACACCCTACAGTTGCTGAGAGCACAAGGAAGGCACCATACTTATGTTCTTGTGCAAACAAACATTCACATAATGCAGAAAGTTGGCCCGAGAAACAAAGATACACACCTGACACAGTACCCCATTCTAGATAATTTGCCTCTTTTAAGGATAATAAAGTATACCACAAACTAGTTTGTTGCATTCTTGAAATAGGTATTGTTTTTCACTGTCTTATTGCATTTGTTGTCTGAGGTTACAACACGTTTCCCTATAATAATTGCAAAGACACTTCAAAAATAATTTTGTTTCCCTAATAGAATGTCACCAGAGATGATTAATTTGCCTCTCCCTTGAGGTCTCAAAGAAAGGTGATTTGAAAAAGAAACAAATTAAAAAGGCCAATCTGAAAGTCCATGTTTACAAATGACTGGCAACTATGTTGGCCTAGCTTGACGTGCACTTCAGACTTTCAAAAGCAAGGGGTCAATGTTTTCCAAAAGGCAGACCCCTTCAAAATGTGTCCAGATGGCCGCATTAGCAAACAAACAAAAGCACAATTGTTTGGAAACTGTAAGCCTGAACCCCACTCATTTTAATGCCATCTTTAAATACGATTTCTGAAATGATACCATGGACTTCACAAGCAGACAGCAGTGAAACAGCTCTGTTTCAGCAGAGCCTGACTCCGGACACACAGAGTCACACATGGGACGGAAGCAGGGTTGCAAGTGCAGCAATTACAACACAGCTTCTTCGGGGAAAACCAGCTTGTAAGCAAGAAAGCTCAGGTACAAAACAGATCAAAACCACTCCAAATGACTCAGAGGTCTCAAAGGTTAAATACAATGGCTCAATTTTAATGGCTGTAAAAAAAATCTAGTGCTATTCTTCTGAGAAGTAATGCATCAGAAATAAAAGGATGGACACACACGGGGCTGATTGCCAATTAGTTGCTTCTACAAAACAAGTTCCTGAGCAACCTACACTATGGATGGACACAATCCTGATCTAACTGGGGTTGAGTGTGGCATACAGCACCATCCATGCCCCATTCAAGCATGAATTTGCTGCCCCTTATTTGCAGTCCGTCCCTTTGAGCAGTCCAGCTCAGTCTGTGGACAAAGCAAGTAGCTTTGGTCCCTACAATGAAGGTCAGCAGAGACTTAAAACAAGGTTCCTTCAAACTGGTTTGGTCCCTGCAAGAAATGTCTATTGAGCCCCTCTAACTGCTGGCACTGCCAGTATTATTTTTATCAGATGGTTTCCCCTCGCCCTCCTCAGCCTGCCAGCTCCCCAAGGCCAGACATTTTAGTGCCCACTCTAGACTGGTGATGGTGGTTTCATTTTCTTAATTTATTTTCCTTCAAACAAAAATCCCAACAAAATGCTGCTCAACCCCGTGGCATCCAGACTGAATGCCTCTCCTGCTTCTGCTATTTAAGGCATCTGTAAATAACTGATAAGGATGCCACCACTTATCTCTGCAGATGGCTTATTGTTTTGGCAGAAGGGGGGAAACCTCAGGCCTAAAGGAGGCTTCTTAAGCAGAGGTTAGTCACTCCTGCTGTTCATGCCTACATGCTTAGGCCTTGGAGCAACTACCTCTACATGGCTTGTGAATGGGACAAAGCTTCTTTCCCACTGAGATAAATATGCAGAACACCACACTAATTAGCTAAATACCCTGCTGATGTAAGATAGTATAAGTCTGTGGAGTTCAATATGGCTAAATCCTTTACACTCACTAAAGAGGTGACTTAAAAATAGGAGTAATAAATAACAGTCACCTGGATGCTAAGCCTGTGTTTCCCTTCAAAGAACTATGTTTGCTACACATCCTAATAAGCACGAATGTGTCTGTACTGATAAAATCTCCTTGTATCATTTCCTTGCTGTGGGATAAGCAGAGAATCACAAAGTCATTAAGACTAGAAAAGATCTCCAAGATCATCGAGTCCAACCTTTGACCAAACACCATCGTGCCAACTAAATTATAGCACTAATTGTCACATCCAGTTGTTTCTGGACACTTCTAGGGATAGTGACTCCAGCACTTCCCTGGGCAGTCCATTCCAACGCTTAACCACCCCTTCAGTGAAGAAATTCTTCCTGATGTCCAACCCAAACCTCCCCTGGAACAGTTTTCAACTACATCCTCTTGTCCTGTTGTTTGCTACCTGGGAGAAAAGACCAGCCCCCAGCTAGCTACAACCTCCTTTAGTTGTAGAGAGCAATAAGGTCTCCCCTGAGCCTCCTTCTCTCCAAGCTGAACAAGCCCACCTCCCCTCAGCCGTTCCTCAGATGACTTACTCTCTAGACCCTTTACCAGCTTGTACTGGTTATAGAGTATAAGTAGTTACACTATGTCCATGAAAAACCAGAGCAGAACAGGCAAATTTGAAGTATGTGTGGTCACAGCTTGCAGAGGGTGGACCAGCCTCTTGACGCTAATGATCCCACCAACTTTTCTTCAGTGCTCATTTCAAGACCTGACGTTTTCCCCAGGAGATGTAATTCTCATCTGGGTCAGATCTCCAATGAGTAGATTAACTTTGCCATTGGGAAATAGAGAAAGTACATTTGGCTAGTTACATCATTTGGATCTTTTCATTCTACTCTGTAACTGCTTACAGTTGCAGAAATGAAAGGAGAAAAGCCATTGCTTCTTTATTTTTTTCCTTCCCTAAAAATGTGATCCTTCCCCACTCCCTATTCTTATTTTTAGTAACTTTTTATATTGGATATTTAATAAAGATACAGCACTACTTTCAGGTGCTGTGGGGTTTTTTGTTTTGTTTGTTGGTTTGTTTTTTTTTTAAACTAAGATGGTTCAGAAGCCTCATACACTAAAAAACACACCTTTCTTTCCTATTCACTTGCTTCAGGTATACACAAAATATTTAACAAAGAAGTAATCTACTGCTCCCTGTGCCTCTCCCACCCCTCAGTAAGGCATAGGTAAGCATAAAATAGTACCAAAATTCTTAGCTGTCTGGGTCAGCAACATGCAGGCAGTAAAACAAAGAAATCTCATTAGCATGACATAACAGTCAATTATAGTAAGCAAGATTTAATGTTAAGTACTGCAGCCTGATTAATCAGCAGATATTTCTATTAATGAAAATGGTGCTCTACAGGTTTCAAGTTTTAGCACATTGCAGCACATTAAACAAAAGGTGGGAAAGGTACAAAGGGAGACAGATTCATCCCCTGTGTAATTGCGCTGACTCCTGAAGAAGATCCCTTTCATTCTCTGAAAGGCTCTGACTTGATATCAAATCCATGCTGAGATCTTCTTCTGATCATCATTTCCCAGCAGGATATTGAAGGGCTTTTGCCTTTTAAGTGTTTTCCCAATACATTTCTAGGTTTATATAAACTAACAAAATGAAAAAGACAAACGTTCCATGCTTCAAAACATTTTGGGTTGGATTCACACTTTAAAAGTCAGACCTGAGGGCAGCACGCACCCCAGAAATTATGGCTTGCAGTCCAGCTTACCATTATATCCAGAAAAGGTGAAGTGTTTTGGAAAATACATAATTTTTTTTAAAGAATTACTGGCCTTGCAGTGCTGAGCAAAACTGAGTTTTCCATTGCATAAGTTTAGAAAAATACCCAAACCCAGAAACTCAGAGTTTTTGTATAAAGTCCCTCTTCACACAGAATCCCCCAAATCTCTTCTACACCTTAACAGACTCACAATCCAAATTTTTGAGAGTTAAGTTTTGCCTACTTTAATACTGAACTTCTACAGAGCGGAGAACCACTTTAACATTAAACCATTGAACTGGTTCAACCTAACATCCTGAAAGTCCCTTCTTACCTAAATTATTCTCTGATGTTAGGTAGCATCAGTTTATTCAAAACTGAATTTTGGCAAGTTAGACAATAATTCTGGGAAAAGTTGTCTAACTCAAATTTAAGAGCCATAAAAAAAAATCATACTTAAAAAAACAGCATGAAAAATTGAGAGTGATGCTCCAATTTGTTTTGACACTAAGTAAATTCTGAGCAATCACATAGGATTTTTTTCTATTTCACTGTTCTGAAATAACTCAAAAGTGTGACAAAAATTATAGCAAGAATATTGTTTATTCTGTAGTGTGGCCTTCCTTTCTTGTTCTTTGAATCTATCATGAGAGAGAGTAAACAGCTATTAAACAACACTTCCCTCTCAAAAAAAATGCTCTATTCCTGAACAGTTCTTTTCACTACAGCCACACTCAAATAGGTTCCCAGCATTCCCTTAAACTATCAACATTTTGAACCTATGGGGATCTGACAACAGGTTAAGAGAACTGGAAAACCAAGTACATTTTATCATTTCTTACAGACACTTTACATGGCTCTATCAGACCAAGACTGGGCAAAATAAGAATCATGTAGAGACAGAAATACTGCAATGGTGGTCAAATACCCATTTTGCTCCATACCATGACCATGTAACTGTCTGCCTGTTATGCAGGTCTATAATCACAACATCCAGTGCCAGCAACCAACCTCTCCATTCCTGGCCATGGTTTAGAACAGCTTGACCAGAAGCCCACAGGACACTTCCCATACTTCAGTTTCTTTGTGCAAAGCAAGCCAGGCAAATATCCCTGCAAATCAATGGAAGACTAATCCCACACTGAAAGGTACCAGAGGGATGACGACCAATCTGCTCTGAGTGCATGGCCACCTTCACCTACAGGAGAAGGTTCTTTCTGTTTATGTTCCTTCCAGTCTCAGATCTTGGTTTGTCCTTAGCTCCTTTGCAGCCTGACAGCTGCTGTAGTTCTGCATAATCACAGAGCACAGAATAGGCATAAAACTGACTCAAAATCTAAATTCCATTTGCAAGTGCATCCTCTAGCATCTTTCTGAACAAACCTTTTCTCCTCTCTTGACCTTTATTCTCCCCCTTGTTTACAGGCCTGACCTGTTTGCATGCAGATGTAAAGAGACCGCTTTTGGAAGCCACTAGGTACTGGTCAAATGTAGTTGCATTTGCTCTCATCTTGCAGTACCTTCAAAACCACATTAAACAACAGAGTTAAAAAAAATAAAAAAATCATCATCAGAACATAATTTCCCCTTACCTCAGTGTTTTCTCACCCTTTCCTAAGGTTCTTTGCAACCACGGGCTGACAAAACTACCACTAGGCCATTTCAGGTCTTCTGGATAACTTCCTACACCATCTCCCATTGCTTGTGCTATTATTCAGCAGTTGCTGCAGATCTCAATTTCAGTAGGATTTGCAAGTCAATCCTCTATCTGTAAATCCCAGATGGCTCAGTGATTTTTAGCACAGCTATTGATCTCCTCATTCATAAGATACGGGATTCTGGGCAAACACATCCAGCTGCTCTCAGCAACCCCACCCCACTGCCATGGCAGCACAGAGGACTTCATGAACTAGACACTACCCGCTAATAATACCTCCACTTGAAGAAATAAAATTAGGCAGGAATAAGCATATGGTTTGCACGTTTGCCTACCTGATTTACAGGGCTGCTGCCAGGCTCTCTCCCTCGCTCTGCAACAGCTGTGCTTTCAGCTACCGAGCATCAGCCTCCCTAAGTGTTGTGCTTGGAAAACACACACACTCCACACACCCATCCTGCCCTGCCGTGCCAGACAGCCCCTTCTCTGCCATCAGCCAGCCGAAAAACAAGTTGCAATTCAACAACCAGCTCCCATATGAAAGGAAAATACAGAAGTTGGAACAATCAATGCAATTAACTGTTCTGGAAACAGCGCGAGGCTTTTTGTAAAATGGTGCAATTGGGTTTTATCTGCCCTTTCCTCTCCTCCCATACATTACCTATAAATTAAGGTCTCCAGCAGATCCCTGCATGTTTGATGCCATCTGCTCTCTTCTTTCTCATTCTGTCTTACACCACTGCAGAACAGCAAGAATGGGTTTGGGCTCCATGGCAGTGTGGAGGGTGACTGCTCCTTACCCCCACCTTGCTGAGAACTCCAAGGAACCATTTGCTCCGACAAATGGTAGATGAAACCAGTTTGGGAAACAGAGGGTTGTTGATAGGAAACAAGGCAAAGGTCCAGCAAGCCTTCCCTCCTCACCCATGTGCTTCCCTGCAGATCACAAAGCTTAGCACCATAAATCAAGCCTCCATATGGCTGTGGCAGTAGAAGGAGATTTCAGGCAAAGTGGCATGAGTTGCATGCTACTGCAACTCGTCACATTTCAAACAATTTGTTGAGCTTTGTAACATAGAGTTTGTCTCCTTCTGCAGGGAATTACTCAGCCAGGCAGTCACATGGCAGTCACATGGCTGCAGCAGAACAATTAGAGGATTCAGACCGCTCTAAGCTTGTCAAGGTTTTGATCTAAAAAATCACATGAGGTGGGGAGACAAATAAAACCAAATGGTGACAAGGAACTACTATCTCTGTGCAAGTAGGGGCTTGCAACTCTCCCAGTCTGCACTCACCCAGGGCTTGCTGTCACAGAAAAACTCTTGAGTTGCAGAATAGTGTAAACCTCACCTAAGTTTGAGAGGAACCCATCAGCACATAAAGTTTGAAATAAGCAGGCAAATAGGCTGCAACACTCCCTCAAGAAGCGAAAGAATACTGGGGAGAAGACAGTATGTATAAATGTGAGTTTATCAGATTTGGGTGGCCAACAGTTTCAATAGTATAAAAAGAGTTGAAACTTTTAAATTCAAATTCAAGTCCTATACAAGTTTTCTCTGAAGTTCAAAAGGGAACATTTCAGAGTTACATAAATTCTAAAGGGATCTGATAAAAATATTTGGATATGAGATTTTTAGGTTAGACCAGCTCCATCATAATGTTTGGGAAAGTATTGTACAGGACACCACAAAATTAGAATGGTGTTGTTTATAAATGCACATGCAGCGCAGAGACCTCTTGGACTTTATCATGGTGGAATCAACAACAGAGTTTGCACTTGATTTAAAACCTATCCCAAGCCAGTTCTTCATCCACCCTGACCAAGGCTGTGTAAGCAGCATTTCATGCATTGCTGTGGTGCATCTGAGTGTAATGATAGATTCTGCCACTAAGGGTTGCATGCCACAGCCACACATGGTGTTAGAATGTGAGTGAGGCCCAATAAAAAGATGCCCATCTCTGGTGGATGCTGTCACTCCCTCCCGTCCACATGTGCTTAGGCATATTCCTTGGAGTCCCCTAAGCCCTCAGGAACAGTTATGCTTTGTTGCTTCAGTTAATAGACTGCTTCTTTCATAAATTGCCTGTCATATTTCTTTCTTGATCACAGTTTTGCTTATTACTTGTTTTCTTTCTATTTAAGTTGTGCAACAAGGTAGACAGTTTAATTTTTACCAATTCACTGAGTTAATAGATTAATTTGCATAATTGTTCATTCCCTTTTCCCAAACATGTCCCTCCCCCCGTTCCCCACCCCAAATATGTATTGCTACCAGCAGCCTTGTCCCTGCACGATGCAGCTCTTGCTTGCAATTCTCCTCATGGTCAGGCTATTACTGATGCAGCCAAAATGTACCCAAGAGCCAGCCAAAGAGCCGAATCTTCTGGAATAGGCACTGACAGAGGCACACAAACCCAGAGAGGAAATGGGCAGCTCCCCAGCAGTTTCCCCCTCCTCTGGTTTGTGTTATGTGTCCCTCTGAACCCATGATCACTATGGACTGCTGTCCTCCACCAAGGAGGGAGATGAGGGGTGCCTGATGCCTGTGACCACAGAAGTCATGCACTGGAAAACAAGCTCAAGAAGAAGAAATGCTACTGGAGGAAAAGGTTCATACCTGATTGTGCCATTTATGTGAGTTTTATGCTTATTATGAGCTGATGATGTTTGTGGTCATGGTGATACAAACGTGGACTGATCTGCCAGCAAAGAGCAATTGAACCAAGAGCCTGGCTGTCTCTCAGGATTGCTACATCTTTATTTCTTCTCTGAAAACGTTTCCACTTCGGGTATGACACCACCCTGACACTTGTCTCCACAGCAAGCTGCCCTTTCCTTACCCATTCTATTATCCCCTGCAAAGCACATGCAGGGAAACTGACAGGAAATAAACATTCACAATAAAAACAGAAAAAAGAAAACACTATTTTAGTGTGGAAGACCCCAAACACAGGGAGGACTCACTGACGGGATGGATTTGGTATTGGACTCTAATTTAAATGAAAACTGGCATGTATGAAAAGGCTTGAAGCAGAAAACTGACAGAATACACTGATTTATGTGATTTTACTGTTCTAAAACTATTATCCTCTGGAGGAAACATATAGTGCTTGTTACACTTTGTATCTCACTTTGGAACAGAAACCTTTACAATAAACAGAAAAAGGGGAGCTTAAACAAAAAAAAAATCCATACAATGAGGATCTGAATCAAAATCTATTACCTGTCTTGTGAAGGAGACATCAGTGTGCACCACAGTTCCCCTTTATAAATATATATTTACATACAAGAAGCAGCAAGTCAAATGGACTGGTGCTATGTGTACTCCCTGGACTGCTGGGAAAGCAACACCTGATGGACACCTTTGTGAACATCTTTGGTAGCCTGACACAGAGCACTGCCCAGTTCCATCTTAAAAGGCCTGTGCTTGTCTGCTCCAGTAAAGAGTTTCCCCCTCAAATGAACTTTTCAGTCTCCAGCCTCATCAAGGTGGTGACTCAGGTTAGTTGCTTAGGACAACTGCTTATAAATGCAAGGCGTACTCTCATTAAGGAGATCAACATTTACTGAGGAATAAGATGTTTTCTCTTCCCCCTTTCATCATGTGCAGCCTAAAAAAACCCCACCCCAGATCTTAAATTTTAATGTTTTAAACCCAGTAATAAATATAGAAGATCATTCCATGCAACTGTTCTTTGATTCACTATGTGTGGTTGGGCTATTTTTTTTTACTTCATGTGCTTTAAAAATAAACCTCATCAAACATGCAATTCTGGCACATTCCTATGCTTTGGGGAGTTGGGGTTCCATGAGAAACCCCAGCACAGAATGAAGTTGTGTGTTGTGCTCCACAAACAAAGGCTGAACATTCTGGGTATCCCTCAATCCTCAGTGCAGCCCAGGGTTTGCTGAGCTCAAGACAATGTGTCCAAAATAACTGTCTTTTGTTTATACATGGTAGAGATAAATATAGAAAAAAATCCCACTTCATCAGAATTGTAAATAAACTTTGAGACTTTTCAAAGTGCAAGATGGACAAAGCAATCTGGTGTCAAACAGAATGTATATATGGAACAGAGACAGCAATGTATTACCCTAGTTTTGCTAGACAGACTTACGCAGGAGGAGGAAGCTTGTGGTCGGTGGAGATGGAGATAATGATTTGAGCAACTGGCCATGGGACCCTAGTGAGGGTGAGAAAAGGACACACACCTTTGACATCAGAGGCCTTCCCACAGTTTATGAACTGTTTCTCTTTTCCCCTGCTGTTGCCACGTTTAACAGTTTTAAAGGTTGTTATCCATGGATGGCATGTTTTACTTACACTCCCTTTCTTGCTCCCCTCACACAACTGCACCCATTGTTCCTTTCTCCTTTTGGCCCGTTTCTGCCTTATTGCAGAGGCAGATTCCCACCTTTTCCCCTATTAGCACTTCCCCTATGAGCCTTTTCCCCTCTCTCACGTTTAGCCTGCCCCATCCTGCTCATTTTCATGCCCCGCCTATAGGCACTATAAATTGTATTGCTATCTTAATAAACCAATGCAGTTCGTGCAACACCCCCCAGAATTGTGTCCTGGCCCTTCTTTCCCACAAATGGTGGCCGAACAGGGACAGGCCTGAAGTCTCTGATATTCCGTAGGGAACAAAGGTGAAGGGAGCTTGTTGTTCCTGCCCCAGTGGTGGCGCAGGGTTAAACTGAAGGGTGTGTGAAGGCCATAGAATCCCTCATCAACAACTAGGAACACAATCTTACCCTTTTGAAGATCTCACCCCGAGCCAACCTGTAGCCATGGGAGCTTTCGTGTTCTCGGAGAGAAAAGAGGATTTATTCGCCAATGAAGGATCTGCTCAGGGAGCATGGTGCTAAGATTGGCGAGCCCACTTTAAAAAACTTCTCAACCTGGATCCAACATAATTATGCCAAACCGCCTGCTAATAATAGATTTCAACGAGTGGGATCAAATTGTGAGGCGGCCACCAAAGGGGATCCAAAGGCTGCTGAGGTTTTGGAGCCATGGCATGCCGTATTTGAAATTTTAAAAAGCCAGGCCCTCTGAAGCTCAAAACTCTCTTAGCCTCGGCAGAGTGAAGAATCTACAAATTGCCCTTGATGGAAATTACAATTTCCCCCAAGCTCCACCATTAACAAAATTCCTCTTGGCTCCCCTGGGTGAGGGGGGAAGCAATCAAAATGGCGCACACCTCCCGCCCTCAGGAGGACACCACACAAAATGGCGGCAGCCCCTGCGCCAACCACACAAAATGGCGGCAACCCCTGCGCCAACCACACAAAATGGCGGCAACCCCTGCGCCAACCACACAAAATGGCGGCAACCCCTGCGCCAACCA